>JARHVA010000826.1:4027500-4388774 GCA_037957365.1 Torreya grandis
AATACAAAAATCAAATGCAATCCAAGCAATTATGAGCTAAGTAGTTCTATGTAAATGTGTGATTATTCCCATAATGCTCTATCTACCCCTAATTATCATGATCTACCACCCTCTCCCCTATGATTCTCTCCCTCATGATGGTAATGTGAGGGAAAAGATAATAACTATTCTACATCCACCTTAGACAAGGAGACAATTAATTATTACATCTTACCATACATGTCAAAACAACTAAAAGAACTAACTTATAATTAATTCTATTAATGAAACTATAATACCCAAATCATAATGCATAATACTTAATCATTAATCATACATTTTATTTTGAATCAATATTATAAAATTAAATATTCAAAATAATAAATACAATAGTCTCAGTTAAGACAATCACAAAGTATCAGGTTGAATAATCCTCATCCACTAATAGACTGAGATATTTATTAATAATAAGTATTATTCATTCAAGGTAGGATGGTATGTAACATACATCTAGGCCTTTATTTTCATATGATTTCATTTTTTTCATCCTTCTTATGTGTCAACCACATTAATTAGGATAACTCAATATTTAAGACATTTTCCCTTGTAGTATCTAGGTACTTACCTTCTCGTACCTTCTTGGTTGGGTTATCTATAGGAATATATAGTAGGGGAAGGAATTGTTCCTTATGTTAATTAAAAGTGATAACATATATGAATCCCTTCTCCTTTGGTCAAGTGATTACCATGTTAACATTGTGTACTGTGATGAGCTCGAAATATGGCACATTATTGACATAATATTTCCCTCAATCCATCTCTCGAAAGATATTATCTTATGCAAATCTTAGAATCTTAGATAGCTATTACATGGAAAATAGATATTTGTCTTGTTTATATTGAACCAAAGACTAAACCTTTACTTTGTCATTAATGTATAATACATAGCATGTTTTAGTGATCTTTGGTGTGAAGAATGCTCAGAAAAAAGACTTAGGCTTGTTTCTACGGACTCTGCAGGCTTGTTTCTATAGACTCTATAGGCTTGTTTCTATGGACTCTACAGGCTTATTTCTATGGACTTTGTAGGCTTGTTTCTATGGAATTTGTAGGCTTGTTTCTACAAACTCCACAGGCTTATTTCTACGAACTCTGTAGGCTCATTTCTATGGACTCTATAGGCTCATTCCTCCTGACTCTGTAGGGTTAATTCTAAGAATTCTGTAAGGACAAAGCCACAAACAGGAAGCTAGAGGCTAGATAGGATAAGAAAGAACCATTATAGTGGGAATCAAATAAGGAAAATAACTGCCTACTATTTTAAAGGACTTGCTTTTGATAAACTTGTATGTAATCAGATTTTAGGACTATTATAGGATAGGATATTTATTTCATCAAAATAATTAGATCTCTTAGAAATCCAATCTCCTATCTTTGGATGATTGGATCGAACAAGGATTCCTATTCTTTGGCATCCTATTTTGAGTTGATTGTATTAGTATAAAGTGTAAGACTTTTGACTATGAATATAATAGAAGATATAGAGAAAATAGAGAATCAAGAATTAGATATTATAAAAGCTTACAAGTTTTAACCATATTATAATCATTTTATTTCTATGAATTAATAATTCGGTTTCTAGCACTGATTAATCTTTGTTCTTGAGTCTGAGAGGAGCAAGGGCCCACTCTCCTTGGAACTAGGAACTGCGTTCAATATTTATGTTCTATTTTATTAATTTGTTGTTATAATTAATTATAATCTTGTTACTATTTGCATTTATTTATAAAAAAACATCAAAAAAAATTCATAGTTTAAAAAGAGCATTTTCTTATTTCATTTATTTTCTATGCAAAGTATGTTTTCTTTTACATCAGAAGATTGAAGAAAATTTCCTTTCGTAAGTAGGAGTGTGAATTTACTTTCCCTGCAAATGTAAAATAGGAGTGTGATATTTTACTTGCAGCAAAAGAGTGGATTGATTTGATTTATTTCTTTTTTTTATTAAAAATGTGAATTAGGTAGTTTAGGACACATTCCTTTATATAGTCAAATTTAGAATAGGATCAACAAACACCCCCATAAGCAGCCTTCTAGATCTACCATTCCATACCTTACTGTAGATAGCTTTGGACACCAGCCCTAGTTGATAAGACATCAATTAAATATTGATTAAATGAGGAGATAGACAACACTCATCATTTTTGGTGCCATTTTTGGAGAACACAAGGTGTTAGTAAGGTAATAATTATTGGTCTAGAGTGAAAAATAGAAAAATTGTAAAAAAATCATTAAAAAAAATCCAAAAATAGTCAATAAATTGATGTACCATCTTAGAGATTCTAAAGGATGATTTATTCCAAAGTTTCCACCAAGAACACAAGTGGAAACTCCTTCAACATCTCTGAGTAGTGAACCAGAAGATATAAGTGAAACCTATTTGCAAGAATCTTCTAAAATTGGGATAGAAACTAGGCCATTGCCACATGCAAGCCCCATAGGACAAATTCCTCAAGATCAATCTCTTGTAGGAAGACATTATTTAGAAATTACCAAAGACTTAGAAGAAGCATTTTAAAGATCCATAGCTGAAGAAAATTCTAAAAAATTGGAACAACCCATAACTAAGACCACAAACATTCAGTAGGAAGATCATCCTATCTTTGAAATATCATCAAAAGAAGAAATGGCTCTCTAACAAAATCAATAATTTGCACAACTAGGAAGGACTTTTTCCTTTCCTATTGTTGCAGATCCTAATGATCAAACCCCCATGAAAAATATTTCACCAGCTAATCTACCAAATTTTTGGGGATGATCTACAAAAGATCTTGATCAATTCTTATTTGAGTTTAAGGTTCTATGTCAAACCTATGATTACACAACTGACAGCCAAAAATTAAAACTATTTCCATCTACACTTAAATATGTAGCTATGAGATGGTTCATGGGTTTACCTATAAATTCTATTAGAACATTAGATGACATGGAAATAGAATTCTTGAACAAATACCAAGATTACTATCGAGTGCGAGAAAGAAAAGAGGATTTCTTCAAAATCAAATAGAATGAGGATGAATCTTTAGAGGATTATTTGGATAGATTCATGTTCACTCATAAAAGAATAAATTATCCACTCACTGAATATGTTTAGAAATTGGTTTTCTTGAAAGGATTAGATGAAGACACTAGAGATGCCTTAAATATGATGGGCAAAGGAGATATAAATAAGTTGGATTTTGATTAAATTTCTGAGCTTTGTACCAATTACTCTCGAATGAAACCTAGAATTAGGAAAGGAAAGTTGAGGAAATCTAATGAAGTGGGTAAATTAATGGAAGAATTTGCTAATCTAAAGATAGATATCCTGGTTACACTAAATAGTACTTTGGATGGCCTTCAAGCTAAAGTAAATGTAATAGAACCCTTAGCAATCTACTATCCTAAGTGTAGATAGAAACACGCCCTTAGAGACTACCCCCTAGATAGAACCAATGTTTCATCATGTGGGATCTATGATGCAATAGATCATGATACCAAATATTGCACCTTTCTACCTATTTTAAATAATCAAATGAAAATACAATTCTAGACCACTGAAGAACTAAATTATATTGAGAGACAAAACTTTTCCTCACAAAACTAGGCTCAAGGATAGCTTAATGCAATAAATCCAGTTAATCCATGGATGACACCATAAAATGTTTCAGTTGCTTCACTATTTTGGAATCAACCCCAAATTATATCAAATCAAAATCCATGGGCAGGACAAGATTAGATGCCAACACATCCATGGATGGTGCCACATCCACAACAAAAATGGGTACCACAACAACAATGGATGCCACAAGCATATCAACAATGGAATTATTAGTGGAACCCATAGTCACAATTCACCCAACCAAGAAGATCACTTCAATATCAAACCATTATGCCACCCCTAATTATTCAGCAACAAGGACAAATTAATTAGCGCTCAATGCCTACACAACCAATAACAAATCCAAAAAATAAACAACCAACACCTTTTTATGTTAATAAACAGGAAGAAATAATCAATGTTGGAGCTATTGAGTGTTTAGACATACATTTGAGATTAGGGAAAACTATACAAAAACCTCCAGCTCTCATTTCTGAGATACCTGATGAAAACAAAAAGACAGAATCATCTCAATTAAGCATTGGAGAAGCTAAAATCACAATGAGCCTTAAAGTAAACAAAGGAAACACTACTACACTAGTAGTTCCTTTTCCTAAAAGATTAAGAGAAACTGATATTAAACTAGACTCAAACTTGGTCCATGAGTTGTAAAAGATCAATATTGAGGTACCCCTTCTACAAGCTATTAGGGATATACCTAAATTAAATAAGATCATCAAAAACCTTTGTATTAATACACCTGAGAGGAAAGTAAAATATCTTGGAACCATTCATGTTGATGGAAAAGTTATTGATTTATTAGAAGGAAAACTATTAGTTCCAAAATATGTAGATCCAAGAAGCTCAGTGATCACAGTTACAATCAGAGGAAAAGATATTCCTAACATCTTGGTAGATTTAGGAGTAGCAATCAATGTCATAAAAATTGATACTCTCTATGTATTATCTATTATGAAAATGCAATCCACAACTACCATTCTTAAAATGGTAGACCAGTCGGTAACAAAACCAAAGGGGACTGTAGAAAATATTAAAGTGCTAATAGAATCTTGGGAATATCCAATAGATTTCATGGTCTTGCAACCCAAAACAAAGAATCTAGGATATTCTATAATCCTAGGTAGACCATGGTTGGCTACTTTAGTAGCATTGATTGATTGCAGGTTAGGAGACATGACTATTTCTAATGGGTTAAAATCCAAATGTATCTCCTTGTATCCTCCTACAAAACCAACAATAAATTACATAAAGAACTTTGGGTGGATGAATTAGACAACACATTAAACAACATTTCCTCCTTAGCCATGATCATAGTTAAAAAAAACTTGAAAGAATTGAATGGAGATATATACCTAGAATCTATGGAATCTACCAGTCCAAAAACTACGGACTCTACCAGGCTGGAAGCTATAGATTTTGACAGTCTGAATGATACAGACTTTGCTAGTCTGAAAGCTACAAACTCAGCCAGTCCAAAAATAATAGATTGCCTTAGTTCAGGATTCTTGGCTCAAATAGAATATTTTGAAACCTTCACTTATAATTCTTCTAGTACTTCTTCATCATATAATCATAGATTGATTCAGGAAAGTGTGTGGAAATTGGTAGAACAATAGCAAACTCATTTCTTAGATGTATTTTATTATTCTTCATCAAGACTGATTCCTCCTAAAAAAGAGTTTGTTAATAATGTAATTATGTTTCATAAGATACTTCCTCATCCATGTCCTTTAAACTCATTAATTAGTGAGTTTAAGCAAATAGAATCTAACTACCTAGGTACAAAACCAATCATGGTATTACCTACAAAGATTTTGAACATCAATAGTTGGTTAACAAATGAAGAATAAGATCAAATCTTTGAAGTATTGAAAAGACATACCAAGGAATTTTCTTAGGATTATATTGACATGAAAGGAATTCACCCTAGCATATGCACTCATCACTTTTACATAGAATCTATCAAACTGGTCAGACAAATACAAAGAAGAATAAACCCAACATTAAAGGAAATAGTCAAAATATAAATCCAAAAGTTACTGGAAGTTGGGTTTATTTACCCCATCTCAGACAGCCAGTAGGTGTCACCTTTGATAATTGTGCCCAAGAAAAATGAAAAGTTAAGAGTATGTGTAGGTTATAGATAACTGAACAAAATAACATTAAGAGATTACTTTCCTTTACCTTTCATTGATCAAGTTCTTGATAACTTGGCAGGAAATAAATATTTTTATTTTCTAGATGGGTTTAGTGGGTATAACCAGATAATGGTAGAAAATGAAGATCAAAATAAAACCATGTTTACCTACCCTTGAGGAACTTTTGCTTACTGAGTACTTCCATTTGGACTCTGTAATGCTCCAATAACCTTCCAAAGAGCAATTTTGGCAATATTCTCTGACCTTACAAATGATTGTGTTGAGGTATATATGGATGATTTCATTATTTATGGTGAAACTTATAAAGAAGCTCTTACCAAATTGGAAAGAGTACTAATTAGATGTGAGAAACATCAATTATCTTTAAGCCATGAGAAATGTTTGTTGATGATGGATGAAAGAATAGTCTTGGGACACCATATTTCTACAAAAGGAATTCAAGTAGATCTAAAGAAAGTTGAAATAATCTCCAATTTACCCATTCCATAAACACAAACTAAATTTAAGAGTTTTTTGGGACATGTTGGTTACTACAGATGCTTCATAGATAAGTTTAGCCAAATAGATTCCCTTATGTTTGCCTTGCTTACAAAAGATAGTACATTCAAATAGAGTGATAGTTGCCAGCAGGCCTTTGAGACCATTAAAACTAAACTTGTTACTGCTCCAGTATTGAGAGGATCAGATTAGACTAAGTCATTCCATATATACATAGATGCTTATAATACAACACTAGGATCAGTTCTTGGACAAACGGATGAAGAGGGTAACATGTATGCTATATATTATATTAGCAAAAACATGACACCTGCTGAAAGAAATTACACCATAATTGAGAGGGAATTCTTAGTTGTAGCTTATGAAATTAACAAATTTAGACACTATATAATAGGCTACAAGGTATTTGTCTATATAGACCATTAAACTATTATATATATTACCAACAAACTAATTTTGGGAGGTAGGATTATTAAATGGCTATTGCTCTTACAAGAATTTGATGTTACTATTATACACAAACCAGGGAAGTCTAATGTGGTTGCTAATTTTTTTTCAAGAATGAACACTACAGGTGAATAAGAACTAGTGGAAGATGACTTTCCAGATGAACAATTATTTTCTATTTTAACACAATCTCTATGGTTTGCTGATATAGCCAATTACCTCACCATAGAGAAGTGTCCTCTGCACTTTTCACACAAAAAAAGAAATGTTTAATCAAAGAAAGTTCTTATTTTAAATAGATTAATGGAATATTATTTAAACTTGGACTTGATCATGTGTTTCACAAGTGGGTGACAAATGGTGAAGCTTATGATATCATTAGAGCTTGTCATGATGAACTAGGAGGAGGTCATTACTCAGCGCAAAGAACCATACATAAAATCTTGGGAGCAAGATATTATTGGCCTCATCTTCATCAGCAAGTAAAAAGATATGTCAGACACTGTGATGCTTGTCAATGCATTGGATAGTCTACTCTTTTAATAGAGATGCCTTTACACCCTCATCCTCAATTAGTTCTAGAACCATTTGAGAAATATAAAATTGATTTTATCGGTCTAGTGGATCCTCCTTCCAGAGGAAAATAATATCTCCTAATATGTACATACTACGTGACTAAGTGGGCAGAAGTGGAATCATTAACTCATGCAAGAGAAGAGATGGTAGATGATTTCTTATATTTCAAAATCATGCAAATATTTGGTGCTCCAAGCGAGATAGTCTCAGATCAAGGACTGCAGTTCATGTCAAACATGATAAAGCATTTCATGCAAGTGTATCAAACTCAACATAGAAAAAAATCTCCATACCATCCACAGGCTAATGGACAAGTTGAAGTCACCAATAGAGAATTAGAAACCATTTTAACTAAGGTTTTTAATTCCAATAGAAAGAATTGGGCAGATAAGGTACCAGAAGTTGTTTGGGCCTATAATACTACTTGGAAAACAACTAGATTTTCACGTTATCAATTGGTTTCTGGTAAGAAGCCTTTATTCTCTATTTAATTTGAATTAAAAAATTTGAAAATAGCTTTATAAGTATAAATTGAATTAGAATAAATACAGAAAGAAAGACTCCTATAGCTTAATCAACTTGATGAAATGAGAATGGAAGCACTACAAAGAACTGAACTGGTACAACATTAAGAAAAGTTTGGCATGATACACAAATTAAGCAATAAAAGTTTCATAAAGGAGAATGGGCACTGTTGTTTGATTCTAAATTTCAATAGTTCAAAGGAAAACTACAAACAAGATGGTTGGGACCTTATGAGATTGAAGAGGTCTATGAAAATGGTTCTATTAAGCTAATACCTATTGATGACATCAGAAGAGCTCTATTAGTCAATGGACATAAATTTAAGCTCTATCAGAAACCTCTCAATAAAGACAAATTTATTCAAAAAGTAAAGGATCAAGTAGCTATTCTGGAAAGCTCTACTTCTTCCAGTGAACATGCTCCTTGATAATCCTGCAGTCCAATATATAATAATAATAATAATAATAATAATAATAATAATAATAATAGTGAAAATCCTTCCAGGGATGCTATTGACAATGCATGCCCAGAAAACCAGCTTGTTAGCTGGCTATGTATTGTAAAAAAAGGGCTTTGGCTAGAAAACCAACAATGGCTGGCCAAAGGGAATTTTTTTTTATAAGAAATTCTCATCATGACACTATGGTTATTTCCATGCAATAAAATAATCCATACAAACCTATTTATGCAGGACACATGGCAAGCAAAGGATAACATCTAAGGTTAAAGTAAGACATATATTTTATTTATCTATGTTTAGTTAAATAATTATCTTTCATTTGATTAAGACACTATTCTTTGCAGATGACCCAAATTTGAATCTTCTAAAATAGAATGACACATGCCATAATAAAAAAGCATGCAACTGAGCTACCAAAGGTGTATGGATAAGTGTGCAACTTTGATATTATCAATTGAGTCATCAAGTATCATGATGATGGGATGTCATAAAAAGGGGTTTTAAATGAAATAATGAATCATTGTCACCATCAATATGACACATCATCATTTCACATAACTTGTATTGATGAAACAAAATGGATGGCACACTCCATAGAAATGTGCGGTGCCTAACTGTATCAAATCATCATACAAACTATGGACTCATGCACTTGTAGCATTTTAAATGAGCCATTTCCTTTCTATAGACTTCAAAAGAAGCTAGTCTACCAATTCTCAGTGACTGTTGCCTATTGACTTCAATAAAAAATTGGTCTACACCTTAATTGGAGTTAAGGGAATCAATCTGATTGTAACTCCATATAGAAATGGGACATAAAACAAGATCAAAGCTGAAAGATCCAAAAAAAATTCATAAAGACAAAGCTTTTATAACAGTGTTTAGAGCCAATGGCTGGCTACCTTTCATTAAAAAGTTCCAAGGTTTCGATGAAACAATGGTAAGTGAATTCATTACCAATCTCACCCCTAAATTTGTAATTGTGAAAGGCATTGTTATTCCTATTACAACTCAAATTATAAGCCAAGTTATACAAGTTCTAAAAGAGGGAATGAGAGCTATAGGTAGAGTTTCATTTAGTGATTTAATTAGTCAGTTTAATGGTAATGAGCAGACTGGAACTTCATGTCTATTAGATTCAAAGGGAAAATTAAAAGGGATTAAAATAAATTCACTTCCTTAACCTTGGAAATTTGTAACCAAGTGGGTACTTAAATATATCATTTGTGAAGGGAAACATAGTCTTTTAGGGGGAGACGCCATGAAAATGTTAATACATCTTAAGCATAAGAGACAAAACCCTTAGTATAAAATTAACCTCCCATATTTCTTATATGGTTCTCTGTAAGTTATATTGACAACCCCTAATGCTACTCTTAGGCATCATGGCCTTATTCAAATTATTATCCAGCATCATTTCCTTCAGCAAGGTCAAGAGGTCTAAGAGAAATTTCTAAACAATATAGCACAACAAATTCTAGATTTTCCTGCACAAGAAACCCCAAATTCACCACAAGAACACTCATCTCCACCTACTATATCAGCTAAGAAAACAACACCAAGGAAGAAATCACAGACTATAGTCCCAAAAAAAAATCCTTCTTCTTCTTTAAGAAGAATCACAAGGTCTCAAAACCCTGAAGTTTCAAGGTCCCCATAAGAACCTCATGAGTCTATTGTACAACTAGTTCCCTTGTTAGGAAGAAGAAAACTGAGATGGAAGGTTGCTATAGAAGTTAAGAATACCAAGGGTTTGGTAGTTGAGAAGGAAAGCCAACCAAGTGTAGCTCAAAAAGTAACTAAAAGAAGGAGAAGGCTCATTTTAATAGAAGAAGATGAACACGAAGCTCTATATATTTTAGATAGTCTTAAAAAGGTGTCTCCTTTCCCCATACATTAGAATATTCCTATAGCTATAGATATTGAAGAAATTCCTTTTGAAAGGAACTCTCTAATCATAATGGAGGAGCCAAATCTAGAGGAAGAGCCACACATGGTAGAGGAATTAAGTATGGTGGGACAACCACCTGTTCTAGTTGAAACTGCAATGGATAAAGGGAAAACTATATGGACCAATGAGAAAGGTGAATCATCTAATCTAAATGATACTATTATATAGCTAACTTTTCAATTTTCTCAAGCTCAAGCTCTTGAACAACAACATATAGCTGACATTTCTAACTTGATCATTCAATTACAAAACAAGGATCATCTCAACTCATCTTTGATGTAGAAATTAGATATAGTGTTTGTTGATCATGCAACAAAAATTCATAGATTAAAATAAATAATAAAAGAACATGAAGCTGAATAGATAGATCTTTATATATATGTAGAAATTCTAAAGAAGGAAAATAGGAGATTGCAAAATTTGGTAAACTCTTCTGAAGCACCTGCTATTGCACCTTCTTCTCCTCAGGTATTTGTTGACCATGGTTGTCAAACAAGTGATCTAGGTATTCCTCTCTTGGAAATACTATATTAAATAGAATAAGAATATTTTGTACTTAAATAGAAAAACAAAGATGCAACTTATTCAAACAAACTCTTAGAAAATGAAAAGAAAGAATTAAAATCTAAAATCCAAAATTTAGAAGAAAATTTGTAGGATGCATGCAAATTAGGGGAAACTCTTTTGGCATGTAGGAATCCTTATCCTACATATAGTTTGTTTTTATTTGAATAATTTTATAGATGGTAGCTTCTGCAGATCTCCTATCATCTTCCTCACAAAATTTTGTAGCCAATAACATTTCTAGAAATTTTCTATTATGCTGAACCTGATCAGTAGGATTTGCTTTGTGAATTTTATTTGCATGACTTGATTCTAGGAGATCATGATCACAATAAGTTTTTGATAAATATTCATGTAGGATAAGTTAAATTGAGAGCATTACATTCTACATTCAAAAATAAAATAGCATGGAAAGGTAGATTTGAGGACTATACAAATCATGCTAAGACTACAAGATTATGTGTCAGATCAGCCTTTCCTATTCCCATATTAATCAAATAGAATTTTAACTATGCTTTGTTAAATGATGAGGTTAAAACACATTATTTACAGGCTCTATATGATTGTGTTGTTTCTTTTGATTTGTTTTCAAGACAAAGTTTTGATTTAGTATTAGCTACAAGTGTAAATAGATGGGACCAACTTTCAGTTCCTCTTAAAAGGTGAGAGGTCATGTCCGTAAATAACTTAAGATGGAGTATGAGGAGACCTTCCTCAATTCTATAAATTTTAATAGAGGTAATAAACTCTAGGGAAGAATAGAAATGGATTGGCATGAGATATAGACCCCCTTTATTGCTCATTCCTATTCCAGGATGGTAGAGTTGGGCTCCACAATCAAAGGAACAATTCATTATATGGAAACAAATGATTCAAACACATCAGGGATTTACAAGCAATTTAGATAGACATATAATAGATGGATTTGATGAATATGACTTGAGTTAAAGTATGGAAAGTAGAAGCCAGAGTTATGAATGCCAATAAATGTTTACAATGGGACTTGAAAAAAGTAAAGCTTGGGGGAGATGATGAGCTCAAAATATGGCTCATTATTGACATAATATTTCCCTCAATCCATCTCTCAAAGGATATTATCTTATGCAAATATTAGATTCTTAGATAGTTATTACATGGAAAATAGATATTTGTCTTTTTTATATTGAACCAAAGACTAAACCTTTACTTTGTCATTAAAATCTAATACATAACATGTTTTAGTGATCTTTGGTGTGAAGAATGTTCAAGAAAAAGACACAGGCTTGTTTTTATGGACTCTGTAGGCTTGTTTCTACAGACTCTGTAGGCTTGTTTCTATGAACTCCATAGGCTTATTTCTATGAACTCCATAGGCTCATTTATACGAACTCCACAGGCTCGTTCCTCCTAAATTTGTAGGGTCAATTCCAAGAATTTTGTAAGGAAAAAGCCACAAATGGGAAGCTAGAGGCTAGATAGGATAAGAAATAACCATTCCAATTGGAATGAAATAAGGAAAATAACTGCCTGCTATTTTGAAGGACTTGCTTTTGATAAACTTGTATGTAATCATATTTTAGGACTATTATAGGATAGGATATTTATTTCATCAAAATAATTGGATGTCTTATAAATCCAATCTCCTATCTTTGGATGAAGGGATCGACCAAGGAGTCTTATTCTTTGGCATCCTATTTTTAGTTGATTGTATTAGTATAAAGTGTAAGAATTTTGACTATGAATATAATAGAAGATATAGAGAAAATAGATAATCAATAATTAGATATTATAAAAGCTTACAGGTTTCAACCAGATTGTAATCATTTCAATTCTATGAATTAATACTTCATTTTCTAGCACTGATTAATCTTTGTTCCCAAGTCTGAGAGGAGTAAGGGCCCACTCTCCTTGGAACCAAGAACTATGTATGGCATATATGTTCTATTTTATTTATTCATTATTATAATTAATTAGAATCTTGTTACTATTTGCATTTATTTATAAAAAACATCAAAACAAATTCATAGTTTAAAAAGAGCATTTTCTTATTTCATTTCTTTTCTACGCAAAGTATGTTTTATTTTACAGTAGAAGAGTGAATCAAATTTGCTTTCATAAATAGGAGTGTGAATTTACTTTCCCTGTAAATGTAAAATAGGAGTGTGATCTTTTAATTCTATCAAAAGAGTGGATTGATTTGATTTCTTTTTTTTATAGCAAAAGCATGAATCACATGGTTTAGGACACATACCTTTCCTTAGTTAAAGTTAGAATAGGATCAGCAAGCACCCCCCTAAGTAGCCTTCTATATCTACCATCCCATACCTTACTGTAGATAGCTTTGGACACTAGCCTTGGTTGATAAGACATCAATTGAATATTGAATAAATGAGGAGATAAACAACACTCGCCATACTGCTTTATCTTTCTTTATTTTTCAAACACTGAGAAATATTCTAGGTTATGATGCACTACAATTATATAATGAGCATAATAGGTTTCTCACTTGAGGTTACTTGGTAAATTTATCATAATATGGATCTTATCCCACATAAATATCAAGTGACTAGTTTTCATAGTTGTATATTCCTTTTTTTTAAAGTTGATATCTACCAAGATGTCCCCATTATCTCTATGGTGAACCTTATCCTTGTATATGAATAAGATTACCCATATATTACCTCTGTGGTGATGTAGACTACCAATTTAATTCATATTATTGTGAAGGTAGTACCCAAATTAGATATTACTATGATAAGGTTGGAGACCATCTATGTTAATATTGAGGTAAATATGGTACCCACCCTCTTTGATGCTACAGAGATGGTGGAGTCCATCCTTGTTGATATTATGGTGAGGGAGGGGCCCACATTGGTGTTTTAACTTATTTTATATTAATTCTTAACAATCATAATTTTTTAAACTATTTAGATTGTATAAGATATAAAAATAACACATAAATCTAAATGTTATTGTAAAGTATGATTGAAGAATTATAATTTACTATTTATGGAAAACACTAAGAGAATTAAGATACTTAAATTATTTTGGTCTATTCAGGATTGAGACTGCATGTAGAAGACATAAATCAATAAAAAATAAATATGGGATTTATTATCTCCAAAGACCAAATATATGGACTTGACTAGATGAGTTCCTTAGGACTTGGACATCTACATTGGATGGAGGTAATAAATGTCCATAGATGAAATGGATTTAGAAATGAATTAGATAAATGGAATTAAAAAAAAAATAAGAGCAAGGAAGGAGTATAATTTTAAGTGAGTGAACCATGTTTCTTTGTAAAGAATTAGAGATGTAATTCCTTTAAAATCATTGAAGAACTACGGGGTGATCATGCCAAAATGAAGAATGCCATGAAATGATTATGTCGTAAGGTAATTTCCATTGATAAAACCATGGGCTAGGAAAATAAATGCCCCAACCCTCATGAAGAGGAAGCAGTGATAGGTTATTTAGTGATATAGAAACTCAACTGTAAAACCCATTTAAATAATATTGAACCTCAATATGGAAACAAAAACCTCTATTAGGATTATGTAAGGTGAATCAAATACTACAAAAAAATTATATATTAAAAATGTTACCTTCTGTACCATCAATGTCACATCAATACCAAATTCAAAAATAAAAAATCTATAATAATATATGAATGAATAATTTTCATGCCACATGAAATGAAATTACTTGGATATTTCACAATGGAATAATATATTACATAATTAAGAGTATAATAATAATATCTAAAATAATAAAAGATGAAAGAGTAGAATACTTGATAAATATGATTGAGCCAATTTGAGGAGAAACCTCATAAATAATGCGATAATAGTAGAACTCATAATATGATGATCAAGGAATAATAATTAACTCTTATATATACTCTACTTATCGATGGTTATTCCATAGGCCAGCCTTACTATGAACACAAATAAACACAACAATATAATATGAAATGTATATAACCCATATGTTGGTCACAAATCTATAGACATGCTATAGGTTAAAGTATTAACATTCCACTCCCCTTATAAATAATGTTTCCCTCAAAATTTAAGAAACTATGGATGATTTTATAGGATATATTCATCCTCCTATGTTGCATCTTCATAATTTAGATTCTTCCACTTGATCAAATACTCCAAAATATATCTTATTTGCAGCCTTTTAGTACATGTGTGAAGGATCTAATTAGGTTAAAAAATGAATATTCCTTCTTCATTCAGCTATATTAACTTAGTATAGGTATAAAATTTATATCTAATTACCTTATTCAGGAAAGATATAAGAAATACAAGATGTATGTGAGTGGATTAGGGTAGCTCTAGCTTGTATGCCACCATTGCTAATTTTATGTAGGATTTGATAAGGGATATAATACTTAGGAAAATGTTTGATATAATTTTAATATTGATTTAGAGACACATACTTATATGTATGTTAGATAATAAAGACTTAACCACCTATTCCAAATTTACTCTCACTATGGTGCTATTCTATTTGCTGCTTCATTTGATTATGTGCCATTGCTAAATTCTCTCTCAAACTACCTAATACCTCCTATTGATGTTGAATACATTCTTAATCACCTAAAACCTTAGGTTTTATATTAAATTATGAAGTGATGGATGGGGAATGATAACCATAAAGTTCCATAAATGAAGACATTTTGGAATAGATATGGAATGAAGTCTCATAACACCATTAAGCTAGTGGTAGCCAATGATACCATCATTCTTATTTATTTAATCCAAAATAATATAGATACCCTTATAGGAAAATTTTGACCACATCTATTTTCCCATCATAGATAGGATTATATTATGATCTATGATCGAATTGAGTACCTAAACATGTGAATAAAAATTAGTCCACAAATTATTTGTAAAGATGTGATCATAATCACTTACAATGATCTTGGGAGTACCTTACAAATTTTGAATTGTTTTGAGAAAAATAACAAAAAATATACTGACTATAAATTAATATGACAAGGAATAAAATTGAGCATATTTTATGAGTCTATTAATAAATAACATGATGAATACATACCTTGACAACCCTATAATGAAATCCATGGAAACCACCTCCCACCTTTGGCTAGGGATGGATAAATGCTATAGGAGGATTGGTGTCTTAATTTTTTCACCTTTTTTATATTGACACACCATGTATTCTTCCACAAATTTATGTATATCCCCATTAAGTCCTTCCCAAAATAAATTTTGTCTAATTCTATGATATGTTTTCAAAATTCCCAAGTTCCCTTATATTGGAGATGCATGAAGCTCGTGAAGGATATTATGTTTAAGGATATAATTATTACATAGGTATAATCTATATTTATACCATAATACATTATCTTTCCACTCTAATTTTTTAATAAAACTAGAACAATGTTGAGTATTTTGACTCAAAACCTATTATCCTTATATTTACCCCATTTAGATTTTTCCTCTTCTAACTAATTTTTTTCCAAATGGTTGAAACACATTAAAATGTCTCAACTAATTCATCCTGCTAGATAGTGTATCTACTACCACATTCTCTTTTCCTTTCTAATAGACTATTTTAAAGTCATATCCCAATATTTTAGTCACCCATTTTTATTTTTGTTTTAATGATAATTGTTTATTCCAAAAAAAATGTAGATTATCATGATCAGTCTTTACCTTAAAGTTTCTACCCATTAGATAAGGTCTCCATTTATTGATTGCATGAAAAATAACCATCATCTCTTTCTCATTTATTGGTTTGAGCCTATTTTTTACCTTGAGTTAATGAATCTAAAATACAATAAGTCTTCCTTCCTACATGGGTAATACCCCATGCCATATCCTAATGTATCACATTAAACAAATGTTTTTTTGGAAAAAATGGTGGTAGCCTAAATTTGAGTGATGAACTTATCCTCTTTTAGCTTCTCAAATTGATTGGTATCTATTTAATTCCAATGGAAGGAGTCTTTATTCAACAAGTTTGTGAGTGGATATGCTACCAATTTTTTTATAAATCTATGATAGTAATCTATTAGCCCAAAAAATTTGTGAAGATTCTTGAAGGTATTTGACACTTTCCACTCCATCATAACTTTGATCTTCTTAGGGTAGAATTTGACTCCATGTGAAAAAATATGACCCAAGTACTCCACTTCTTAGATATTGAAAGTTTTGGTATAAATTTAATGTTGTTCCAAAATTAATAGTACATATTTAACATGTTTAAAATGTTCTTCCCAAGTTTTACTACCTATTAGGATGTTATAAAAACACACCAACACAAACTTTCTAAAAAAATCCTAAAAATACTATTCATAAAACTTTGAAATGTAGATGGTGGATTTGTGAGAAAAAAGGCATGAAAATAAATGCATAATTTCCTTCATGAGTTTTGAAATATATTTTAGGGATATTATCATCTCCAATACAAAACTTATGATACCCATAATGAAGATCTAGTTTGATAAAATAAACAACATCATGTAATAAATTTAAAAAATCATAAATTAGTAGAATAACGAACTTATCTTTGATGGTGTACTTATTGAGTTCTCTTTAGCTTGGGCACATAGTCCAATTTTCATAATTAATACACAACATGACCATTAGGGATGAATATTCACTTTTGATATGTCTGACAATATCTACCTCCAACATCTCATGTACCATTTTTTTATTTTCATTATTTTGGGCATATGGATGCCTATATGGTATAATTTTTGGTGGTGTAATACTTGGAAGAAATATTATGGTATGATTATGTTCTCTTATTGGTGTTAGTCCTTTTGTCATGTCGCTAACAATAGTTGGGTGGTTATCAATAAAAAACTATAATATGTGTAGACATATTTGTTGGTTGAAATTCTATGGAAAAAAATCATGCTAAAAATACCTAAACCCATTTTTAAGGAATATTCATAATCTAATGAGAGTTAACCAACTATGGATATTTTTATTGCAATACACATAGTTCAAATTTCTTACCTTCAACATGAGATCACATGAACAATTTCCATAAATTCAGCTCTATTATGCCCAAAGTTGTGATCCATTACACTCCCAAAATAATGTCAAACCTACCCATGGAAATAAAAAAAACATAAGAGAATATAAAATAATAGTTTACCATTATAATATTTATGGTATTTTATAGAATAGTTGATTGTGTAACCATATATAATCATGACCTAAAATTCTAGAGTTGGGTAAATGAAACTATTCAAATGAGTAGCTAATTTACTATTGATGAATTTGTGTGTACTCCTTGAGTCAATAAAAACTATCACCTTATGTTTCTTAAGGAAACCCACCAAATTAGTGTTTGAAGAGTAATAATACTTGAAAGTGCATGAATAGAGATAATATGGTGACAATATTTAGATTCCTCCTCTGGATCTTCCATACCCTTACCTAAGGCCTCATCATCTTCTTCATCTTCATTGGTTAATTTAATGTATAAAAAAATATTTTTATCACATTTATGTCCTTTGATACAATTTTTGTCACATCCAAAATATAACCATTTTATATGCTTCTCTTCAATTTTCAAAGGATTTAATTTTTAGGCTAAAGAAATGAATGTGTCAAGAAATTGAGTTTAGGGACATTAATGAAAGCCCTTCATTTGACCATATATTTTTCCTCTCTATTGTGTGCTAATGGTATGGACTCAAATACTGAATTTGGATTAATCATGTGAACCTCATGTTGGATGTTGTCTTTGATCCCATCTAAGAACAATTTAGTCATGTTGTCCTCATTGATGTCATCTACACATAATGATAGATTCTAGAATTATCTAATATAATACTTAGTAGTCCTTATTTTTAATAACTTTACTAACTGAATGAAGTAGTTTAATAAGATGATATTGTGATATTGCATTTATATATCTTCAATAAACACATACTAGGTAACAGGAAGGCCCTTATTTTTATTTTGAGTACACAACCATATATACCAAATGAACTAATCAAGATACACATACTAAGATTACATGACCACCTTTTATGCACATGGGGTCTAATGTAGATCAAATAAATTTTATATTTAATTTGATATTTAGTGGATCCTTATCATTAAATTTGTGTACTTCCACTTTTGGCATCATGTGCTTTCAATTGTATTGGAGTTGTGATTGTATTTATTGGGAGAACCCAAATGAAATGATGGAGGATTATTTATGGAAATTGAGCTGTAAGAGTGGCCAACTACCTGTTGATAGTTTCCAGATGATTATTCACATCATCAATGTTACAATTTACCCTAGTGATGCCTCATTTTACTATATATAGATCATATTTATTCACCATGCTCTAAATATCTAAGTGAATTTGTTGAACCACCTCATAAACCAAAAGATTTAAACTTCTAAACTCCATGTCATCCTTGTGAGGAGTTTTTAGAGTGTCTTTACGTTTCCTATGTTGTGAGTGTTAGGAACAACCATGCATAAAACCTAAGATGGAGGGTTTTAGGCCCCAAAAAAGTGTATAAGATTATACCATTGTAATAGTCTCACCACAATGAATCCAATGATTGGTATTTTTCACAAGGGTGGGAATTATTTTCTAGACCTTTTTTTTTTACAAAAAATACTTTGAAAATTACTATAGTGATGAAAATAATAATTTATTATCAGATCATTAGTTATGTTTTTTCCTATCCTTCAACTCTAAATATAACCAAAACATTAGATCCAAAAATATTGAAAAAAATTTAAAAAATTGACATGCTAATACCAATTGTAATGGAATTACTTAGATGTTTCACAATAATGTAATAATATATCACATAATTAAGAGAAAAATAATTAGATCCACAAAAATAAATGATGAAAGATCGAAATACTTGATAAATATGACTAAACCAATTTGAGGGGACAACCTTCATAATAATGCAATAAGATAATAATTCATAATATGATGATTAAGAACTAATAAATACCTCATATATACACTTTACTTAGCCATGGGAATTCCATAGGCCAACCTTACTCAAAACATAGAGAAATATGAAAGATATGTAAACCTGTTTGCATGAAAATTTGTTTGGGGACAAATTATCACATTCACATCAATAGTGTGTGGAATGAAGTCCCTATCGTATTGGAAGGTGAATATACCTTTATTAAAAGCCAAAAATGATACTAAAAAGGAAATATTTACAATAAAAAAGGTGTAAATCATGGTGTATATCTTATGTTAGTGCTTGAATTGTGAATTGTAATATGAATAATCACATTAGTAATTATTCACTAGTGGTTATATGTTAGAATATAGTTTTTTATTATTCTAAATATTATAGGTTATTTATGTGAGCCAAGGTTTGTGTTGATAAAACAACTCATGTATTTGGGTTATTTTTTTTGTAACTACCCTATATTTTAGGAAAGGAGTCTCCTATATATTTGTAAGATTGGTATGATTGATTTATTGAAGCTTTTTATTTTCATTTGGTACTAGAGTAGAAGGGTTGTAATTTAATTTTTCATGGTGATGTGGGAGTAAATGGAGCATGGAAGAATTGTAGAGGAATATCTAACCCATAATCTTCCATTTTTTATGTGTTGATGTTGCTACTACAATATTTCAAATACATTTTGAAAGGATAGTGGATGATCTAGTTTCTGAGTGAAACATTGATCAACAACTCTAAAGCTTATTTGACCTAGTGATCTGAATCTTTAAAATCTATAGTAGTGATCTATTATAGAGGAGTGAGTTGCTAGGATGGTGGGTCAATTGATGGCATCCATCATTATCACATTACATAATTACTAGACTAGTTTTAATATTGTTAGCTATCCAGATAGCACCCTTCTTGAAGGCTTGATAGATTTGGATCTAAAACATTCACACCTAGACTAACATTGGAATGATCTAAGGTGTGGGACACCTAAAATAAAACTAGACCTCTATATTTTTTTAAGGTTAGCTCCTTTGATGTATCACTCTCCACTGACTAAGAAACTACTAATTTTTGGGATGAAAAGGGGGAGAAGGAAACTCAAAGGGAAATCCTACTTTACTATCAATGATACACCTATGTTTCTAGTTCATACACTTTATTTGAGTTCCTAAAACACTAATTAGATAAGCAAAGATTAAATCTATAACTCTAATTGACTCTTATGCATTAGTATTTCATGAAGAGGTCTTATCTAATGATAAAATATTTAGGGAAGTGATGGAATAGTCTTGATTCAAGGAACTAACCAACCACTTATATCTACTGTAAGCTCAACCAAAAGATATCAAACACTAAACATGACTTGCATAATCTGATAAACTAGTAACTAGGTAAGAATCATGACTTGACAAGGGAGAAAACTCTACCGCATATGCAAATCAATTGATGTAAATGCACTATACCAACATAATGAAATATGAAAATAGTCATTTAATTTATTTGAAAAGGTTACAAAACTCAATCTTGACAGAGTTTGGTCTTGCCAAGAGACGGATGGATCTAAAAAATGGCTAAAAAGCCAACATATATAGAAAAATAAAAGCTTATATCCCAAAGTGGCATAGATGGGGGACAAGGATTAGTCTTGTTTTGTTAACTCAAGACCTAATCCCTTTACAATATTAAAATAATTCATAAAAAAATCTTCAAACTCCATAAAATATACATGATCTTCAAAGTTGGCATATAAATGAAGGTGGTGGGCCCTTTGACAAGTCAAAATTAATTTTTAATGAAAGATACACCAATATGGATGACTTAAATCAAGATTGAAGCTGATTTTTAAGTATTTGAAAGCCTTTAATTACATGATAACAAAGGATAGATGCATGACTTGTCAACTGAAGTATAAGACTAGTCAACTCCACTTAGCCTTCACTTGCATGAAATGGTCCTTGAAAGATTAAGTATGCATGATATATCCATGGAATAGGAGATGAGAAGTATTGAAACTCATTTTTAACTCCTTGATAGCCAATTCAATTCCAATCTCAAACTTAACCATTTGACCAACTAGGTCCAAAAGCTAAACTTATGCACTTTGACTCCATGAAACCTAAAAAAAACACCATGAAACTTGAAAAATAATGATATTAGACTTGAAATGACTTTTCTTGTTACAAGATATATGATTTTGATGAGAAAACTCTCACCATTCAATAAATAGGGTTGATTAGGCCCGTTTTCTTCATTTTCCTATAGACTAACCATTTTGGTTGAGATGGTAGGGACAATTATAAGATGATTTATGACAAAATTAATATTTTATGATGAATAAAAATTCTTAATCTTCAATTTCCATTGATTTAATTTCATTTAACTACCCTATACTTCATTTTCCATGCTTTTTTCCACAAAAAAACATGATTTATGCCTTCATCCATAAAAATCCTTACATAAAATTAGAATTTATGGAATCATATATAATATTAATTTATGTTTGAAAATGTTTCAGGTTGATCCATGGTGATTTGATGGCAAAAAAATAAGAAAATTTCAAAACTAGTTTTCTGAGGGTTTAGGAGGGTTTTAAAGATAAATCCTCAAAATGATGATTCATGAAGTAAAAACCTATAAATACCAAACCATTTACATTGATAAGTAGTACAATAAAACCCTTAAAATCCCTAAAAATATTAGGTTCCCATGCAAAATATATGAAAAGTTACCATGTGGAGGAAATTTGCCTGTAGGGTTTTACTTGCATTCTAGGATGCCTATGCTCTTAAATTTTTTTCATAAAACATAGCCCCTAAAATTATATTAATTTTTAATTAATTATTATTAAATATTTTTCCTCAAAACATACTAATATTTTTTGTCCAAACTCCACATGTGGTGAAAAATATGTGCATCTGAAAAGGAGGCTTGGAAGGGTGCTTGGAACTACAAGAAGTGAAAAACTTCACCAAGATGAAAATAAATATTCCATTTAATCTAAAATCCTGAAAAAATCATTATGGGGTCTTTTAAATTCTATAAAAACACTTTGAAAGATCCTTAATTAAAAATTCCAAAAATGCCTTTTTGGCCTATATGTCAGTTTCCTTGCAAAAGCCTGTATGAGCATGGTTTGCATATAATTTGTAGTTTTTACACTATTTAAAGGCCTTATTATGATTTAAAAAAATCATCCCATGATTTTAAAACTTTTACATAAACCTAAAAACCTTTGTGGCACTCTAGAACACTACCTGCTCTAATGGTAACCTCAAATGAACATGTTAAGGACTGAGACAAAACAATGAATATCTCCACTTATCTAATGGATTTGAAACCTTATAAAAAGGTTATCAAACTATTTATGACATTTTTTAAATAATTTTTTGTCTTGAAAGCACCTTAAGCTCATAGAAAACTTAATTTTCCCTTAAAAATGACCCTTATGCATAGACTATCTACATATTTCACTAAGTTTTTGCATATTTGAAGGTATTTTCATGGATTTTATATGTATTCAAGATAAAAATAATCATAAATTAACTAAATAATATCTTCAATAACTTGGAAACCTCCTCTACACTTATTTTCAAGCACACTTTGACCCTCAACAAAGCAATTAGGCCTCCATACTGGTATATTCCATACACCCTTGTATTATAGAAAAAACTCCATGGTAATAGCATTGTCTTAGTGATGAGTTAAGGATTTAAAAATGTTCATGACTACCTATCATATTCAAAGTCACTTTCATAGGTCATTCAAACTTAGAAAATGGCTTAGTATGATGACTGTAGGTTTCCAATTAGGCTTGTTGTAGGTTTATTTTTGTGGTCCCCCATGATGAACATAACATGAGATGATATTACATGTTTCCATGATCAGTTAACAATGTCCAATACATTTTGAGATGGTCAAAACCCCTAAAAATTCTATCTTGTTACATTGACTTACTTGACTATAAGTCTAGTTTCCAAAGTTGACCGTAGGTATGTATCTATATTTCATGCTCTCTTGACTTATTCTCCTAATAAGGCATATAGTGACCCTTGATCAAAACATTAAATCCTCAAAAAATATTAACAAGTCCACCCCTATCTTAGTTGATTCCTTGGCTAAGGGTTGTAATATTTAACCCTATGTGGTCACTATGATTCTTCATTGATGGCTGTAAGAGGTGATCAATCAAGAATATGACTGTAATAGCCTACCATTTTATGTTGATGCTAATCAGCATTTATACTCAAAAAAATTCATAAGATTTGAAACAAACATGACAACTATACCTTTTCATTATTCCTTATGATCACAAAATTTGTATTAGGGATACTAACCATGCTTAAGCTCTTAATTAGCACTTGTACAAATTGAGAACAAGGTATTTGAATGGTTAGAGTGAGTAACAATCATGATATGTCACTTAAGTCACCATGGTATGTTGATCCTTATAAACATCACATATATTATGGAACAAACAAACCCTTGATGAACTCTTAAAAGATTAGTTGACTATGTAACCCTCTTGAAGTTGTAGGTGCATCTGTACAAGCCTATAGGATTTGATTTTGTCCTTTATTTTCCCCCTCATGGCCTTACATGTTTTATGGTATCCTTTTGAAATGTTAATCCCTTCTTTAAATAAAAAATCCTCCTTGAAATTTATTAAACACTCTTGGTTCATCAAACACTATACTAACTGTGGCAACTTTTAAGGCTAACTATAGGGTTTTAGAGTGGCTATAGGTTCAAACTAGAGCTGAATATAGGTGCATATTGGGGTTTTAGGTTAGTTTTGGCTCTTTAAACCCTCATTGAGACTAGGTATTCCCTTTTTCATTGTACTTTCCTTTATACCCTTGGTGATTTACACCCTAACAAACTATAGATGGGGTCAGGCACAAGCTTATAAGATTTCATCTTGTCCTTGAATTGACTATATGTGGAATGTGTTGGTTGAATATTATGTCGATCAACGTACTGATAAACAAAATAGGTCTAATCAACCAAAGTAGGAAGATTAGTCATCCAAATGTGTAGTTTTACCACATCAAAAAGACATGTATCTCTCCTCTCATCAAGGGGAGGTTCTCTGTAGGTATGCTCTATATATATATATATGTATATATATATATATATATATATATATATATATATATATATATATATATATATATATATATATATATATAAGCAGAAAATAATACTCATGGGTAGGACAAACCATCCATCTCTCTTTCTTCAGAGATGATGTGCGCAGATCAAAGGAAAAACTCAAGGGAAATGACAGATAATACTTATCTTCTTTCAAAAGTAATATTCAACAAACCACAAGAATACTCCTAGCAGTAACAACAAAATGTAGCAAAGGATATGATAACTAGCAAATCGAGATGCAGCACAAAGTCTTCACCTGGATTGCTCAAGAGTAAGATACGAAGGACAATGAGGGCACAAAGTTGCCTCAAGGTCCTTTACATAGAAATGAAAAGAACACACACTAAAGACAATTATGGGGGCACAAAGTCTCTCCAAAGTTGACTCTTTAGGACACCTTCTTGACTGCTGTCACTAATTTTGCTTGTTGAATTAAATGAACATAAGATATATTGAAGAAAAAGACATAAGAAGAATTTTCTCAATAACAAAGATATTATAGCACAAAGTCTGAAAAACCACTTGCTTTCTTATTCCAATAACAAAATATGATTGGCAATTTGAGCTCAAAGTCTCAATAATGACTTAAAATTTGGGCAGAGTTTTGTTCTAAATGTCAAAAAAGAGATCTTTATTACAATAGAAGAAAGTCCCTTATATAGCCTCTTCAAGAAGGACTTGGGAATAATCAATACATCATTTTGCATTGGAATCTATTAAGAAGACATGCTGGAACTTAGGGGCACTTTACCCATTTGATTTTATCAATGCAAGGAAATAAGTCACGCTTATTGAAAGTTTGTAACTTTCAATGTCCACCTAGTGATATGATCTTATCTTCATCATTCCTCCTTGTTCAATTAATTGAATTAGGTCTTAGATTTAATTTACTATTCTGTTCCTTCTCTACTTTTTGCTAGTCTTAGCCTTGAAATTTGTGAATGTATTCTAGTCTGTATGTTCAAAGGATCAATGGCTAGTTCACTGTGTTGAATTTGATATTTTTAGGCGCGTCATTCCTTAGTCTTCTTTCAGCTTTTTGCTTGGTATTTTTCTAGATTGGACTTACCCTTTCAGGCCTTGAGAAATGACCCATTTTGAGTCAGAATTGCCTTCCGCAAGGATATTTATCCTTCAGGAAGTCTTTAAATGGCCTTTCGGGCTTCTTCGGGTGACCCTTTGGATATTCCCTTGGGCTTTTCTTACACTTCCTCCCGCAGACATTTTCCCTGGGGAAAATTCTCACAGACAAAAAGTTTGGGGAAAATTCCCACACCAATTTTAAATGCCTTAAACAAATTTGAAAGAATTACCTTTCAGCTTCCTTGAAAATGACCCTTCTGAAGGGTGATTTTATCGATTAAGTGTCCTTCACAAAGGCACTTGTCCTTTGGGAAGCTTCCTTTTACATTAAACCACCCCTTTGAACTTTGGCGATGAACCATTCCATTGAACCAAACATTGAACTTGCCTTTGAACCATGTATTTGAACCAAAACATTGAAATAAAGGGAATGAACCACCTGAGTGAAATAAAGCATTGAACCGCTTGGTTGAATCGAGCCATTAAACTATTTGACGTCGAACCAAAGGACAAACCACATGTTGACCTATTGTTGATGCTTGCTGATGGAGATTTTTGTTTAAACTAAGGTGATGAACCAATTCTGAAAATGACCAATTGTTAGAAATCGATTCTTTTGATTGAACCCACCTGCAGAAGTCGTGAAGCCCAAAAAATGAGGAATTTGAATGCCCAAGACAAATTTTGAAAATGGAAGAGATAATTTTGGTCTGTAAGACCAAAATAGTTCAAATGTAGTCCCAAAAACGAGTGATATTTTTGGGGGACAATAGCTGGCTCCAGTTGGGGAACTTTTGTCAATTGCAAAATGAATTAAAAGGAGTAAATCTAGAATCTCTAGTGTCTTGAAGTATGCCATTGGGTTACAGAGTCATGCTACCCAGAAATTAAAGGAATAAAAAATGGAAATAGACATTACAAAATAGAATTTAAAATTGTACAAATATACATATATACATATGCAATGATCTGATACTTCAAGAATTGAAGTATTTCAGATGCTGCTTCTTGAGAGACAGTGAAAATAGTGTGCCATCTTGGTAAACCAGCAAGAAGACATTTTGTCCCTAGAAATGGTGAGGGTAAATGGAGCTCTCCACCAGGAAACCAATTTTTTGTGTCTTCTTCTTGGTCTTTCCTTCTTTTTGCTTTGTGGCAGGACGTGGTCTTCAAACTAAAAACCATAACTCCTTGCTCTCCCTGCGAAGGGTTCCTTTGCCTGATTTTGATTTGCAGTAGCATGGTCCATTACCATAATTGGTTGTTCTTTTAGTTCAATCCAACATATGATTGGACTGTCCATATCAAACTCCTAACAAACTATTAGATTAACATCTCCTTTGATGTGAAGGAGTTTGACTTCTTCATCTTGAGCAATCTTCAATTTAAGCAACATAAATTCACATCCAGCTATGTTGTTAGTGTTGCTGACTTAAAAATTGCATGAAGGAAGAATATCTCCTTGAGGAGATATCAACATAGTTCCAACTTCATCATTGGTGGAAGAATTGTTGTAATCATTAGAAGTTGATCTCCTATCAGATTTCTATTCATTAGAGATGGAAGATCCTTCCTTGTTTATATTGCATCCTACCAATTCTCCTAAAGTCTTGTTTGGATCAATTCTTGGATTGTTAGCTACAAGACTTTCATGTACAAAAACATGAACATCCTCTATGGTAAAGAAATAATTACCCCTTCCTGAAGACTCAGACAAAATTTGTTCTGCAGGGGCTGATGTTTGGGTGACCACATATTTTGTCTCAGACAGGTCCACATCTGGTTCTCCATCAATGTCCAATTGCTCAAGATTTACTTGCAGGGATTCAAACTCAGTCATTTGAATTTTGGATTCCTTGACATGATCAATCATGTTAAATGACTAGAATGGATTTGGAAGAGAGGATGGGAGTTCATCCTTTTGATTTTCGAGACGGGAAGGACTAGTTTGCAAAGCTAAAGTAGAAGGTATAGAGATGTTTGATGTACTTACTTCTTTGGGAATCACCGGGTCCTTTGATTGAAAAGGAAGAGGGGTTCTCTACTCAGTAATTGAAATTGCTAGTTGGGGTTGCTCCTTTGTCTTCTCTTTGTCAGCCTATTGGGCTGACTGATTTTGGGACTGGGTAAATACTGTGTATGATCCTTTGATTGCTTCACCTTCACTTCTAGATTCATCCTGGTAATTCAGGAAACCAATGTGGGAGTCACCAGCTGATTCTTCTAGATCTCCCCTATAGAGATCAGCACCATTTTCTTACTCTAACTCAGGTTGGAAATAGGAAACATGCTCTATTTCTAGATATCCAACTATCGAGTTTGTTGGAGGTGCTTCAGAGGCAGGATTCCTCTGTGGAAGAAGAAGATGATTTTGTTGCCCTTGACTTCTAGCAACATTGCCTTGATATGGCTGATTAGGGAATGTCCTCCTTGATATATCTTTATATAGAGGAGCACAAGACATACTTTGTGCCATTTGCCTTTTCAAGGCTAGCAATTCATTTGCCAGCTTTTGTACCATTGGATCAATGGTGACTGTGGGTGAGTATTTAGAAGATGAAGAGGGTTTAGCTCTATTAGGATATTTCCTTATCTTTCCTACCAAGATAAGGTCATCTTCTAACTTAGTAGCCAAGTCTTGAGCAGCCTCAAGTTCTATGTGTCTAGCCCATCTCAACATAAAACTTACTTCAGGTAGCTGTGAGTTAATGAAGAAACACATGAGATTCTGAGGTGTTAGTTGGGTGATCATGGGAATCCTGTGCCTCAGCTTGTTGAACCTGGCAATGAAGTCCTTCATAAGTTCATGGGGATCCTTCTTCATCTGTGTGAGCTGGGCCAACAAGGCATGTGCATCTTCTATGGGCTTGAGTCATGCTTTGAACTTGGCTTTAAGTGTATCCACATCAGCCACTGATCTAGCTTGCAGATGGTAGAACTAGTCTATAGCAACACCTTGTAGTGTCTCCATAAAAAGCCTCACTGCCATGTCTTCAAATTCCACCCCTATCACACCACAGGCTATGGTGAAGGCTACAATGTGTTCATCAGGGTGGACTCTTCCATCACCAAAGAATTTGGGGAAATTATTCTTTGAACTGAGTGGTAGCTCATGCAGAGGTGGAGTCAAGTTGAGTGGGCCAAAAGAGTTACCCCAAGGGCCTCGAACTACCATGATTTAATTATGAACAATAGGGATAACACATCTAAGTGGAGTTGCCAAATTATAGGACAAAAATGGAAAAGAAATTGGCCCTGCTTCAGCTTAAAGCTTAAGGCTTCAAATTATGCTTTCTTTCCCAGCAGATCTGGTTTTATAGACCAGATAATATAATGGAGATGGATGAAAATGGTAAGGCTATAAATGGATAATGGGTAAGACATGAAATGGAGTCACCAAAGTCTATAATGGATAAGGTTATAATGATAATGGGTTATATAGGTGATGTTTCTATCTGAAACTTGAGGTTCCAAATTGCACAATATTATGTATATCCCCAGTGGAGTCGCCAAAAACTATTGGTTGAATATTTTGGCGATTAGCGTACTGATAAACAAAATAGGTCTGATCAGCCAAAGTAGGAAGATTAGTCATCCAAATGTGTAGTTTTACCACATCAGAAAGACACTGATCTCTCCTCTCATCAAGGGGAGGTTCCCTATAGGTATGCTATATATATAAGTGGAAAATAATACTCATGGGTAGGACAAACCATCCATCTCTCTTTATTTAGAGATGATGTGCGTAGATCAAAGGAAAAACTCAGGGGAAATGATAGACAGTACTTCTCTTCTTTCAGAAGTACTATTCAACAAACTATAAGAATACTCTTAGCAGTAACAACAAAATGTAGCAAAGGATATGATAACTAGCAAATTGAGATGCAGCACAAAGTCTTCACCTAGATTGCTCAAGAGTAAGATACGAAGGACAATGAGGGCATAAAGTCACCTCAAGTTCCTTTACACAAAAATAAAAAGAACACATGCTAAAGGCACTTATGGGGGCACAAAGTCTCTCCATAATTGACTCTTTAGGACACCTTCTTGACTGCTGTCACTAATTCTACTTGTTGAATTAAAGGAACAGAAGATATATTGAAGAAAAAGACATAAGAACAATTTCCTTAATAACAAAGATATTACAACACAAAGTCTGAAAAACCACTTGCTTTCTTATTCCAGTAACAAAATATGATCGGCAATCTGAGCTCAAAGTCTTAGTAATGCCTTACAATTTGGGCAGAGTTTTGTTTTAAATGTCAAAAAGAGATCCTTATTACAATAGAAGAAAGTCCCTTATATAGCCTCTTCAAGAAGGACTTGGGAATAATCAATACATCATTTTTCATTGGAATCTATTAAGAAGACACACTAAAACTTAGGGGCACTTGACCCATTTGATTTTATCAATGCAAAGAAATAAGTCATGTTTATTGAAAGTTTGTAACTTTCAATGTCCACCTGGTGATCTGATCTTATCTTAATCATTCCTCCTTGTCTGGTTAATTGAATCGGGTCCTGGATTTAATTTACTATTCTGTTCCTTCTCTACTTTTTTCTGGTCTTAGCCTTGAAATCTATGAATGCATTCTAGTTTGTATGTTTAAAGGATCAATGGCTAGTTCACTGTGTTGAATTTGAAATTTTTGGGTGTGTCATTCCTTAGTCTTCTTTTGGCTTTCTACTTGGTATTTTTCTAGATTGGACTTACCCTTTCGGGCCTTGAGAAATGACCCATTTTGAGTCGGAATAGCCTTCTGAAAGGATATCTATCCTTCAAATAGTCTTTAAATGGCCTTTCAGGCTTCTTCAAGTGACCCTTCAGATATTCCCCTGGGCTTTTCTTAAGCTTCCTCCCACATACATTTTCCCTAGGGAAAATTCTAGTGGATAAAAAGTTTGAGGAAAATTCTCGCACCAATTTTAAATGCCTTAAACAAATCTAAAAGAATTACCTTTTGGCTTCCTTGAAAATGACCCTTTTGAAGGGTGCTTTATCGATTAAGTGTCCTCCGCAAAGGCACTTGTCCTTCGGGAAGCTTCCTTTTGCATTGAACCACCCCTTTGAACTTTGGCGATGAACCATTCCATTGAACCAAGACATTGAACTGAACATTGAACTTGCCTTTGAACCATGTCTTTGAACCAAAACGTTGAAACAAAGGGAATGAACCACCTGAGTGAAATAAAGCATTGAACTACTTGGTTGAACTGAGCCATTGAACTGTTTGATGTTGAACCAAAGGATCAACCAAATGTTGACCTGCTGCTGATGCTTACCAATGGAGATTTTTGTTTAAACCAAGGTGATGAACCAATTCTGAAAATGACCAATTGTTAGAAACTGATTCTTTTGATTGAACCCACCTGAAGAAGTCGTGAAGCCTAAAAAATGAGGAATTTGAATGCCCAAGACAAATTTTGAAAAGGGAAGAGACAATTTTGGTCTGTAAGACCAAAATAGTTCAAATGTTGTCCCAAAAATGAGTGATATTTTTGGGGGACAACAGAATGTACAAAATAAAACAAGGATCTTTTGCATTTGGAAACCTCTAACAAGAGTGTTTGGTGTCTTTTAAATCTCATAACCTAATTCTTAACAACCTTCACTCACCAACGAAGGATTTTGTCTTTGAGATCCTTTACCTTTATAAAATATCTTCTTGGTTGTACTTTAAGGTAACCTACCTTTGTATGGATAGGGGACTGTAGGTGACTTTGACTAGTCCATATGTTATTTTTCATGCTCATGGTCTATACTATACCTTTGCTCTTTCTAACTATGAAACTATGGAAAAATGTGGGTGAAGGGGTGAAATGATAGTGGAAAATGATGAAAACACAAGAGTGAATATGGAAAAGAATGAAAACTCAGTGGAAAAGGGTAGAGTAGGATAGTGAGGTGGGGTGGATAGGATGGTGGTGAAAAGGAGCATGGAGGAGCATGAGAAGATCAAGGTAAGGTGTATCATACAACCATAAACATATGGACATCATACCATCACCATTTGGGAGCCATTGGTGGAGGTTTTAGAGATTGAAAATGAACCCGAATTTTCTTAAAAAACTCAAAAAATACAAAAAATCCTTAATTAACTCTAAATAAGCTCCATTGAGACACATGAAAGCATGGAGATGGGAATTATTGGTCATGAAACAAGAATAAACCCTAAATATTATGCTTAGAAACCATGAAAACCTGATTTAAACCATACAAAAACCAATTTCTTGAAAATTTGAGGCTGTCTTCTTCTTCAAGGATCGTATAATTCACCTTTGAATCTCATACTACTCTTTATTTAAATGGTTGAGTTTGTGACACTTTTTTTTACCTTGAATAGGATGAATAAAAACTAAATGAGGTCATTAAAAGATATAACAAGTTACTAAGACTCTAGAACAATTTGAATTTCCTAAAACTTTACCCAAGTGAGGAGAAATTGAAGAAAACCGGTTACCTTTTTGGTCACAAGGCAATAAAATTTGACCTAATTTCAAATGAATGGTTCATGAGCCTAAAGAGTCCAATTGAGTATCCACTTAAACCATAAGGAATCCCTCTGAGGCTAATTTATTTAACCTCAAATTTGAGAGTTGAAACCTTCCTTATCAATCCATATCACTCCCAAACCTACAAGTAGGTCACTGTGTGCCAACAAGTAAAGTATCAAGATAACGCTAGTTTAGGGCCTATATGGACATGAATTTCCATGAAACTATGAATAAATCATGTATATGACTTGAAAATGATAACCAATACCTTGGATATACAAAATTTGTATGAAATCTATACTTCTCTTTTAAAAATGAAGAAAAAGAGTCTTTTTTCCCTTTTAAAAGAATATCAAAGCCTTCCACCACTTGGCATAGAACTCTTGAGAATAAATATATGTTATAACATGCATACATAGACTTTTTAACCTTTTACATGTTTCAAAATTGCAAATTTGGCATGTGTGGGGTGGAAAAGGACCCTTTTTGGCTTAATTAGCATATGAAATGACTTTTTCATAACCTAAAACTTTGGACATAAGATAAATTCATGTTTTTGGATATGAATAAAGATGAAATGGATAATCAAATGACCTTTTAAATCCTGATTTTAAATTTTTTTCTAAAAAATTATGTTTTTAAACTAAAATTAGTGCTTTTAAAGCCACAAATGACTTGTTTGACCAGTTGCTAAGGGTTAATGACCAATTTTAGGAAAGTTTTAAATGATAGGGGTATTCATTTGACCTTGATCCTCACCATGTATGTGAGGATATGTATCAGCCATATAATACATATACAAAGCCTTATGAGTGATATGAAATCTCATACCAATCTTATAACCACTCTCATGAGTCTTGTTATCCTCCTAGTCAATGCAATCAATTCCCAAGACAATCCATCTCAAGCTTCAAAAAAACTTTGTTTTTATATGAAAAAGAGATGATAAGTATAGACACTAGAAAGATCTATAGGGAGTAGATTTCCATGTACAAAATTTAGAGTATGAGAGGAACTTTGTAGTGGGCTAAAGAGGTATGTGTAACTTTTATAAGGCAAGGTCACTCAAAGTCTAGCTCTGATATTTTAGACATTGGAGGTCTAATAGTAAACATTGAAGAGAGGTTGGTGGTTTATGAGAAATTATAGGGTTATCATAGTCACCAATATGTTCCCATAGAATTACCCTTTTCCCTTTATGATCAACAAACCAATGTTTATCATAGCCCTCATGAATCAAACCAAACCTTGCATAGTTTTTATACCTAGAAGTATATCCAAGAGAGGTCTTAGAATGTTTAAGAAGTTTGTTATGAGAAGTCTAATTTTAAGATTGTATAGATCATACAAGAGCCTACATATTCAAGTTTGCATGAAGAAATTTCTAGTGATTTAATCCATAATTTTGAGGCTAATTTAGCCAAGCAAATTGAGCTTGAAAATAGACATCTCCAATAATCAATGGTAGATGTAAAGTCAAAACCAAAGAAAATTCCTTCTTTCACACCCATGGCTATAAAAGGTATAGAAACAAATGTTCATAAACCTAAGTTCATGACTTGGAAGTGGTTTCAAGAGTCAAGTGAGAAAGAGGAAAAATCAAGCATAATTCAAGATGTTGAATTCAAACAAGAGATCATTTAGCCTTCATCCCTTCCTTCTCAAAATCTAAAGACCTTTATTTCATGGAAATGTAGAAAGAAGAGCTGAAGGTGATCCAAGAAGAGCAACTATATGAGTAAAATCAGGTGTCTATGGTAACTTCTATAGACCTTTCTCATCTTATTGAATAATTTTAGGGATATACCATGCCACTTTTGGAGCAAGAACCTCTTCTTTGTGAGGCAAATGAAGAAGATAAAAACAAAGAGATAGAAAATGAAGGTGACTTGAGTGATCAAGAAGAAATTATTATTGGGACACCACTTGGCAAGGACAAACATGATTCAATATTTCATGATGCCAAAGAAAAGGAGTTGTAAGATGTTTCTCAAGAGTTTATAGTAGCTGATATAGATGAAGTACAAACAAATATTTCTTTAAAAGGTAGCCATGAAGATAACTCATATAGAGCCATTACTGGAATGGAGAATATTCTTGAAGAAGATGAGATAAGTGTAGCAGATCAAGAATCTTTATTTGACTCCATCCAAATGGTAGAAATGTGTGATCAACATGTTTCAAATGGTAAGATTGAAAATAAATTTTATGTCCTTTTAGTTGATCATGATGAAGATTCCTTTTGGGATGGTTTGAAGAGTTTTTGTGCAAAGTTTTATAGTCCATCTCCACCTCATATGGATATTGAAGAGTGTTCTATAATAAGTATTATTGTATTTATTCATTAGGAAGAAATTAAAGAATTGTAGCAAAGTCTAAATACTTATCAAGAATCCAATTTTTTGACAAAGTACCACCTCAAATAGAGTTTAAGGAAGACATCAACCCAAGTATACTAGATGAATTGCTAACATAATCATTAAATGAGAATGTGTCAAATCATAATAAGCCTATTAATGAGGTAGAGATAGTAGTCTTGATGTAATGAATACGAATATGGGAGGAAGATGTTGGATCTTAGATCCATATCTTCAATCCTTGCACTTAAGAATGGAAGTTGGAGGCCTAGCTGCATCATCTAAAAGACATGAACATATAGGTTCTTCTATCTATAAGAAGATGCTATAAAAAGGAAGCAAATACATTTCAAGGTTCCATGGTACACAAAATAACTTCCCATTTGACCTTGGGGAAGGCTTCTCCTTTCAGGTTAGTAGGTTTGTTTTTATCCAATAAAGGAGTATCACAAGCAACAATCTACTTCCCTATCATTGTTTCCCTATTTTCCTTAGATTAGATGTCTTTGTTTTCTATTTTAGTTGTGTTTTCCTTTCAATTTTATTGTGTCAATTTGAAAGGTATTACAAAGTTCAAAAGACTTTGTTTCTTAGTCAAGAAGGTCATTTGGTCAAACTTGTTATGCTTCATCTGAGTTCTTTGACCAACAGGTTGGTCAACCCCAAAAAATTGCCAAAATTGTTATTAATTTAACCTATCAAGGTCAAATTACTACCCCTACCATTTGAAACTTTCCTAAAACTGGTCATTAACCCTTTGTAGTTGGTCAAATTGGTCATTTGTGGCCTTAAAAGAACCAATTTTGATTAAAAAACATAATTTTTGAGAAAAGATGTCAAAATTGGGATTTAAAAGGTAATTAAATTATCCAATTCATCTTTATTCATATCCAAAAACATGAATTTATCCTATGTCTAAAGTTTCAGGTTATGAAAAAGTCATTTCATATGTTAATTAAGCCAATAAGGGTCCTTTTCCACCCCACACGTGCCAAATTTGTAATTTTGAAACATGGAAAAGGTTAAAAATTCTATTTATGCATGTTATAACATATATTTATTCTCAAGACTTCCATTCCAAGTGGTGGAAGGCTTTTATATTCTTTTATAAGGGCAAAAAGACTCTTTTTCTTCATTTTTGCAAGAGAAGTATGGATTCCATACATACAAAGTAGGGATTATAATTTTCAAGTCATATCTAGGATTTATTAGGAGTTCCATGGTAATTCATGTCCATAAAGGACCTAAACAAGCCTTATCTTGATACTTTTCTTGTTGGCATAAAGGGACCTACTTGTAGGTTTGGGAGTGGTATGGACTATTGAGGAAGGCTTCAACTCTCAAATTTGAAGTGAAGAAAGTATAATAAGAGGGATTATTGATGGTATAAGTGGATCCTCAAATGGACTATTCAGGATCATGAACCATTTAGTTGAATTTAGGTCAAATTCTATTGCCTTGCAACCAGAAAGGCAACTAGTTTTCTTCAATTTCTCCTCACTTGGGTAGAGTTTCAGGGAAATTCAAAAATTTCCAGAGTCTTGGGAACTTTTTCTACCTTCTCATAGAATCCTTAAGTTGTTATTCATACCATTCAAGATCAACAAGGGTCACAAACTTATCTACTCAATGAAAGAGCAATATGAGCTTCAAAGGTGAATTGTACAGTCTTTGAAGAAGAAGGCAACCTCAAATTTTCAAGAAATTGGTGTGTGTAGGGTTTACATCAAGGTTTCATGGTTTCTAAGCATAATACTCAGGGTTTATTCTTGTTTCATGGCCAATAATTCCCATATCCATGCTTCCATGTGTCTCAATGGAGCATATTTATCATAAATTAAGGAATTTTAGCATATTTTGAGGTTTTTTTAGAAAGCTAGGGTTCATTTTTAGTCTCTAAACCTCCTATAATAGCTCCCAAGTGGTGATGATATGATGTCCATATGTTTGTGGTTATTTGATACTCCTTACCTTGATCATCTCATGATCCTCCATGCTCCTTTCCACCACCATCCCATCCACCTCACCTCACTATCCCACTCTACCCTTTTCCACTAAGTTTTCATTCTTTTCCATCTTCACTCTTGCGTTTTCATCATTTTCCACTATCATTCACCCCTCCACTCACCTTTTTCCATATTTTCATGGTTAGAAAGATGCAAGGGATAGTATAGCCACCATGAGCATGAAAAAAAACATATGGACTAGTCAAAGTCACCTACAATCCCCTATATATACAAAAGCAAGTTACCTTAAAGTATAACCAAGAAACTTTTTCATGAAGGTAAGAGAGCTCAAGGATAAAATCCTATGTTGGTGAGTGAAGGTTGTTAAGAAGTAGGTTATGAGATTCAAAAGACACAAACCACTCTTGTTTGATGTTTCCAAATGTAAAAGAACCTTGTTCTATTCCATACATTCCACATATAGTCAATTCAAGGACAAGATGGGATCCTATAAGCTTGTGCTTGCCCCATCTATTATTGGTTAGGGTGTTAGTCACCAAGTGTATAAAATAAGGTACAATAAAAAAGGGAATACCTAGTCTTAAGGAGGGTTTAAAGAGCCAAAATTGACATACAACCCCAATATGCACCTACAATCATCTCTAGTTTGAACCTACAACCACTCCAAAACCCTACAGGTAGCCTTAAAAGTTACCACAGTCAGTATAGTGTTTGGTGAACTAAGAGGGTTTCATAAATTTAAATGAGGATTTTTGATTGAAATAAGGGATTACCATTTCAAAAGGAAACCAAAAAAAATTTAAGGCCTTGGGGGGGGGCCAATGAAGGACAAAATAAAATCCTACATGTTTTTATAGATATACCTACAACTTACAAGATGGTTACACAGTCAACTAATCTTTTAAGAGTTCATCAAGGGTTTGTTTGATACATAAGATATGTGATGTTTGTAAAGGATCAAAATACCATGGTGACCTAAGTAATCATGATTATTACTCATTTTAAGAACTCAAATACCCTATTCTCAGTTTATAAAAGTGCCAATTAAGAGCTTAAACATGGTCAATATACCTAATACAAATTCTATGATCAAAAGGAGTAATGATAAGGCATAGTTGTCATGTTTGTTTCAAAGATCATGAAGTGTTACAAGTATAAATGTTGATTAACATCAACATAAAATGGCAAGCTAGTACAATCATATTCTCCATTGATCACCTCCTATAACCTTCAATGAAGAATCATAGTGACCACATAAGGTTAAAGACTGCAACCCTTGGCCAAGGAATCAACTAAGATAGGGGTGCACTTGTTAATAATTTTTGAGGAGTCAATGTTTTGATCAAGGGTCACCATAGGCCTTAGTAGGATAATTAGTCAAGAGAGAATCAAATACAACTACATACCTACAGTCCACTTTGGAAACTAGACTTACAATCAAGTAAGTCAATGTATCAAGATAACATTTTTAGGGGTTTTGACCATATTGCAAGGTATTGGACATTTTTAACTGATAATGGAAACATGGAATAGCATCTTATGTTGTGTTCATCATGGGGAACCACAAAAATAAACCTACAATAGGCCTAATTGGAAACCTACAGTCATAATACTCAACCATTTTCTAAGTTTGAGGTGAGATGACCTATGAACGTGAATTTGAACATGATTGGTAGTCATGAATTTTTTAAAATCATTACCTCATCACTAAGACAATTCTAATATCACGGAGGTTTTTATATAGTACAAGGGTGTATGGAATATGCTAGTTTGGAGGCCTAATTACTTTGTTGAGGGTCAAAGTGTGCTTGAAAATAGGGTTAAAGAAGGTTTCCAAATTATTGAAGAGATTATTGAGTTAATTGAAGATGATTTTGATCTTTAAAACATATAAAATCCATGGAAATACCTTCAAATATGTAAAAACTCAAATATGTAGACACTCCATGCATAGGGGTCATTTTTGAGGGAAAATTAAGGTTTTTGGGAGTTACAAGTGGTTTCAAGACCTCAAATTTTGTACACAAGGTAATAATTATCTGGATAAATTTTTTAAAAGGTTTAAAATCCATTATATGAGTGGATATATTATCTATTTTGTCTCATTTCTTAGCATGTTTGTTTGAGGGCACCATTAGAGTAGGTAGTGTTCTAAAGTGCCACAAAAGTTTCTAAGTTTAGGTAAAAGTTTTAAAATCATGGGATGATGTTTTTAAATCACCATAAGGCCTTTAAAGAGTGTATAAACTCAAAATTATATGAAAACCATGCTCATATAGGATTTTTCAAGAAAATAGGCATATAGGCTTTTGCAAGCAAATAGGCATATAGGCTTTTGCAAGCAAATAGGCATATAGGCCAAAAAGGTATTTTTTGAATTTTCAAGAAAGGATGATTTTAGAGTGTTTTTATAGCATGGAAAAGAACCCATAATTATGTTTTCAAGATTTTAGAATAAAGGGAATATTTATTTTAATATTGGTGAAGTTTTCCACTTTTTGCAATTTCAGGCACCCTTCCAAACTTCCTTTTCAGATGCTCATATCTTTCACCACATGTGGAGTTTAGCCAAATGATATTATTATGTTTTGAGGAAACCTAATTAATGAGAATTAATAATTAATTGAGATCAATTGAGGGGTTTTGATTTATGAAAAATTGTTAAGAGCATAGGCAACCCAAAATGTAAGCAAAACCCTATAGGCAAATTTTCTCCATGTGGTAACTTTTCATATCTTTTGAATGAGAACCAAATATTTTAAATTATGTTAGGGGGTTTATTTTGATATGTATAAATGGAAATGGTTTGGGATTTTTAGGTTTTTACTTCATGAATCATCATTTTGAAGATTCAACTTTAAAACCCTCCTAAGCCCTCAAAAAACTAGTTTTGCAAAAAGCTAATTTTATTGCCATCAAATCACCATGGATCAACCTAAAAAAATTTAAAACATTAGTTACACTTATATATGATTCCATAAATTCCAATTTTATGTATGGATATATATGTATGAAGGCATAAATCATGTTTTTGTGGAAAAAAACATAGAAAATGAAGTACAAGTTAGTTCAATGAAATCCAATAAATGGAGTTTGAATCCTAAGACTTATTATTAATCTTAAAATATTCATTTGGTTATAAATCATATTGGAAGTGTCCCTACTAGCTCAATCAAAATGGCCAATCTATAGGAAAATGAAGCAAAATGGGCCTAATCAACCCTATTGACTGAATGGCAAGAGTTTTTTCATCAAAATCACATATCCTATGATGATAAAATTTATTACAGGTATAATATAATTGTTTTTCAAGTTTCATGGTGTATTTTTTTAGGTTTCATGGAGTCTAAGTTCATAATCTTGGCTTTTGAGCCTATTTAACCTAATAGGCCTAGTTGGTCAAATGGTCAAGTTTGAGATTGGAATTGAATTGGATATCAAGGAGTTCAAAATGAGTTTTAAAACTTATTATATCCTATTATATGGAAATATCATGCATACTTCAGCTTTCAAGGACAATTTCATACAAGTGAAGGCTAAGTGGAGTTGACTAGTCTTGCACTTTAATTGACTAGTTGACAAGTCATGCATCTATCCTTGGTTATCATGTAATTCAAGGCTTTAAAATACTTAAAAATAAGCTTCGAGTTTTAATTAAGGTATCCAAATTGGTGTGTATTTCATGCAAAAATAATTTTTACTTATCAAAGGGCCCACCACCTTCATTTTTATGCCAACTTTGAAGATCGTGCATATTTTAAGGAGTTTGAAGATTTTTGATGAATTGTTTGAATATTGTAAAGGTGTTAGGTCTTGAGCTAAAAAAACAAGACTAATCCTTGTCTCCCACTTTGGGCTAGAAGATTTTATTTTGCTATATATGTTGGCTTTTTATCCATTTTTTAGATCCATCCCTCTCTTAGTAAGACCAGAATTTATCAAGATTGAATTTTGTAACCTTTTAAGATAAATTAAATGACTATTTTTAGATTATATTATGTTGGTATAGTGTATTTAAATCATTTTATTTGCATATATGGTAGATATTTCTCCTTTATCAAGTCTTGATTCTTACCTAATTACTAGTTTATTAGATTATACAGGGCATGCTCAGTATTTGATGTCTTTTGGTTGAGACTACAATGGATATAAGTAGATGGTTAGTGCCTTGAATCAAGCCTATTCCATCATTTACCTCAAGCTTTAATCATCAAATAAAATCTCTTCATAAAATACTAATGCATAGGAGTCAATTGGAGTTGTAGATTTAGTCTTTGATTGTCTAATAAGTGTTTTAGGAAATCAAATAGAGTGGAAGAACCAATAACATAGGTGTATCACAAATAGTAAAATAAGATTTCCCTTTTAGTTTCCTTTTCCCCTTTTCATCCCAATAATAATTAGTTTATTAGTCAGTGCAGAGTGATACATCAGAGGAGCTAGCCTCAGTAAAATCTAGAGGTCTGGTCTAAGTTTAGGTGTCCCACACCTTAGATCATTCCAATGTTAGTCCAGGGGTGAAGGTCTTAGAGCCAAATCTATCAAACCTTAAAATAAGGTGCTATCTAGATAGCTAACAAATATATCATTTCCATCATTGTTGATCTAATAATGTTATGTATTCCATATATAAACAAAAGTTTTTAGTACTACCCATGGTCTTAGAATAAGTGCAAGCTTGCTATTTCTTCCATGTTCTTGGTCATAACTTGGTCAAAGGAAAATGTGTAGGTTTGGCATCTAAATATCAATCTATATATCATGCATTCACTTCCTATTCAATAGTCTTGTATGCATCTACAGTCTTCCTCATACTCAAATTGATTTATATTCTTATTTTCCTACCTTGCCACGTTATAAAGACATCTTCCAACATAACAAAGTAAGTCATATTTCATATTCTCTATATTTTTTTGTTGATCAATGGAGACACCAGTAGCATCAGTAGATAAATTCAATGGAATTAACTTTCATACATGGAAAGTGAAGATTCAAATGCAACTAATGAATAAGAATCTTTGGGTAATAGTTAATGAAAAAGAGAAAGAGGCTATAGATGCTATAAATATATTAGAATGGAAATATATAGGTGATAAGGCCAAAGCCATAATAGGGCTTGCAATGTATGATTATGAGCTTTAACATGTAGATCTTGAAAATACATATAGATAAATTTAGGAAATTTTAAATAAAACCTATGGTGGAAAAGCTATGAATGCTAAGTTCTCATAAAAATTACAATTGTTCAACTTTAAGATGAATGATGGTGTAAGCATGTCTAGTTAAATAAATGAATTGAGGTCTCTTATGAGATAAATATCATAGGTGAAAGCAAAAATTGATAAAGAAGATGTAAAAGCTATCCTAATAAATAGATTATCTTTGAAATATAGAAATGTTGTATTCACCCTTGGCCAGACGCCTACACATACTTTAGATGATATGATATCTATTCTCTTAATTGATGAGAAGAAAACCAAATAAGATGATGAGGAATAAAAGGATTTTTACATCAAAAGGAAGCATAAGAACTTCTCTAAGAATGAAGGAAAAATCAAATGTTACTACTATAATAAAAAGGGACATACTTCTACATACTATAGATTTCAAGCTAGAGATGTGCTTAGTGTAAATATTAGTAATGAAGCCAATATAGTCATAGAAAAAGGCTCAATGAAAGAAGATGAATTAGTAAAAGAAGAATGTGGATACATTTTTGACAATTTCCTATACTAAACAACTAACTAGAGGAAGGAGGATACATGAAGGATGGAGGTCTTTTAGCGACCTCTCATGAGTCACCAAAAATAAGGACACACCAATGATTTGGTGACATTTGTGTGTTTGAATAATAAAATAAGAGCATTCAGTTCACTTGTGTGGTGTGATGTTATTTTTTTCAGTTGTGTGTTTTCATTTCAGATTTTAGTGTGGTGTGAATAAATGGAAACTTCACATTGTGAGGGGCAACATGACACAATGTTATATTTCTAGTTTCTATGTGTTATTATATATGTAAAGCACAATATTATATTTCCTATGTAATCTCCTAAAGTGAAAATGTGATGAGAGTTGATGGATGTACTTGGCACATCATGATATGGTTGTTGGTAAACCACTCAAAAACCATCATCATTTGTGGCTTGTGGTAAACCCATGGAAAATCACCACTCTCAATTTTTGGTTAGCTGTATGAAAACCATTCTATCTTGGTTTGTGATCAATCAATGTAAAATCACCTAATAAAAAAATCAAGTGCAGTACAGGTTGGATGTTTTCCCCATCTTCATACTATAGGGGGAATGCTATGAAATATTATGTTAGTCTTGACTTGTGAATTTTAATATGAATAATTACATTATTAATTATTCACTAGTCATTACATGTTAGAATATATTTTGTTATTATTATAAGTTATTTATGTGAGTTGAGGTTGGTGTTGATAAACCAACTCACGTATTTGGGTTGAGTTGTTTGTAAATCCCCTATATTTTAGGAGAGAGTCTCCTATATATTTGTAAGACTAGTATGATTAATTTATTGAAGCTTTTAATTTTCAATTTAGAACCATTATTATTAAGGATTATCTTGTATTTATATGCCAAATTATGTGGTTATGGTGCATAACCATATTTTTTAACCTTTTTATAGAGTTGTGAAAACATCAATAAAAAATTATAACTTGAAAAGGTATAAAAGTTTGTTGAGCACTTGAAACTACTTAAAAAAGTGTTTTAGTGATTTTACACTACTTACAAAGGTATATAATCAATTTTCACAACTTGAAGAAGCAAGTTGGTGAAATTACAAGAGATAATTTGTAAAAGTAACAACATACATTTGCAAGGGGAAATACAATGCGACAATACAAGATAGTTGAAAAAAAAGTGTGAAAAGAAAGATTTGGAGTGATAAGAATGAATTAAATATTTTTGTTGCTTAATTGATAACTCCTTTTATTTTAAAAAGTCATAAAATATCTATAGAAACACCCTTATCAATTTTTTCTAGGAACATATTATAAAAATACAACAGGATGGCAATGAGTGGAGGCAAGGAAGGGAATGGCCTAGGTGAGGGCTCTGGCAGCGTGCGGTTGCTGCAGGAGGAGATCCAGTGGGGGAAGGAGCCGCTGGGTGCAAATAAATGCCCAAGGATTTTGAAAATCAATGGTTGCTTTCCACGGTCTCAGGATAGACCTATTTTGGTGATACCAATAGATTCTGTTAAGGAAGATGTGGATTATTTGTCTGCTCATACCCTGATCTACAAGTTTATGGGAATTCAAATCTCCCAGGGGGCCTTGGAAACCTGGTTACGCAGTACCTGGTAGGTAGATGGTGATATGGACATTATGTTGGCTAGAAACAGCTACTTTCTGGTAAATTTCTCCTCAGTTTTAGATAGAAATTGAATTTTTGAAGGTGGACCCTATTTCTTTGATAGAATTGGATTGTTCATCAAACCCTGGCACTCAGGCTTTAATTCTGTAGAAGATTTACCTACAAAAGTACCTGTGTGGGTCTAACTTCCGAGGTTACCCCTGGAGTTTTGGAGAGAGGATATTCTCTGTCAAATTGTTGCTCTATTGGGCACACCAATTGCTATAGTGCACCAATCACTGGACAGAAAACTCATTTCTTATGCCCAAATTTGTGTAGAAATGGATCTGAATAACCCGCTACCAGATACCATGGAAATTTGCCTAGGAGGCTCATCCTAGGTCTAGCAAATTGATTATGAGGCCATACCCTTTCGATGCAGAATTTGTCATATTTATGGTCATCTGCATCGCCAATGCCCCCAGGCTAGGCACTTCATAGGGATGGATTCTAGCAGAGGCAAGGATTCAGGCCAGGTGGAAAAAATGGGATCATCCAAGCTTGGTTCAGATAAGGTAGCAAATGGGAAGCTTCAGTCGAATGGGGATAATCCTCCTAGTGGTAAGTTAGATGCCAATGGGCCTGATAATGAAAGCTTCACCCTAGTAAGACAACATGTGAAAGGTAGGGGGTAGAAGTGAAAGAACCAAGATAGACCTTTTGAGGGAGGGTTTAATCGATTTGAAACCTTGGATTGCATGGCCATTGAGGATGGCATTCCCCCAGAGGAGCTGGCAGTACCCTTGGAGGGTGTGGAGATGGGCTCCCTCCCCACTGAACCCCAGGACATGATTATTCAAACAAATAAGCAGACAGAGGATGCACCGGTGGAAGGAGCATTGGCAGCCCTCTCAGAGCACCAGAATAATGAAACTAGTTGGGCTATTTTGGTAAAGGACAAGGATACACCCTGGAAAGACAAAGGTTATTTGTCAGCTTTGGGTATTTTACAGAGGCCACTCAAGAAAGCCTCTTTCACCACCTCGGCTAAAGCAGGGCGCAAGAAGGATCATGAGAAAATCCAATGAATAGGGGACTTATTGGTGGAATCAGGGGCGGTCAAGACCCTGGATGAACACTTCACTCAATCCACCCAATGATAGTCCTGTCATGGAATGTTAGGGGATTGCATAGTACCCCCAGACAAAAATCTATGCGGAAGTTGCTTAAAGAGCATTCTCCTGATATCATCTGCATTCAAGAGACCAAGATCCCTGTTAAAGCTATGTTTAGTTGTTTGTCTAAGTTCTGGGCCCGAGCGCAATGCCAGTGTGTGGGAGCCGTAGGAAGTGCAGGAGGACTAGCCATTTGCTAGGATCCGATGAAGGTCACACCACAACTATGGGTGGCGAGTCTCTCGGTGCTTACTATGGTCGCTTCCTCTCCTGAGTGTGGGGAGCTGATCCTCATCACAAATGTATATGCACCGGGAGATTTATCTGGGTAGCACAAGCTTTGGGACCATTTACAGTATGTACGAAGCTATTTTCCTTATTTGCCTTGGATAGTGAATGGGGAATTTAATGCTATCCTTAGCCTCGAGGAAAAAAGTGGAGGACTAGCATGCCTTGATCCTACGACGGAGCTATTTAGACAGAATATAGACAGGGTGCACCTGGCGGATGTTAAACCCATTAATGGGTGCTTCACCTGGAATAATAGAAGATCAGGTAAGGATGTTATTTTTGAGCATTTAGATAGATTCTTAGTGTCTTGTTTTTGGCTTTCTAGTGCCTTTTCTTTGGCTTCCAAAATCTTGGATTGGCATGGGTCGGACCACTGGCCTATCAAGCTGATAACCAAGTACATCTCTGAGCCCAAGAAACTGCCTTTTAAATTTCAGCTTATGTGGCTTCGAGATCCCTCTCTTCATGACCTCATGACTGACTGGTGGAGGCAGGGAGGACCGGCTTATGGCACGGCCATGTATTCTTTTGCTAAAAAACTCCAATTCGTGAAGTGAAAGCTATAGGACTGGAATATAAACAACTTTGGAAATCTACATGTTATGAAGAATAAGGTGCAAGAAAGGCTGAATCTTATCACCAGACAAATTCTTGATTTCGGGTTGACAGAGGACCTACATAAGGCTAAATTTTCTACTCTGAATGACCTTTTGGAATGGGAACTCTGTGAAGAGATATTTTGGAAGTAGAAGGCCCATATTGATTGGCTACAAGAGGGAGACAGGAACATAGCATTCTTCCACAAATCAGTCTAGGCTAGGCGTAGCACAAATTTCATACCTTCTCTTGTGACTCTGGATGGTACCCGAGTTACTTCACCTCCTAATATTTCTGAGGAGGCCATGAGATTTTATTCTGAGCTCCTATCTGGCGCTTCTCTTCCTACTGATCTAGAGGAGAATGAGATCTTGGCTAGCATACCATCTCTCATTACGCTAGAAATGAATGATGCCTTATTGAGACCGATCGACAAGGAGGAAGTTGAACGTGTGGTTTTTAGCATGCATAGAGGAAAAGCCCCAGGCCCAGACGGGTTTTTGGCTGAATTTTTTCAAGAGTTTTGGAGCATTATTAGCCACGACTTAATGGAATTTGTGTAGGAGTCTCTCCTCAACAAAGAAATGCTCAAAGCATTTAATGCTACATTCTTGATGCTCATTTTGAAGGACAAACATGTCAATCAGTTGAACCAGTTCAGGCCCATAGCACTTTGTAACATGGTCTACAAAATTATTACTAAACTCATTACTGAACGCCTAAAAGTTTGGCTCCCCATGATCATTTCTAAAGAACAAGGGGGCTTTTTTGTAGGAAGGCAAATCTTGGATGGAGTGGTGATTACTTCTGAAGCAATACACTCTATGTCCAATTCTCAAGAGAGGGCTATGTTCATCAAGCTGGATCTGGTGAAAGCTTACGACAGGGTTGATTGGAGATTTTTGAGGCATAATCTTCTGGCATTTGGCTTTGGGTAGGACTGGGTGAAATTGGTGTTTAGCTATGTTACTATGCCCTCTTATTCAGTCCTCATCAATGGGGTGCCGTCCAGACTGTTTGGTGCCTCTAGAGGACTCAGACAAGGTGATCCGATTTCCCCTTATTTGTTCATTATTCTTGCTGAGGGGCTGGGTCGCTTCATTAAGTTTTGGGCTTCACAGAATATAATTCAGGGATGGCAGTGGAGAAATGGGTTGACTACGCTAACTCACCTCCAATTTATGGATGACACTATCCTGGCTAGTAAAGCCTGGATTAAGGAGGCAAAAGCTTTCTGAAGTAATTTGGATATCTATCTAGCAGATTCTGGTCAAAAAATCAATGAACATAAATCCTCCATTTTTTTCTTTAATACTCCAGAGGCTATCCAACATAGGATCACTACTATCTTTAGATTTTAGATCCAGACTCTCCCGGTCACCTATTTGGGGGTTCCTATTGTGGTCGGCAGGTAGCCCAGACTTTTTTGGCAGAATGTTCTGGATAGACTGAGACAGAGGGTCAACCATTGGACCCATCATTGGCTCACGATAATAGGAAGGGTGACTCTTTTGAAATCTATGATTCAGGTGTTGCCCATTTATCGAAGCATGGTCCAGGTTGCTCTGATGTATTTTTTAAAGGAATTTGATGTGCTTGCTTGACAATTCCTATGGAGTGGCAATCTTAGGAACTCAAAATGGAGTCTAGTTAGTTGGAACATTGTATGTCGGCCTAAAAAGGATGGGGGGCTTGGGTTGAGATCAACTATTCTATCTAGTCAGGCTCTTGCGGCTAAATTGTATTGGCGGTGGTGCACTAGTCAATCCCAACTTTGGGCTCATATTTTGTCATCAAAGTATTTTCCTAGGGTTAACCCAGCTGAGATTCTGAGAATGACTATGGAGGGTAGAGGTTCCATGGTGTGGAACACCCTCAAGCTTGGAGCACAGTTGGTGCAACTGAGTCTCTTTTGGGTCTGTAACAGAGGTTCTGAAGCACTTTTTTAGGATGACTCTTGGAATGGAGCCCCTCCCCTTTGATCCTCCCATCCATAGCTACATCTTCTGAGGGAGGCCTTCATCAATGCTGGTTGGACTAAGGTGGAGCAGTACAAAGAAGCTTACAGTGTGGGGCCCTATATTCTGTACAAATGGAAGAATGATTTTGATTGGCCATAGGGAGGATCGACAGAGATTAGATAGGATCTAACTCAGATACTTATCGGTAGAGCTTGCAGTGCCTTGATGGAGAATGACATCCTGGCCTGGGGAAGGGAAGCCAACGGTCAGTACACAGTATCTTACGGATATCATGAACTTGTTAAGAATTGGGTTGAAGGAGTGGATTTTGTCTGGGGTAAGCTAATTTGGAACGTTGCCTCTTGGCTGAAATGCAATTTTTTCATTTGGACACTCTTCTACAACCGGTGCCTAACTTGGGATAATTTATGTAAAAGAGGTTATTACAGTCCTTCTATCTGTTTCCTCTACCGTAGAAGTGAGGAAAATGGAGCACACCTTTTCTTTCACTGCTCTTTCACTAAGGGATTATGGCATCTATGGTGGGAAGCATGGGAAAGCCCATGCTGGCATGTTTCTTCCTTAGCTGACTTTTGGCAGCATCTGGGTTGACCTCCCTCTAAGGCACCTATATTGCAGACAGCATGGATTATTGGTCCAGTTTTTATACTTTGGAATATCTGGATGGAATGAAATGGAAGAATTTTTTGGGAGACCTGTGGAGATATCAGAAAGGTGTGGTTGAAAATTCTCAATGCATTACAGGAAACACTCCTGGTCAATTGTGGTAAAGTGGCAGGGTTAGATCCTGCTGTAACCAAAATCCTCAAGCACCTATCCCCTATTTCAACTGGGGCTGACTCCCTTCCTTGCCCTCCACGTCCCATGCCTAGGATGAAGCAACAGGCATGGCCGATTAGTCGACTGGGGCGTTGGATGTTGCCTGAGTAGGGGCATATTAGAGTCAATGTGGATGGTTCGTCAAGAGGCAATCTCAGGCCTGCGGGGATTGGCGGACTGGGCAGAGATAGCAGTGGTGTGATTAGGTTCTTATTATCCATTTACAAAGGCCATTTTACCAATAATTTGATGGAGGTGATGGAAATCCTGGAAGCGGTCCAATTCTATTATAGATAGTCTTTTCTTAGTGTTATTTGCGAGTCTGACTCGCAGGTGATTATTAACTTGGTGAATAATGGTAGCATTGATGGTGTTGATTGGCAGCTGGCCTCGATTATTAAATAGATCCATCAAATGAGTGTGTCCTTTGAGTCTATCTCCTTTAAGCATATACCTCGTGAATGGAATGGGGTTGTAGATGGATTAGCCAAATGGGCCTCGGAGAATGGGCCGAATTAGTGTATTCAAGATTAGCAGATGATTGTGGGTGGTTTAACCCATGCTCTGGCTCAACTTCTTGAGTAGGACTTGGGCATGTAATTTCTTGGACTGTGTGTTCTTTCAATAAATTTTTACCCCTTTTAGTTGCAATTTTTTCTAGGAACATCTATATATACCTCACTTCATCTTCATACAATGACTCTTACATCAGTATTTCATACAAAAGTCTTGATAAACACTCACACTATCATGGAAGGAAGGAATATTGGTTGAATTCACTTAAAATTAGTTATAAATCAGACTTAAACACTTGATATGACCTGAAATAGTTCTCATTTTCTACATAAAGGTGAAAAATTCAGACATAAACATAGGAAAATCAATCATACACTAAGTTACATAAATGAACATGAGGCACACACTTTATAAACAACCTATAAATAGAGGAAAAATTAGATTCTTATTGCTTCAAAGTTAATGTGGCAAAACTTTTGGTGGAGTTTATGTATAGCCAAAATCATAATATGATCTTATTCAAAAAATGAACATGCATATAGAAAATAAATTTAGGAGAGAGGAGACAAAACAACCCCAAACTAAGGATGAGTCATCATGCCTAGTCATTCTTCAATATTCCTTCAACTCAACCACCAAAATCCTACATAGTACATGATATAGTTTAACCTCCTCTTGAAAAATGACATAAGAGAGAGAGAATATTTTTTGAATGATTTGAAGAAGTCAAATTTCCTCATTTATGACCTATTTTTAAGGGAATTGGTCTCCTTGCATTCTTTGATGGTCTCCAATGCTTGAAGAGGTGTTGATAATATTTATTAACTGATTATGAAAAACACATTATATCTCCTTGAGACTCTCCATATTTATATTTAGTGAATTCAACTATCTTCCATATATCTTGGAGTTTAATCCACCTATGTACCTATATTCTTGATTGTATATTTCTTTCTCTTGACTTCCTCAAATTGCTCCAAGGTGGCATAGAAGGGAGAGGTTTACATATTTTAATTGATGAAGGAGTATACTCCATGAAAATAGGACCTCAAGGCTTGATTAAGTGTTCAAATATACTCTTTCATTCTTGCATGTTGCTTCTCCACCTTACTAGGGTTGATCGAAGGCTTCTTCTTATTTGATTTGAATTTTTCTACAAATGGCTCCAAGTGGCATAAAAGGAGATAAAATATCTTCTTGATGTTTTTTAATAATACTTATAACCTCAATTTCTTTTTTAACACAAACACTTAACCTCTTCTTAAACTCCAAATGGCAAAGATCACATGTGATTGACTTGGTAATGTTGTTGAAGATTTTAATGCATTGATGGAGCTTGTTGATAGGTAATAAGACTCTTATTCCTCCAAGATGGTGTAGAAGGACAATTTTAATGTTTAATTTGTTTATATATCCATGAAATATCCTTAATTAGAGTGAATTGGATGATTAAAAATCATAGATCTCTATACTGATCCTTCTTGGATATGCTCATCTTCTCCATTTTAATAAGCTTGTTGCATGCATAATGAGAACTTGTAACTTGATGAATTTGAATTTTTAACATATAAAGAGTATAAATAGTATTTTCACATCATAAAAAATATGGTAAAGACCTTAAAACAAATTTTTAGTTTCAACCTCCACATACAACTTCCAAAAGTGCTTTTTTGTGCTCTGTAGGCCTTAAGAAATCTTGATTTGGTTTTTGGGGTATAAAATGATTTATAGGTCTCATAATAATCCAATAATATGATAATTTGATATTTATAAATTGGGAATAACTATAAATTTTTTAAATTCTTGAAAACTCTTGACCAAACTCTCAAAAAAATTCACAAAAAGTGTTTGCTTACTACTCATAGGGTCACCTGGAGATGTTTTTTGAGTATATTTTGCATTGGTTTTAATTTCATAAGAATTAATTAATACATTTAAAATAATTATACACCTTCTCATATCATTATATTCCCTTTTAAATATTTGAAACACTCATTTCTCACTCCATTTATGAGCAAATTAGTCAAAAACCTAGATTTCCTTTATGGTACAGACATGTGTTTTGCCATTTTATTTCTCAGAAAGTATATTACAGACATAAAACCAATTTTAAGAATTAAATGACATAAAAAAATACCGCTATGTAAAATTTCAATATATTTCACTTAGTAAAACCCAAAATATGCACTTTTTGGTGCTTTATAGCTTGCACTTTCTCATTTTTGAATGCCTATAGGTATGAGTTTTGAAGTTTTATTGAGTTTTATAAGTTATAAATACATTATTAATTTTTAATAATAACATATAATATTATTTATAAATATTACAACCATTATAGACCTTCAGCCAATCACTTAAACCTCTTAGAATATACCTTTTTTGACTGTCTCCCTTGCATGCTTGAAACCCTACAACCTGTAATTTAATTATATCCATTATTTTTATTAAAATTTTTATATAATAAGGTTTATAAAATTTATTTTTTTCCCATAATATCTCACACAAATTTTCATTTTCAATAAAGAACTCAAAAATGTAATCATATTGCCTAAAACTGAGCTATTAGGGTTTTAGATCACCTTTCCTTCTTAACGATGGTTCATAAAGTTAAGAAACTTTAAATAAAAATAATTAATTTAATATTGAGGGTATAGGGGAACATATCTTCACATAATATAATTTTAACCAAATATTCTTCTCTTTCATGAGTCAAACATTTGAAATTTACCCTTACTAGCTTGCAACTAGCTTGCTAGAGGAATAGAAGAAACTTTTGCCAGAATTTGGACCTATGAGATATTATTGAACATGGTTTTGTATGTATGAATTATGTAGTATGATTTTTAAAACTTATTGAATCTTCAATTCATGAATTTATTTTTTTAAAGATCTGCACATAATAAACCTTAACCAATGGTGGCAAAGTTTATCAACATTCTTGGCAACCCTATTGGGATGTTTGCTTACTAAAAACTCGAGAACAATAGCCTTAACCATTTGGATATGGAGTCATGAAAATATTACCAAATATGAAACTAAAAATTTCTTCTAAAGCAATAATAACACTTGTTCATAAGTACTCAGAGAATTGAAAACTAATACAACTACCAACTAAAAAAGTGCAAGGTAACACTGAGAGGAAAGTGAAAACTAAAAATAATATATACAAATAAGAACTTATCTTCAAAAATAAGGCTTAATATGAATCCCATTCATTATGATTAGGATCTCTTCACCATCCATCTTGGCTATTTTAAATGCATTGTGAGGCTTGTAGCTATAAATCATGTAAGGACTACTACAAAGTGAGTCAAACTTTATGTGTCTTCCTAGTTTGGCCCTATCCTCATCCTATTTGAGAACCATGTCACCTTCCTTGAAGATACTTGAATATTATCTTATATAAAATGTTTTATTTACCTATTCTTGATGCACCTCCAGAGCTAACATGGACTAATTTTTAAATTCTTCTATCTCCATAAGTTTAACATATCTCACTTTTACAAGCTCACTTTCCAACATATTCTAGAGGATGCATTAGTTCCAAAGTAGAAAGCTCAAGTGAGATTGGTAATCTATATTCTATCCCATATACTACCTTTTAGGGTGAATTGGAAATGGAACTCTTTAAGGTGATCCTATCAACCTGTAAATATGACTTTAACTACAAATTCTATGTCGTTTGACTGTATTTAATGGTTCTCCTAATGATCTTCAACATGTTTTTGTTAGTAGACATAGCAAGGCCATTGAATTATGGATAATAATTGGAATAAATTATAAAATAAACACCATTTTGGATTTCTCATTGAATTATTTTAGCCCCTAAAATGCCACATAATTGTCTAAAATTATAGTGTAAGGAATACCAAACCTTGTGAGCAAACCTTCATAGGAGTCCAAGACGCTAGATTCATTTTCTTCCTTCAAATCCATTGCTTCTATCCATCTATTAAAGTAATATTTGGCTATAAGAATCCACTTGTGGCCCAAGATATAAGGTGGATTAATGAGACCAATAAAGTCTAAAAATTGTTGGATAGATACTTGATCTACTGAAATAGGTAGAAGAGGTAAGGCAATAAGCTTTTCCATTCTTGCAACCAATGCAACCTTATTGCACTTGTTTACCTAATCATGACAATATCTGAAAATGTTTGGCTAATATTATCCACCCATCATGATTTTTAGGGATATTTTCCTTTCTAAAAATTTTCCTCCACATTGTCAATCATGAAATTCTTCAAGTAATTTTTCAACTTGACTTGGCTCTATGCATCTAAAAAACATGCCATTAACATCATTTTCATAAAAAAGTAGAAAAGGAATATATTACAGCCTAAAGTAACTTCTCTTTCAACCACTTAAATTTGGAGGATACATACCACTTTGAAGGTACCTTACCATATATTTAAACTAGCTTGTTGAAGGTATATGATTAGCTATAATATATTTATCATTCAAGACCAAAACTTCCTCTTTACTTTCCTATAAGTCTTGAGATAAGTTATCACACAACCATTTACCTTTAATTATCTTGGTTACCTTTATTTCTACGTCATATTCCATGACCTTTATTATCCATCCTTCTCTATTTTCACTTATGTCCTTGTTCAACAAGAACTCTTTGATGCTAATATAGGAAACCATCACATTGATCTTATTTTTAGATAGTAGGTGCCTAAATTTTTTGAGACATCTAATTATGGAAAGCACATGTTTCTCAAAAAATGTGTGGCTATTTTCATACTCTTGAAATTCTTGACTAAAAAATGTTATTGGCTAGTCCAAACCTTGCTGATTTTATTGTGTCAATATTCTTGAAATTGTATCAACATTAGCATATGCATAAAACACAAAATCCTTTGAAAAATCAATATTTATTAGAGTGGGATCACTAGCAATGGATTTCTTTATTTATTCAAAAAAATTCATGCCTTATTTGGTCCAAGTAAATTTCTAATTTTTATTGAGCATAGCTATAAGAGGCCTTAAAAAACTTGAAAAATTAGATATATACCTTATTATAAAGTTAATATTTCTAAGGAAATTTTTTAATTCTTTCTTATGATAGGCAAGGATAATTCAAGAATATAATCTATTCTTTTTTTATCAATACTCAAACCATGCTTAGAGATAATATGACCAAGGAGTTTACCTTCATGCATATAAAACACACACTTCTTTGGGTTAAGTGACACCCCATATTACCTACATCTCTCAAATACCTCTCTAAGATGAATCATGTGATTAATTTCCTTGTTTTAAAAAAATGTAACATTATCCAAATACACAAGAACAAACCTATTGATCAAACCTTGAAAGGCCATATCCATGGATATTTGGAATGTTGCTCCTACATTGGAAAACCCAAATGGAATTTTTTGGTATGAAAAATTTCCCCATTTGGTGGTGAATTATATTTTTAACTGATCCTATTAATTCAAAAGTATTTTATATACCAATTATAACCATCTAGTAATGAAAACCTTTTCAAACTAGACACTAACTACAATATTTGTTTCATTGATGGCAAGGTATAATGGTCCTTGAATGAGGCCTTGCTAAAGTCATGAAATCTAACACATGATATAATTTATCTATTCTTATTCCTCATAGGAACAAGGTTAACCTCCCAAGTGGAATGCTTAATGGGAAATATGATAGTTGATTCAATCAGTTTGTGAAGCTCTATTCTCATCAAAGGTTCTTACTTTGGGTTTATTTGCCTTTTGTCTTTACCTCACTAGTTTTATATATTATTCTAGTTAAATGGTATGCTGAGATAATATAGGATAAAAAAATTTTAAATCACTATAATCCCATTAAAACACATTAGTAAACTATTTACATAAATCAACAAAGGATTCTTTTTGAGCTTGAGAGCATACTTTACCAAGCTTGAGAGCTTTCCCATTGACTATGTCAATGCTTGCATAATGTTATTATTTGGTAGATAAAGAATTTTTCTCCCTTATTACCTAAAAATCCATACTAAAAATATTCTCAAGTGTGACAAGACCCTTAGGTAACTTGTTAGACTTGAGCTGAACTATTTGATCACTATATTGTTATAAAAGTTTTGGCTGATTTCTAGAAGAGAATTCAACCTCTTCTTGTAGGAAAGAAATAACTTGATCATCATCTTCAAAGACTTACCAATTCACATTATTATCAGTAATGGAGGGTCTTACCATAATATTTATGTATGGATAAGTTTTATCATTCTTTACATCATCTGAAATATCAAATTGGGCTCCTATTGTAGCCAACCTTTCCACATGCTTATTGATATCTCTAGACACTGCTTGCATGTCAAATGCAAAAAAATCATATAGAAGATCACATACCCTATGTTTTTATGATTTTATTAATGGATATTTACACACATTAATTCATCTTATTTTATTTACCATAAGGTCACTATCTCCAAATGCCTGTAAGAGGTTAGATCCCATATTTCTAGCCCATTGTAAACCATGAACTAAGGCCTCATATTTTGCTAAATTGTTAGAGCATCCAAAATAATTTTTAAAAAAAAAAAAAATTAATTTGTTTGGAGGGTGAAATTAACATAATACCATATCCTATATCATGTTTATTCCATGGGCCATCAAAATATATTTGTCATAAACAATCATTTAGCTCACCTTCTTTGTATAGAGCTAGAATTTATTCACCATTCTCATGTAAACAATAAACTTCAAGTAATTTTTCCTCTATCATATTTTAGGGATCATTATAATGAATATTATTATCCAATTAATCAAGAAAAAAAATGAGGAATGCCATCAAGAGATGATTTTTCTTCACCTTTAATAGTTTTTCTACTTTATCCAAGATGATACAATTAGTATTGACAATGTTAGGCATGTATGTTCAAGTTGAAAATGAGAAATATGATCTAAATTAATTGTAACTTTTGTTCCATAACTTTAAAAAAAAATGAGGTATGTCAAATTAGATGAAACATACCCACCTATATTTGAAGTGAAGTCACATGATAATCACATAGCAAAGTATGGAGGAAGATCGACCACCACCACATTTTGATAAATGGTCACATTTGGGCATGAATGAAGTGTTAGTTTTAGACTATTAATTATACCCAATGTCTTGGTTAGAGAGAAATAAAGTTTAGATAAACCCTTAGTGTTTGGATCATACACCAAACCCAACTTATTTGTAATCTATTTTGTTATTACTATGCTACTTGTTCCACTATCAACCATGCAATTATGAACTAGTGTATTGCCAAAATCAAGGAAAGATAAAAAAGAGGTGTATTACTTGGTTTTGAACCATATTTTTTGTCATTTAACCCTTTATATACCTATTTTACTTATTTATTCTCTTACTAATTTGAATTTGCTAGAACCAAAATTTCCTTCTCTGCTAATTTTGTAGACATGTTAAGGCCTAAAAGCTCATGGACAAATGTATCCTTTTTTTATATTATGGAAAATTAATCCCACATGTTCATTATTATGTTTAATTTCTTCATATGATATACTATTATGAAGGAAGAGCCTCCAATATTTATTTTCAATCTTGGAAAAATAAGACACTCTTGTACTTGAGGCACTTGGTGAACCTTGCTTGCTTTTACATTATAATTTTTTTGAGATAAAGGGGAAAAAATATGATCATTATTGCCTTTAATAACTATATTAGGAACATTTAGATTATGACTTACCTCCTGGGTCTCATCTATATCCCTTCTCTTATCTGTAGTGATGGCTATAACCAAGTTGTTTTATTTGCTAGGCTCACCAATATGATTTACTATCACATGATCATTAACTTGAAAATTAACAAAGGTTTCTTCTATTTGTAATTTTCCATGATTAACTTCCCCTTATTTTATCATAGCTTCATTGTGTTGGTCTCCTTGGATAAAGGTTCCCTCTTATGTCATTTCAAGAATTGCAATATTTTGTGCTACTAAAGTTTGATTTTGAAAATCATTGGTATTAGAAGGCTACCAACTTTAATATTGCATCAAATTATTTTGTATTGGTACAAGGGCCTTAGATTTGGAAGGATCATTGGGGTTAATTACAACATATGGTTTGGTTGGTTTAATGACTTATTGAGCTTGGTATAGAGGCTTATTATCTATAAAGCCCTGGTAGGGAGGTCTTTGATCACTATATGAATGATATGTGGGATGATAATGTGCTTGATATGGCTTATTAGCTTGATGTTTTTACCTCTTCAGCTAAACTATCTCATTACCAAAAGATTGCATCATAGATTTTAGTTCAACAAGATCACTAGATTGACTAAGAGGAGTTTGAACTTGAATTTGAGGGGATAGAATTGGAGCTATTGATGGAGCTTGAGGAGGTGGAATGTGATGTGTTTATGAAAAAAAATTAGAATTGTAGGCCTAGCTGCAAGTTTACCATCTTTAATTAGACTATTTTTATCTCTAATTACAACCTCATAGGCATTCGAGAGTGTCCTACCACCCATGGACTAAATCATAATTGAAATATCAAAATTCAAGGCTCTTCAAGAAGTATAGGAAAGCATAATCAGGAGATGGCCTTATCATGGGAGGTATTCTATTTCATGTTTTCTAAAATTTAAGATTGAAATTAGTCATAAATTCATGTGGTGCTCTCTTCATGGTAGTGAGCTACTCAACAAAGGATAAATGGTTTGATTCATCTTCAAATTATATATATATATATATATATATATTTCATGTCAAGTGGAAATGGAGTTAAAAGGAATATTCATATTCCATTGTAATTCCTTCCCCTTAAAATATGCATCAAGTAAATATATGACAACATTATATTGGGTAACATGGTGGAATGAACACAAGTTGACTACATCTTTGATATGTTTTATGGGTGTAATTTTATCCTCCCCTATGAAATATGGTAGGATTTTGAGGGTTGAGGCTGGGATATAATCATATTGGGCCAAATTGAGAGGGATTTCATAATTTAAAGGAATAAATAATTAGTTTATAGGGATAACCATGTTGATAGTGGGATTTGAAATTGAAGTGGTTTGCACAATATGCTGATTTGGTGATTGAAATAACCTTTTAAGATATGAACTTGTTCTTAAAAACCTTTTTTTGGTTTGAATGCAAAGATAATTTAACAAAATCAAATGATATATATCTACTTTAATACCTTTTAGTCATCTTAGGCATGAAACTGGTACTTCTTTATTACTAAAATTGTCTCTTTTTAGATCTAATCTTTTGTCTCATTGGGTATGCCAGAAACTGTTATCACTCATAAGTACACCCTTACAAGAATGTGTGATTGTTATCACTCATGTTGATATAATGGAAAATATAAAAGGTGTGGGTGGCCTTATATTAGATACAATATATAGATGAAGTTTTGGTTCCCTTTGGTACACTCACCTACTTCTCTCTAAATTCTCTAATTTAGTGATTTCTTGACTAGGAAAAGGGTAAAAGGAGTAATAATCAAATTGGAATGAACATGAAAAATAAAAATTTGGGGTGATGAAATAATTTAAAAGTTAATTATGACTATACTTAGCACACTTTATAATCTAAATAACTTAAACACATTCATTTTATCTTCATACAATGACTCTTACATCAGTATTTCATATAAAGGTCTAGATAAACAATCACACTAACATGGAAGGAATCAAAATTGGTTTAATTCATTTAAAAATTAGGCATGAATTATAATTATACACTTTATTTACATTAAATATTTCTCATTTAATTCATAAAGGTTAAAAATGTAGACATAAAAATAGAAAAATCAATCATTCACTAATTTACATCAATGAATATGAGGCACACACTTCATGAACAACCTAAAAATAAAGAAAAAATAGATTCTTATTTATTAAAAGGTGATGCAATAAAAATTTTGGTAGATTTTTTTATATCCAAAATCATAATTTGATCTTATTCAAAAAATAAACATACATATAAAAAATAAAGTTAAGAGAGATGAGACAAAGCAGCCCCAAACTAGGGATGAGTCATCATGCCTAGTCGTCCTCACTCTTTCTTCAACTCAACCAAAAAAATTCTATGTATTATATGATATAATGTAACCTCCTCCTCTTATAAAGTTTTAGGATAGATATAAGCTTGTTTGAATTCTTTGAAGAAGTTAAAGTTCCACATTCATGACCTATTTTTAAAAGAATTGATCTCCTTGCATGTTTTGATGGTCTTTAATGCTTGAATAGGCATTGATCATATTAATTAAATAATTTTTAACAACACATTAAATTTCCTTGATACTCTCCATATTTATAGTGAGTGACTTCAGATATCTTCTTTTTATCTTGGAGTTTGACCCACCCATGAACCTATATTCTTGCTTGTATGTTTCTTTCTCTTGTCTTCCTCAAATTGCTCCAAGGTGGTGTAGAAGGGAAATTTTTGCATATTTTAATTTATTAATGAGTATAATATATGAAATATTCTTAAAATATACTCCTCCATTCTTTCATGTTGCCTCTCCACCTTAATAGGGCCGATTGAAAGCTTCATCTTATTTGATTTGACTTTTTCCACAAATGGCTCCAAGGTGGTGTAGAAGGAGATAAAGTATCTTCTTGATATTTTTGAATAATATTTCCAAAATTTATTCATTAAAAAAAAAAAAAAAAAAAAAAAAAAACACTTGACCTCTTATTTATCTTCAAATGACAAATAACACATGTAATTAACTTGGAAAGGTTATTGAAGATTTCAATGTATTGATGGAGCTTGTTGATAGAGAATATGACTCTTCTTCCTCCAAGGTGGCATATAAGGAGAGGTTTAATTTTTAATTTTTTTGAGTTATCCATTAAATATCCTTTATGATAGTTCATTTTATGATGAACAATAATAACTCTTTATACTTATCCTTCTTAGATATGCTCATCTTCTCCACTTTAATAAGATTTTTGAATGCATAATAAGAACCTGTAACTTGATGAATTTGTATTTATTGAATAGATAATAAGTATAAATAAAATTTTTAAATCATCACTATGGTGGTACATACCTTAAAACATTTTTTAGCTCCAAAATCCACATACAACTTCTGAAAATGTTCTTTTGTGCTCTCTAGGCCTCAAGAAACCTTGATTTGGATTTCGGGGTCTAAAATGAGTTATATGTCTCACAAGATACTAAAAATATTATAATTATATATTTATAAATGGGTAATATTTATAAATTTATTAAAATATTGAAAAAACTTCACCAAATTCTCAAACAAAAATTCATAAAAAAGTGCCTATTTGTTGCCCACAGGGTCACCTGGAGATGTTTTTTCAATGAACTAAGCCTATTTTGCATTGGTTTTCATTGTAAAATAATATATTAATACCTTTAAATTAATTATAAACCTCTAATATAATTATATTCCCTTGGAAATATCTAAAACACTCATTTCTCTCTTTATATATGAGTAAATTAGTTAAAACCCCTAATTTCCTTCATAGTGCAAATTTGTGTTTTGCCATTTTATATATAATAAGGTATATTAAATAATTTATACCAATTTAAAACATTAAATAACATAAAAACATACTTATATGTCAAATTTTAATATATTTCAATTAGTAAAACCCAAAATTTGCACTTTTTAGGGCTTTCTAACTTGCACTTTCTCATTTATGAATGCTTATGGGTATGTTTTTTAGAATTTTATTGAGTTTTATGAGACATAAATAACTCATTATTTTTTAATTATAACCTTTAATATCCAATATAATAATTAATACCATTAAATACCTTCAAACAATCACTTAAACCTCTTAAAAATGCCTTTTTTAACGGTCTCCCTTGTATGCTTAAAACCTTGCAACCTATACCTTTACCTTTATCTATTGTTATCATTGAAATTTTTATTGAGGTAGGTGTAATAGTTTTAATTATTCCCAATAATATCTCAAAAAACTTTTCATTTTTAATAAAGAACTCAAAAATGCAATCATATTGCCTGAAACCAAGTTATTGGGGTTTTAGAGCACCTTTCCTTATTAATGATGGTTCATAAAGTTAAGACCATGTAACATAAAAATAATTAATGTAATATTTATGAAATATTAAAATCTATTTTAACGTAATATAATTTTAATAAACTTTTCTTATCCGTCTTGAACTGAACATTTGAAAATTGCCCTTACTAGCTTACTAGAGGAATAGAAGAAACTTATGCCAAAATTTGGCCCTGTAAGTTGTTTCTAAGCATGGTTTTGGATTGATGAAGGATTAAAGATGATTTTATAATTTATTTAATCTTAAATTTATGAATGGATTTTTCTTGAATACCTGCACATAAGCAACCTTGACCAATGGTGGCAAAAATTGTCAATAGTCACCTTAGATAGACTATCATATTTACTTAAAAATCGTTGAATAAATTATAAAGTCATAGATTATTATTCCTAGTTTAATAATAAATAATATTTTGGAAAAACTACGTCAATTTTTTAATCTCAACATGTTTCGTATCCACTTCTGTGATCCTTCATTAGGAAAATAATGTGTAAGAACAACAAAACATATTTTAAAAATTGGAAGAATATAGCTATTATGAAAAAATGCTAAAAATTAACCAGATAGTCGTTAAGAAAAAACTTCTAAAAATGAAAAATAAAATAAAATAAAGTTGTTACCAAATTCATATTATTATTATTATTATTATTAATTTAAAGCTATTTAAAAATATGTTGTAACATTTTAAATTTAATATTATTATTATAAATGTATTTAAAAATTAAATAAATTTATTAATTATTGATTTCTTAATTTTACAAAAATAATAATAATAACTAATATGAATTTGGTAACAACTTAATTTTTATTTTTATTTTATTTTTTATTTTTTATTTTTTTGATTTTGATTTTTATAAGTTTTTTCGTAACGACTATTTGGTTAGTTTTTAGTAATTTTTTCATAATGGCTATATGACTCTAATTTTTAAATTATGTTGTTATGATGTTAGTACACATATTATTTTCCTAATTAAGGATCATAGAAGTGGATTTGAAACACATTGATATTCAAAACTTGACATAATTTTTCCAAAATATTATTTATTATTATTGTATGGACTATGGAAATATTAGATCTTTGATTCCTAGTTTAGTTACAACAATTATTAAGGTGTAGGATACATTATCTTGCAAGAGAATGCTACACAATCAAAAAATACTCAAATAAACAACTAATGATTATATTAATTTTAGACTAATTTTGAGAGCTTATCCTTTTACAAGTGCATGATATTTATAAAGTCAACAAAATCCCTCAACTTCTCAATTCTTCATTTCCTTTCCCCCTTGGTTTTATGAAATTTTCCAATCTTACATTTGTCATTTTGACTTACATGAATGGTTAAAAAATAAAAATTAGACACTTCTTACACACACAATTTATACGCATTACTTGCAATATAATTTGAAATCTCTATCTAACATAGTTATGGAATGAGGGGCACTACTTGCAATTTAATATAACTGCATTTGTATGCCATCCATATTTTAAAAATGTGAGTCATTATTGGTATACCTTCTAGTGATATTCCTAATATAATTTTTACAAATGAGAAGGATCAATCTAAATATATTGGCAAGGACATTCATGTTCATAATACTACTTCTAATAATGGATGTTAGTGAGGATAAAGATAATGCATGTGATAATACACTTAGTTTTTTTAAAATCCCAATTTCTTAGGACATGGAATAATTTGATTTTGATGTCTATATTTAAACTATCCCTAAGGAACTTTATGCTATAGTTTTTATAGTTAATGAAGCATGAAATGAAAAATTAAGAATAAGGAGTATTTGCTCGAGCATAACCATATATATATATTCATTGCATGATACTACTTTATCTCTTGGAGTCTCTACTTCTACATTAGGTGGTAGGGCTAGTGCTTCTCATGTAATTATTGGCACTTATTTGAATCAACCTAGTGTTACACACCCTCCTTAAGTGGATCCTTTAATTTTTATAAAACCAAAAGCTTCTATCATTCCTTCTACTACCAATTCAACAACCAGTATGTCTCTATCATCATAATCTTATAGTCTATCCCTTGGTCATGGACATAATAAAAAATACCAAACATGCCTTCATTATAACTATTGTTAATAATAATAAGGTGTTGATTATAACATAAATGCATAACCATACTAATTTTACACCAAACGATACATCCAATGATCATGTACAACAACTTTATGACATGAAATTATAACTTGAAAAATTATCTAAAGCATCTAAAAAACCTATCCATGTGGTTTCATCTTATGATATATTACAAAAAACTTTGTATATGGAATTGAATTTCCACCCCTTTCCTCCTTCATTTTAAGTGCCTAATTTTATATAGTATAAATGGGGATCCATCACATCATTATAGATCCTATTTTATAGTTTTATTTGGTTTTCATCATGACAATTTACTTATGACTAAGATATTTACTATAAGTATAATAGGATATGACTTAGATTGGGTTTACACCCTACATGTGGATTCTACGCATAGATTCAATGATTTTACCTATATGATCTTATCACACTTTTCTAGAATGTTAGCCAAAATATCACATTTTATCAAAATCAAATAAAAAATAACCTAATGAACATATAAATAATTATGTACATAAATATAAAACCATGCTTAAATGAAAATGCCACACTAAATCCTTATTAGTGAGCTTTAAAGTATATTCTAAAATAGTTTTATTTCTTTGATTAACGACAAAGTCATGTTTAATATTTTGATGAGCTTTTTTATGCACTACCTAACATTGAGATTAAACTTATGGATTTTAACATGTTAAAATGTAAATATTTTTGTTAACTACCTTTTAATCTCAAATAAAGGCTATATTCCAAACTAAGACTAATGATGCAATCATATAGTGTGTTTTATGAGGAGCAAACAATTCAACTTCATGTGATACTTGACACTATTTTACCTCATTCAATCATGTTTCATACCAAATTTTAGTCTATATCATCACCTCTATAAATTATTATTTCTCATGAATTTATGTATATGACACCATTACTATCTCCTATATGATCTCTTTGAGATTTGATGCTTATAGTTGCACCATTGAGTCTTACATTTTGTATTTGTATACACCAAAACTTTTATTTTCAACCTCTTTATAAACATCATATATAAACATATACTTTATCATGCCATATTTACATTCATGCTTCTATATATGTTACAAAAACTCTTCCAACTCACTCTCCACATATCTCTCCTTGGGATGATTATTGCACTTATTACACTACTTGTGACTACTTTTCTGATACTTCTAATAACACATGTGAATTCGATATTATATATTATGAAATTATAGATAAGGTAACTGGTTAATAATTCTATCTTATATTATATGTTTCATTTATATATCATTATTTTAATATAGTCTCCTTATTGTGCACAACCACTTTTATTCTATATGTTGTTATTTCATGTGCTTTCCTTCCTTGAGTTTAATTTCTTACCTCCTATTATTATAGACTTTACATATTTGGAACTTGCCTTATTTTACCTTAATATTATTTTATCCCCTTGATTTTTCATTTCTTTCTATGTTGTATTGGCCCTTTCCCTTTGATAGTTCATCCCATTCAAAACATTTTTGCATATTTCTTAATAGTGACAACATATATATCTAGACCTTCCATCCTAGCATGCATTGAGTTCAAATGGAAGTATTAGGGTGTTTGGTTATTATTATTCCTTGTATTGTTTGTATTTAATATTTGGACTACCTAATTTAGATTCTTTTATGATTGAATCTTTTATAAAATTATAAAATGCAAAAAATAATAAAAAATACCCATTTTCGCTTCCTTTAGAAAATCATAAAGTGTAAGAACAATAAAAAATAAAAAACTACATTATGAATGATGAATATCATTCTTATTTACATATTTTATATTTTTTTCACATCCATGTTTTACACATATACTTCTGATGGTATCTATTTGAGAGGGAGGGATGCATAATCCACAATTTTTATTTGATGTATTAGATTGTATGTAGTTAGTATCTTTCTCACATGTTAAGGGGCATGATCACATTTTTTATATGCCTTAACTATGGGGAATATTTATTAAAATAATTTTATAGTGATATATTTCAAAATTTCTTTCCATTTATCATATTGAGCTATCTTATATTTATTTTATCATTTATAGATAGAATCTACATCTTGAATGTCACATGGATATCTAATTTGTTTGTGTAGATACATTGTGATTTTTAAATTATTTATTTCTCCATGTGCCTATATTTGGTTGATTGATTTCATGTGTATGCATGTGTGTATTTAGAGTGTGTTTCCTCATTCATTCCTTATCCATAGAGGAACCTCTAGTTGTTATGTTTTTATTGTATTGTGAGTCATCTATCCATGTGTCATGTTTTCCTATGTAGGTACATGTTTGTGTATGAATTTTATAATATTATAAAATTATTTCCATGATCTATATCATTCATTCACTATTCATGTTACAATGTTCTTACCGATGCACATTATTATTTGTGGTATTACTATTCTTGGTGTCTATGCTAACATTATCCTTACCATGCTTCCATGGGGACATACTACCTATGTGTGATTTATTATTTTATTTATCCCAACTAGGGACACACTTGTGACATTTGGGGAATGCCAGATGTCCCTTCCTTTATTTTAAATTTGGGTGTATTTTACTATGTCTCCTTGATTTACTAATATGAAACATATTTTATGCATATGAATCCTTCTTTTGGGAATACTATTTACCCCAAATCTTTCCTATTTTTATCATTACATAATTCTATATATATTACATGATTCTTTATAGACATAATAATTCTCCATCTCTCCTATTGATACTATGGATAAGCATGTTGATTTTCATCATCTCCTTTAGTATTTTCACCCTCATATGAGGATGTACATGTGTATACAGAGCTTTAAGTGATGATATTTTAAATTTGACTTTTTGTTTTGAGATAAGTGATTGTAACATATGATTTTCAATCCCTCACCTGAAAGGGGGTTATATCCATATATTTTAATTTTCATGATGGATAAAAATGTATTGATAAAAAGTATTGAGTAACTTGAGTGCACTTAAAGCACCAGAAATGGTATATTAAACTACTTCCTTGATCACAAAGTGAATTGGGTTGAAAAAAATCTTAAAAATTCCCATAAAACTAGTGTTTTTTCCCCTTCTTATGAGCAACAATAACATTGAAACAACTAGGTTTATCCACTCTCATGTTCCTCTTTAAATTTAATATTTCATAATTACTACATTTATTCAACATTTATTAATTTTGAAATTGGTCATTATTTTTAGGTATATCTGCATTCCAATGTATCACAAATTTATGTGGATGGATCCTATCTCAAGCATCATTTGATTCATCCTTCCTTACCTAGGTAAGTAAAGGTACATGTTTAAATTATTTATATTTATCTTATAATGTACACATGCATTTAATCAAATAGGCACATCAAAATAGGGTCATTATATAGACACCCAAATTTGGTACAAATCCATTTTTCATAATATTTTTTACCCATTTTTGCACCCTTAGACAAATTATCTATATTTGAATATTTTAGGACAATTCCTACATGCAATGAATCTCTCATAGGCCCCTAGTCTTCTAGATAACTTTTTTATTCATATAATTAAGCTTTTAAGAATTACATGTATATCTTCTAAGCTACTTGTAACCACACTAGACATTTTTATCTCTTGTGATGGATTCATTGACCACATATTGGTTATCAAATCTATCCCTGTTTTTTTGTGTCATTCTATCTTGGCCTAATTTCTTATGCCTTTTATTTCATATATCAATAATTTATTTAGTTATCCATTGAACGTGTCATGTCATAAATATCCCTATATACAAAAATCACTCCTAGTCATTTACCAAGTAATAATTTGAGGGTGAGCCTTCCAAAAGTTAGAGTATTTAATTGATCAAAATATTTTGCTACACTTGGGAAGGATCTTGCACATTGATCCAGCCTTGGCCATTCCTACTTCAATATATTGTGACATCATTTATTTTTACCAAAAGAGGGTTAAGATAATTTTCATGTAGTTACATCACCACCTCTAGGGAAGAGGAGGTTTAAAATTTATCTTGACATTCCATTTACACTATAAAGGTATTATGTGGGGTTTGATTTCAGTATTTAGGTTATGTAGATGTAACTCCTCTTGAGGCTACATGTCACAAATAAAATATTTCCTACTCCTTTATATGTGTGATTTAGATAACTATGTCAAGAGAGGAAGAAGTCACCAATTCAAATATTCTTCCAAAAATTCATAGAAGCACAAATAAATATTGTATAACATCAGAAGGTGAACATACCTTGAAAATATAGAATCTAAAATCATTTGCATTACACATTAGTCACCCATGACTAAACACATTAGTCATAAAGATACAACACTGAGTATACCCTAAGTTGATTGTATGTTTGTAAAATAAACCACTAAATTTGTTTATACATATTAAACATTTTATATTTCAAAGAAAGCTCATTGAAGCCTTCCATACTAGGGCTAGACTTTTAGAATTTAAGATTTTTTCAAGGTGTGTTTCATCTCTTTTCATTTTAATATTGTCCATTTATTTTCAATGACACTTTTTTACTATTTTTTAGCCACTATAGTAGATATAATTTATTATTTTAGATCGTTAAATTATAAATATAATTTGTGCATCTTGTTTTACTAATCTAATCACATTATTATGTGATAGTGTCACATTTTGGTAAACAAGATACATCATTGACACACATGGAGTTATTTTTGATCCATCTAATATTTAAATTAATGAAAAATGGATAGTGTCATGCTAAAAAAAACCACACATAAAACAAGAAGAAAATAGAGGAATGTTTTTTATCAGGTTTCACAAAAGGGATTAGGCCATGCCATGGAAAAAAGGTCACTAGGGTGACATAATTTGATTCTCAAATTAGACGTCTAATTTTTTTTTGTTACCCTAGATCAAGATGAATAAATTGATTGATAAATATGGGAACTAGTTGCAGTCCATAAATGTTAGTTTTATTTTGTCATAGACCCGGTAAGATTGTTTTGTAGATTTGACACTATCATGTGAGTATCCAAAGTTTTGACTTAACTATAAGGAGGAAAAAATAAGTACTAAATCTCTCATTAACCAAAGATGGTTTGAATTTTTAATCTCTAATGATTACATTAATAAAATGTGTTGGATCATTAACATTGAAAAATTATCAAATGGATAATACTAGATTAAAAATATTGATTCTCATGTGGTAAAGCTTATTTACTTCTTCAATCTCTCTTTGTCAAATGGTACTAATATAAGTGCATGTGATTATTGTGTATATGGATGTGTTAAAGGTTGTTTATTTCTTGGTAATTATGAGGAGGTGTTTATAAATGTGTAGTTCATGTGTGAAAATTAAGTGTAGGCATAATTCATTTAATGTCTATTAGTGGTAGTCAAGATTGATTCGGTCAAATTTACTTATGCACATCATGTACATATCACTATTTAATAAGGTTTTTATGACCAAACTTATTTATAATATATATTATGATGTTTTTAGGTACTTATTTCTTAAAAATCATTCACATAACCTTTATTGATATTAGAGGCATTAGGTATTATACATGGAAATGCGATTTTATTATTAGCTAGCCAGATTCATGTTGTGATTGAGAGTTGGAATTCCATCATTTTATTACCTATATATTATTTTTAAATAAAAATAATTAGTAATAAATTTAAAACAAATGTTTATTATGTGATGAACATTTTTTTGATTTATGACTATGGTTTTATTCAGACATCTAGAGTATCAAAGTAGAAGTAAGGCTTCATCCATGCTATGGAGGATTTGGTGACTCATGGTGTCTTAACTTGGTTGGGTGATTATTTTCAAAGTAGTTTTTTCACCTTATTGGATACACAAGTTGTGGAATCTTCATTATTTGAAAAACCATTATTTGTGAGTCCTTTTTTATTTTCAAACATTATTTTTCTCTTCTTTGTTAGAGTTTTTACATAGATTTGATCATATTATAGCTCTTAGGTTCTTTGGGATATGAGGCTTGGTCCTTTATAATATGTGTTTTTGATTTGATTAATGTATAAATATTAAATCTAAAAATCACCATAAATCCAACCAAACTTTTAGATTTAAAAATGGCATTTTAAAATAATTCTATATCAGACCCTCAGAATGTTAGGTGTTGGTCTATTATTTTGTCTTTTTGGTTCATCTTGTGCCAAATTTGACAATAAAGATGCATTTAGAAGGTGCTAAAATATTTATAGGTTTATTTAGATTAAAACTACATTAATATAGAAAAATTAGGGGAAAAAGACATTGAAACATGGTATAATGGTTTAGATGTAGGTTTTTACGTATGCTAAATTTGGAAGTTTCATCAAATTTGGTAGTTATATCAAATTTTGGGAGCGCTTGAAAGAAAAATGAAAAATAGAGTAAAAGTTAACAAAGACAATATTTGAGAATTTCTCATGGAATTTTATATGAGTATTTTTCCTTGTTAGTTTTTCAAAATAATTTTTGCAACAATATTCATGCTTTTCCTTTCATATTGTGAATCTCCTCTTTGCCTTATGTATGATTGATCACTTAATGGAGACCACCTTTGACAAGGAGGGTTTGACCTTGACATGGACCACTCAACACTTAGTATACAAACACATTAACTCATTATAAAATTATTTCATGTCACGTACATATTCATCATGTTGACATAAATGCATGAGGTTTGTATACTTTTTAATACATATAGTTTATAGATGCCATATATTTTACATCTAAGCTCCATTTTCAATGATTTTATTTTTTTGGATGCTCGATTTGTGTTATTCACTCTTCCTATAATAAATATGTATTTATTTTTTAATTTGATTATTTTATTTTTAAATTTTCACATAGGTCTCCCTTTTGTTCTTATTTTAAAAAAATGTTGGAGACCATTTTAAAAATAATTGCATATTTTTGAGTTATCAATCTATGCACTTAGAATATGTTATTTTTTAAAATTTGAAAATGTTATTTTATTTAGTATTTGTTTATATTTTAACATGTCATATCAAGTTTATTTTAATAAAACTACACTAATCAATATAAAATATAATGTATGGTATGATTACATGGAATAATAAATTACTCAATTTATTATTATTATTATTTTTTAATCATTTTAACACTTATTTAGAATTTAAAATACCTTTTTAAGTTGATTTATAAGATTAAAATTAGAATTTTATGATGACCAAATGCATAAATGGCTCAATCTATGTGATGGGGTAAGGGGCATGATTGGTATGTCCATTTTGATAGATTTGAAATTTACTATCAAAATATTTGATTGGCATGTTACTTGGGAGAAATTCAAGTCTCTTTTTAGATAGAAAAACATTTTTTATGGACATCAACTTATATAATCAGCTTGTTCATCCTATTTCATGCATATTATCTCCTACCTCTTATTACTCTTATAACATGCCTCTTCATTCCTACTTATTCCTCATATTACATGCCTCTTGGCTGCTAATTATTATTTTTATATTACATGCCTCTTGTATCCAACTTATTATTCCTCCTAAAACATGCCTCTTGGATCCTACCTCTTATTTATATATAACATGTCTCTTGGATCCTACCTATTATTCCTAATTTACACAGACTCTTGGATTATATCTCCCATTACTATGTATCTTAGCTCTACCTCAAATTACTATGCTTCTTGGATCTTACCTCCATTTTCCTATTGGATCTTACTTATTATTACTATATTTCATGCCTTTATGATCACACATTTTATTCCTATTATTGAATATATGTTAGATCTTTCCTTTTATCCCTATTTCACTTACCTTTTAGCTCCTACCTCTTTTTATTACTTTACATTGCCTCTTAGATTCTATCTACCTTTACTATACCTTTTTACTTTACCTTAATTGATTATGTCTCTTAGATTTTACCTTATTTTTCATGCCTCTTGGCTCCTACCTCTTATTCATATATTTCACTCCTCTCATAACCTACCTCTTATTATTGTTTGACATCACCTACTAGCTCCTATCTACCTTAACCATACCTCTTGGATCTTATATACCTTTACCATGACTCTTGGATCCTACCCTTTATTCCTAAATTATATACCTCTTCATGCTTATTGGATTTTTAAAATTTTACCATGCCTCTTACCTTGTAATATCCATGCATATAATAATATAAATATATTGAATAATAATAATAATAATGTAGAATATAAACATGTGTAATCACCTAAAAGTGGTACTTGAGTGCTACTTGAGAATGACTATTCTTACCTTAACCCTAGATCTATCATAGAGCCTATTATCACACATTTTAGGCTTTTGTGTGGGCCACAGGTGTCCTTATTCATCTCAAATGGACTCCCAGACCCTCATTTCCCGATCCTGGCCCTTTGTTCCCAACATTTTTCTAGTTATACATTAGCATCACATTAAGGACACTAGAGCCACATGACACTAGTGTCCCCAAAATGGCACCTATGACTTTTACCCTAGCTTTCCTAAATGAATGTATTTTCAAAGGTAAAACCCTTCTAAATTTGGCCTAAGCATCTTTTATTATCCACACAAGTAACATAACACTACAAAAAAATGAATTTTTCCCTCTATCCACTAGATGGAAATGAGATGAAAAATACCTATTAAAACATGAAATAAGTTGATAGATATCAAGGTTATTGATCCCTATGTTTCCCTACTTTTGCATACTACCATTTATAGTAGCCCTAAGCTCAAATTTTCTAGATTTCCAATCTCAAACACATTAAAAACACTCAATGACACTATAATTATTACATAGCTTGCACTTGCACTAACACTTAGGTGGGGATAAATACATTGGGCTTAATACCTCCTCATAGTATTGGTATGTAAGCAAATATATTCATAATGGGGTGTTGAGGACGTCTAACCTATCCTACTAATTAATACACTTTTCATCTCATGCCTTACTTGTAAGGAAGATTGGGTTTTTCATCATAAATCATCTATTGTAGGCATAATATAGAGTTATAGACTTCATGTGCATAAGAATAGAACCTATAAACATAGACACAGGTGCACCCAAAAGTTCAAGATAGTCCTGCATAGAGGGCATTAGTGGTATTATCAAGACACTAGATCCACATGGAACCTCTATCCAAATGTGGCACTACTATCCAGGAGGGGTTATGATACATGGATCTAGTTGATGACACTTAGACCTATTCATATCTTATTTTCTAGCATTTAGATCATCCATATTAGGTGTTTTATATAAAAGTCTTTATTTACACATTTATTATTATTTTTAGAATGTGAAAGCTAGTCAAAATCAATAAATTAGTGGCTGAATTATGCATATTAGTTCACTAATTTAGACTACTCAACCTTTTAATCAAACTTAGGATTAGCATAATTAAAACTCTAAAAGGTTAAAACATTTGGTGAACTTGACAAACTTTGAATATTACACTGACCCCAACCCTAGATAACCATAGGGTTTACATTTCAAGCAATCAGATTTCAAATCCATATATATTCTAATTTTTATTTCATATAATCATGATCATAATGATATAATAAGTCAATCACTTTTTGTTGAAAAGTTTAATATTTTCATTTGCATACCTATTCCCTTTAATTCAAAATGAACTTAGAAAAGATATAAACACATGTATAGATGATGCTTTATATCAATTGAAATATATGTCATATTTCATATTAGGTTATATTTTTCGTATGTGGAATTCCATTAACAAGTAAACCCTTACACACATAGAGGATTTAGCACATAAGCTAACAACTATGTTTTAAGTTTTGGTGTCATATTTTATGCACAAGACAAAATCTCCTTATCCTCATCTTTGTGAGGGTGATAGCTAATTTGCCTCTAATTAGGTATATGATATCACTCCTACACAATATGAAGTAGAATATACCAATTTCATTAATTCCCATACTCATCCTATTCACACCTCTTCCCTACAGGGTGTGTGCCTACATGTTCAATCAAAAGCAACTAGGGTTTACACTTGTGAGATTCTATTTGATCAAATTATTAGTATGATAAAGATAATTGTAGGATTACCAAATTAGAATAAACTATTACATGAAAATATTAGAACATTAAAAAATCAATTTACAAGATAAATGCTTCTAGGGCATAATAGTGTAAATCATGTAAATGCATCTTCGCCTAGTCAATTTATGGAAAACAATGTTACATATCCAAATCATAAATCACAACAAAGTACATCTACAAATAGTGATCCAAAAAGCATCCAAATATCAAATCATATTTCAAAGGTACTAAGGGAAATTATTAAAGCTAATTTGATCAACCTACCTCCTCTACACCCAATGAGGATATATATATATATATATATATATATATATATATATATATATTTGTGCATATCATAGAATGCATGACCACCAATATGATTCATGTTTAGTATTTAAATGGAAAATATAATAGATGATGGATAAATACAATTCACATAATGATGTAACATCCACATACTATACAATGGCACATCTAACAATTCAAAAAGGGTCAAATTCAATAATAGTACATTAATGGCTACCAAAGCATAACTCATAATGACAAAAGGTTCATAAAACAAAATTAAAACAAGAAATAATAAAATCACAAGTCCAAAAATTAAAATATGCAAAGCTACCTCTCCAAAATGAGGCACAAATTTTAGAATGGTATGATTTTGGTCAAAATTATATATAATAGTTTGATTATAATGGTCAAGGTTTGGTCAAACAGGCCTAAGGCATCACTACTCCTATTCTAGTAATTGATAATGTTGGTCAACAAGGTTTGGGATTTATTGAACATCCTAAGGAAAATTATTCACATATATAGTTTATCAATGCAAACTATCTAGATACACATGAAATATTATAGAAAGAGCAAGAAATTAAGTTACAAAGTCAAAATCATGTTAAGCCAAAAAACATTCCCAAAAGAATATTTATAGCAAAAGAGCATCCACAACACCATATGTCTACAATAAACATAGTTTCAAATGGTAAAATCATAATAAATCTTTTAAAGCACAATTTAGAAAGGTTAACTCCATAGTATGAGCCAATTCCCTCTAGCATTCTAGGCTATTATCATTTTGATGACAAAAAATACTCAAATTCTTACTAAAACAACATTCAACTACAACATAACATTCACACTACATGAGAGATTACTATTCCTATTTTTGACATAGGCTACAATGATAGTGATTCTCCTAAGAGACTCACTAGTTAGTATGGTTTATCCCTTCTTGTACATACTGTCTTCTCTCTTACTCCTTATACATAGTTAATTTTCATATTTATTGTACATAATTTATTTATGGAAAATATAAAAATAATATAACATGTCAAAAACACAAAAAACATTCAAATAATTACTCAAAAAACACAAAATTTATAGATTATATACATTTCTATGTTTATATTTCTTATATTTTCTAGAGAGAACATATGTTAGATATCTTAGTATAGTTTTTTTTGATACTATATGCTTCACTTGTTCTTTTCAAGTGCTTGTAGGTTGCATACAAGACTCAAGTCCACTACACTCACTCAACCTTGTTATTATCTACCCACTGGGGGCATATACATTGATTCACGGTTATTTATTTGACACATTCACCCACTTGGGGGAATCCTATACATAGTTTCTATTACCAAGTTCCATCCTTACATACTTTACATTCCAATTTTAGCATTGTTATATCTTGATATTGATCATTGCTATCCATACTAATTTTTTTTACTAGGTATTACTACTTTAGAATTAGCATATGTACATCCTAGATATTACATAGATTTTTACTACATTCATGGATGCTTTCATTTATAAATTTCATAGTTTATACTTTATTGTATTTTTATTCTTCTTTTATTCTATTGAATTTAAATAAGGTATTATTCTTTGGCTCTACACCATTTCTATTCAAAGTATGTATGCTTTGGACATTTTACCTTGTCCTTATGTGTGATTTATTGATTGTGTATATAGACATTTGAACATGCCATTATATGTGTCTCTAATCCAAATTAATTGTTTCTTTCATATGTGGACATTTAAATTTAGTGACATGTGCCCATGTCCCTTGTATTGTGGCCTCTGGGCCTATTTTGCATGCCTCATGTGTTTTGTATGCATGCTTTTTTATATGCATCATGTATATGACACTTGTATTTATTTTTCACATACACCAACATTTGATTCCATGAGGGACCTCATTCATCTACCCTTCCTACTTGGGTGCCATGATAGACATCATGTCCCATCCCCCTAGGAAGCTACTCAGTTCTACTCAAATTTATTGTTATATACATTGATTACATATATATTGAAACCCTTGTATAATGATAGACATGATATACATATTAAATTACATACTTATACTCTAATTATCTTACATTCCAATGTTATTTTTGCATATTATATTATATTATCACATAGTTATCATATATGCTCTAACTAACACAGATTTTGTAGAGATTTTTCTTTCGAGGATAGTTATTGCATAAGTTCCAAAAATACCCTAAAAAGAGGGGGAATTCATAGTTATTTTTCTCAAATATTAGACTCCTATATTTCACTCACAAAACATTTTTTTAGCACATAGGCTTAGTTTTAGAAAATTAGACATAGGTAAACATAAAGGAAAAATAGTGACTCAAAAAATAGTATAGTGACACAAAATTTAGACTATAAATACATTATAACCCAAATGGGGACACTATAAACATAAGGAACTACTATCCAAGATGTGTTACTACTATTTAATAGCCTCAATTTTAGGATAAATCAAATTGGCTAGAACAATACACTAGGTAAAATATAGGTTTGCACAGAACTAGTTACATGTTTTAAAATTATACTTAGTTTTTATTTAGATTCATATAAATTTACTTAGATTAGATTCATATCAATTTCTTAGATTGGGTGCATCATGCATGACATTACCATTCCCATATTCAATTCAAATACTTGGATATAGTTATTAAAAATTAGTCTAGAATCAATATGCTCAGATAGTAGATTGGAGGTATGTACACAACACATCATTTCCATATGCTTCATTATTCACTAGTTGACTAGATGGAATGGAAACTTCCATGTCATTTTCTATGATGTATAAAATTAAATTTATATTCTAGGTTATCACCTCTTTCATGACTTACTCCATTTGTAGTGGTTGGCATTACCAAGTGGCCCAAAGCCACCTAATGTACTTGATTGACTACAGAGATGACATACATAATTAGATATACTCAGTTATAAATTTCTAATACTTTGTATAGTTTAGTTTTAGATGTATCTACTACATATGGGAGGGAAATGATGGAGTATAACCATCTTGATTTCTTGATCCACCCATATGTAAAGTTGGACACACTATCAGTCCAATCCAAGCTATTCATAGGTCATGATCCACCAAGCAGGGATGGGAAATGATGGAGTCAAAAATGGATTGAGTTCTTGAGCCACCCACACATAAGGATTGAGTAATTTATCATCTTAGTCCAAGTTATTTAATGATTAGATCACTATATACACAAACACATAAGTTATCACTATGTTCATGCATTGGTTCATATACCCAATGAGGTGTATTCATTCCTTTCCTCTTTCCCACCTCTTTACTCAATTTTGCTTAGTTACTTATTTACTCAACATAGTCTTTTGATTTTGATATCTCTTAAGTAAGGACTGATTCATGCACATTTCATTTTCAAGTCATGCATTAGATCAAGCTTCACATACACAAAATCAACTTCACATAATTAGACTCAACTTCATGGGCTTCACTCCCTAGGTAAGTCCATGCATGCTTATTTTTAATTTATACTATTCATTTTACTTTACTACATTTTTATCATAAGGGGGGGTTAATATAATAACATAAAATTGGTATTTTAGTGTTAAGAGTTATAATTGAGACTACTTATTATTATATTATACCTATACCTATCCTATAGCCTATTATCACACTTTTACAGCCTTTATATGGGCCACATGCATCCTTAGTTAGCTCAAATGTTGTCCTAGACCCTCATTTATTGATCTTGGCCCTTTGTGCCTAGTATTTTACCTATTGGAAATTATTACCACATTAAGGACATTAGATCCATGTGGTGCTAGTGTCCCCAAAATGGTGCCTATGTCCTTGACCCTAGATTTAATGAATAAATATATTTTAAAGGTAAAAACCTCCTAAGGTTGGCCTAAGCATCTTTTATTATCTGTGCAAGCAACATAATACTATAAATACATGACTTTTATCCATCTATCCACTAAATGGAAATGAGATGAAAAATACCTATTCAAACATGAAATAGTTAAGCAAAATCAAGGTTATTAATCCTTATTCTACCCTACTTATACACACTAACATCACAAATCAGCTATTATAAGCAAAATACAAAGTTCTATACTTCATGTGTGCATAAATATAACCCAAAATCATAGACACAAGTGTACCTAAAAGTTCAAGACAATCCTTCATATAAGAAATTAGTTCCATTATCAGGACACTAAAGCCACATGACACCTCTATCTAAATGTGGTGTTAGCACTTAAAAGTTTAGGACAGTCCTTCATAGAGGACAATAATGCTATTATCAAGACATTAGAGCAATATGGTACCTCTATTTAAATGTGATAATATTATCCTGTATGGTTTATAATACATGGATCTAATTGACTACACTCAGACCTATTCATATCTCAATTTCTAGCATCCAGATTGCCCACATCAAGTATTTTATAGATAAGTCTTTATTTGCACATATTTATTAATATTTTTAGAAAGTTAAAGATAGTCAAAATCTATAACAAACTAGTGGTTATTTTATGCATATTATTTTATTGATTTAGGCTACTCAACCCTTTAATCAAACTTAGGATTTACATTAGTAAAACCTTAAAAGGTTAAAAAACATTCAAATCATACACCATGAGATGTTTTTGGGCTAAAATGGCCCAATATGAAATAAAAATAAAAATATAATAGTTAATATTAAGATAGATAAACACTATATAATACTCTATAAGGAATGCATAAATCTAAAAGTGTAGTCATATAAAATGTGAAATTTGGTAACTTGAGTATGGATAATGACACCCAATCCATAGGTCCATCTTGCTTACTCTCATGACCATCATAGGCATGTTTTCATTGATTCCTAATCATCTATAGCCTCATAAACTAAACCCTTGCAGACCCAAATTACTCTTTTCATGCTTAATCCACCCCCCCAAGTCCCTCTATCCATGGACAATAATGCCTAAACTTGGACTATAACATTGAAACCTAGGGTGTTTTATTTTTGGCATTATTGTCCAAGTGCATTTTGGCTTCTAACGATCACATTATTCTTAATCCTTATCCTAATTCATGTTGGCCTAAAATGAATTCATTTAACCCATGATAATTAAATCCCTTATAAAAGGCCATTCAAAGTCTATTTAGAAGGGTTGACACTCATTTATAAGAGAGAAGCAAGAATACAAGCAAGATTACTCAAGCACTTTTTCTTATTCTTTGCATACAGCCATCTAACAATATTTTACGCTCATTCAAACCTTTACACCAGTCCTTAGCCATTCCAAGTACACCTAGTTTCACATTTACTTTATTTTCATCATATTATTACACTAAGCACTTCAATGGGAGGATTACATATAGCTTGATCCATCCTCAGATTATTGGTATGTAGGCAGTGTGCCCACACATGGGGTGTGAAGTGCATCTAGTGTATCCTTTACACACTAAACCCTCCTCTCATTTCTCTAAATTTTACATTCAAGTTCAAGCACAAAGAGGACTTAGGATATTTAAGACTAAATTAGGTACACAATGAGCTTCACAAAATTTTAGGATTTGATATTTCATAGGCAAGGTCACATAGACCTGGCATATAAAACCCAAAAAGCTTTGATCACTAGGACAATGTTAAGATAGGACTATGACACTAGAACCCAGGGTGTCCCACTTTTGGCACTCCTATCCAATTAATAAATGAACTATAGATTCCTATTTATGATAGTCTCCTAAAAATACACATATATTTCTAGACCCTATCTCAGTTAGAAAAATATAAAATATGATAAGTTTGATTTTCTCTCACTACAATTTTTAGAAAATCCCTAATTACATATAAGTTTCACAAAATAGTAGCCTAATTATTGGACATTATTTAATAATTTTATCTACTCAAACCCATTTATTATTTAGGAATTAAACATCTAATTTCTCAAAAATAATAAATCATTTGGTAAACCTGACTTTGAATTTCACATAAAAAACCCTAGAAACTCTAGGGTAAATTCCTAGATAATTTTTCCCATTAATTTTTGAATTTATTATTGAATATTAAAATTAGAAAATCCTCTCAAATTTTAAAATTTTGTAATAAATTTATAAAATAAATTTATTTCAAACCCTAGTTGTATCAACTAGCTCCCAGTAATTTTCCAATCATTTTCTAAATTTTTAGTTACATATTAAAATAAAAAAATCATTTCAATTTAAAAAATTCATAGTAATTTAAAAAAAAAAAAAATCTCAAACCCTAGTTGTATTTACTAGTTCCCATTAAATCAAACACTTTCCCATTAAATTTTGATTTTTTTCTTAAATACTTAACTCAAAAATTCAATTTTAATTTCAAAAATTCATAGTATTTTGCAAAAATATTTTTGAAAAATCCCTAGTTGCATGTACTAGCTCCTACTTTGCTTCGAGGTATCACCTTACATCTATACTCAAATTTCAAAAATGTTAATTTACAAACTTTTCTTACATTTCTTGAAAATAATAAGGAAACCATAATAGGACCTATCATGTATATGAATGATGAAGTCTATCATATGTTAGTACAAAGTTTTAGTCTTTGCATTTCATTCTTATTTTTCATTATATGGTATGATGTTAGCCAATTTATTCTTAAACATGTTAATATATCTCTTGCATCACCTCCCTTGGATCCCCTACCACATACTGAGTCATGTTGAATGGTCCATTTCACTCTTTCCCATGTCACTACCTATCGTCAGAGAGCCTAATTGACACCTTTCATCCCTCCACCTCCTCAACCTATCGATTATATTCACTCTCCTCTCATAGCTACTACTACTATACAGATAGTAGATAATGTAGTTAGTGATATTACTCAAAGTACCACTATGACTCCTCTACCTACCAAGGAGCCCCGTCACCCTACTATTCCTACGTATCCTAGGCACAATCCTCCCACACAAGTAGATTTACACAAGGCATATGACATTGTTGATCAATTGAGAAATGCTCCAGCTAAGATTTCCATGTTAGAACTATTTCAAAAAGCTAATGTATTCAAATAAATTCTTTATCAAGCACTCACTTAGACTTCTATGCCTATTGATTTGGAACCTTCTTATTTTTCATTAGTGGTTAACACTTTAAAAACTATAAAAGATGCAATTTATTTTTATAATGAGAACCTACCTTCTCAGATAGTTATTGATCAAAATTTTCCACCATTCATACAAGTTCAAGTCAAAACTAGTGCAGTTAAGAGAGTTCTTGTTGATAGTGGTTCTAGACTGAATATATGTAATATTACATTCTTATAGGCCATGGGTGTAGATTTGGCATCCATAAAAAAATAATATAAGAATATTTGAGGGTTTGATGAAATACCCTAACATACATTAGGCACTATTGCTTTAGATATCATGTTGGGACCAAAAAACCTCTCTACATAGTTTACCAGGTCCTCTCCACTATAATCTTTTACTCAGATGACCCTGGATACATAATATGGAGGTCATTCCTTCTACTCTCCATCAATGTATTAAATTTATCTATGAGGGATATTTATACACATCTAGCAAACAACCAACCATTTAGATATTATTAAACTACAGAGTCATCTTCGACTATTTTGCCAAATGGGACACCATATCTCATAGTATAACCACCACCTCATAGAATTTATCTTGATCAGATACATACATATGAGGTTGGAGAGACTAGCACTTCTCACATTCTTCCATTCATAGTCGCATGTTTAGCTCTAGATATTGCACCAGTCATAATAGTTTCAACCATCTCAACTACTCTATCAGTTATAGTTCTAACACTTGTTACACATTCACTATCACCAATAGTAGTACCAATAGTTATAGTTGATTCCATAGTTACTCCACTAGTTAAAAATACCCTTGTAGTAGTATCGTATTATACTACTAAAGATGATCAGACTCTTATATCACAATTACCCCTTGTAGTAAATTTCAAGTTACCATATGTACATGATGTTGATATGGATTCATAGGCTTCTTTAGATGATGATATGACACCCACACTCATAGGATTATTTATGTGGATTGAGATTTAAACCAGTTGGCCTAGAGGAGTACCACAATGAATCTAGAGCTCTCATACCAAATCCTACAACACTTTTAACATCTCACACTACACTCTCAAGATATACTCCACACTCATGACTACAGTCAGACCACTTGGCACATACAATTCACATGGTTACCTCTATGGATATAGAGCTAATTATTCAAATTTAGGTAGGCCACACATAATATCAACCATAATTTATGTTATAGATATTACTTGATCATGGATTTATCACATTACCTATAATACAACACAGATCTATCAACAGATTGTCACATCAAGATGGTCACCCATTTTGTACTTTTTATAGGATTATATGACATTATACAAACTAATGTAAAAATTTACAATAGAGATTGGATAAAATATAGGATTGAGTCATTATTTAAATTATATCACCACTAGTAGCACCAACTCCACCAATTCCACTGAAGTTATCTACTAGTAGGACAAAATTCCCCAAAGTAGAGTTAGCATCTCCACCACTAGAGCAACTTTCAATTCACCTTCAGCATAATGACACCATAAAAATAACATCTAAAACATATGATGATACTTATGATGATGATCTCGAGGCATTTAATGATGGCCATGACCCTTTCCTCCATCTCCATCCCCCAGGCTCCATCCTTAGGTCCCTTCCCCCTCCAGCCTAGTCTTTTATATTATCATGTATATATTGCTTTATTTACATGCTTATACATAGTCTATTTTTTGCATTAATTATAAATAATTTATTTTGTATTGATTTTAAATAGTTAAAATATATCCAAAATATAAAAAAACATTATATTATATGCATCGTCCATGTTTTACATTACTACTACTATGCTAGAGTTACATTTTCTATTCTATGCTATTGTTTATCGATTTATCTACATTACCATGCTTTAGTTGATTTTATTTGAGTGTGTGTAGTGACATCTAGATCTTTGATTGTTTCAATCTACCCATTGAGGGGGCATCCTAATTCTACATTTGAGATACACATCGATATACATACCCACTGAGAGCATCTTCTACATGACTAAACCATACAAGTTTTGTCATTCCTACACCACACACTCTAGTTACCATGTTGACATACATTAATTACTAAGCTTACATAGATTACCATATTGATACTCACTAGTATCTTGCACTTGTGTATTTCTTAGCATATACCTAGTCTTGTACTAACATGTCTTGCATACTTTCACTTTTTGCTTTGATTAGTTTAGTTTATTTTCCAAGAATTTATCAGTAGTTGCATGCCTTACTCCATCTACAGGTGGTTGGCATCCTTTTTCAAGTTTGGATTTCATACAAGCTTAACTTCTTGAGTACCTAAGTTCTTGAGTTAGATTCCACATACGACTATTACACCAATTTCAAAGTGGATTTCATACAAGCCCAATCTCCATCATTCAAAATAGCCAAGAGTGGCCTAATTTTCTAGGATACATTTAGCTATCCATGACAACATTTTAAGATCACACTACATTAATGGGATTTAAGAGCCATCTTATATGACATCTATTCTATACAGGTATCACTTCATAACTTAGAGGGCAATAATGGATCCAAAGGACTAGCTAGCCTTTGTATTCTTGAGCCACCTATTCAGAGGGATTAGACACACATTCCAAACATTGATTAACACACACATGATTCATTATCTTTACTCAATTGGATATGATGGAGCCAAAGGTATTGCCTTTGTATTCTTGATCCACTTCTAGGGAATTGATCACTCAACTCTATTTAGGATATTAATTTTGGTATAACACACACCCAACACAATCCAACATCATAATATGTTTTGTATTGGTTCACGTACCCGATGAGGTGTATTCATTCCTTTATCTTCCTCTCTTTTACCTAGATTTTGTACATTATTATTTTAGATATAACATATCTAGTAAGGAATGATACACTCTATGTTTTTCATTGTAGATTCAAACTTCACATCATGCTCTCTCTATGAACATCCAACATCACACAACTTCATGAGATTCACCTTTTTAGGTAAGTTTAGGTATGCTTTATATTTTTATTTTATCCTAGTATTTTTATTTACTACATCACAAGAATAAAGTGTGGGGGAAATTGTAGTCTATAAAATGAAAAATTTGGTAACTTGAGTATGGCTAATAACACCCAATTAATATGTCCATCTTACTTACTCTCATGACCATCATAAGCATGTTTTCACTAATTTCAAGTCATCCGTAGCCTCCTAGACTGAATCCTTGTAGACCCAGATTGCTCCTTCCATGCTTAATCCATCCCCCTAGGCCTTGTTAGCATGGAAAAAAGTGCCCAAACTTGGACTATAGTGAAGAAACTTAGGTTGTCATATTTCTAGCACTGTTGTCTAAGTGCATTTTAGATTCTAATGATCACATTATTTTGAATCCTTATCCTAGTTTATGTTGGCCTAACATGAATTCATTTAACCCGTGATCATTAAATCCCCTATAAAAGGCCATTCAAAGTCCATTTTGAAGGGTTGGCACTCATTTATAAGAGATAATCAATAATACAAGCAAGACTACTCAATCACTTTCCCCTATTCTCTGCATACAACCATCCAATAGTATTTCAATCTCATTCAAACCTTTACACTAATATTTAGTCATTCCAAGTACACATCGTTTAAAATTTACTTGCATTTTCATCACACTATCTCACCAAGAACTTTAATGGGAGAAATACATATAGCTTGATCCCTCTTCAGAGTATTGGTATGTAGGTAGCATGCCCACACATGGGGTGTGAAGTGTATCTAGTGTATCCTTTACAAACTAACCCCTAATGTCCTTTCTCCAGATTTTACATCCAAGTTCAAGCATAAATAGGACCTAGGGTATTGAAGACTAAATTATTTACATAATGAGCTCCATGGACTTTCAAGCTTTGATATTTCATAGGTAGGGTCACACGTAATTGATGCACAAAATCTAGAAATCTTAGATCACCAGGACAATAATAATGAGATAGGACTATAGAACTGAAACCTAGGGTGTCCTACTTTTAGTACTCTTTTCCAATCAAGAAATAAATTTTAGATTATTATTTGTGACAATCTACCAAAACTTGCACATAGATTTCCAGACCCTATCTCAGTCAAAATAATACAAAATAAGATAAGTTTTTATTTTCTCTCTCTCACTACTATTTAAAAAAAATCCCTAATTATAGAAAAGTTTCACAAATTAGTAGCCTAATTATTTTACATTATTTACTAATTTTATCTACTCAGACTCATTTATTATTTAGAAATTAAACATCTAATTTCCCAAAAATAATAAATCAACAAGATTTTCCACCATGGGAGTGCCACTTCAAGGAGGACAACCTGTAATATGCTTATACCAAATATAATACTCTCCACTTACTTAAGTTCCCTCATAATAATAATAATCATCTTATTTACATAGACATATATTTTTAATAAAGGATGGAAAAAACTTAATCCTAATATAGGCTAAAGATTACCTAATATAACTAATTCCCTATGTTATTAATTTAATCTAATATATTTAACCTAATATAACTACCTAAGGATATGTTTCTTTCATGTTAAAATATAAATAAAGACATATACACCATAATATAGTATCCATTTGTACATAACATTCCATCTCTCCTTAACATTTTTCATCCTTGAAACATGTGAAGGAAAAAAGTAATGAGTGTTCATAAAATTATTGAACTTGTTGCCATGCTTGATAATCTAACCAATAATATGTGATCTTGGTGGGTGGAAAATATTTAAACCTAATACCATATTCAATTTATTTAATTTTATTCCATTCATGACTATAGTTGATACTCCTTGTCTTCCATAGATAACTATGGTGATAAATCCTCTAATCACATGTTCCGTATTCTTTTGTACTAATATGATTCCATTCATGTTCATATTTATTCCTCTTTGGCTTCCATTCATAGCCATAATGATTACTCCACTAATTCCATGTATATCCATAGTTGTTTATCCTTTTATTTCATATACAACCATTGTTATTTATTTTTATCTAATTACATGATGACATTGATGAATTATCTGGTGATGTAATATGAATAATTTACACTAAAAAACATTTGTTAAAATTATTTGAATTTTATATGTGCTTTATGCTATTGGTATTTAAATTTGTTCATGAAGGGTGGAATTTAAATTAAAGTAATGTATCAATGAATAGATGTCTATGATAAATTAATGTATCAATGAGCTTCAAAAGGAAATTTTGGAAGTATCCCAATTGAGCTCATTAGTGATATTTCATGCAATATTTTTAGAATGAGTTGATTTGCATCAATGATATTTATAATAATTCAATGACTCTAATTAGGGTAAAATTATTGACTATAATGGTTTGTACTTATTATTTTTTAGTTTGAATGAGTTAGGAACATTATAAATTAATCTCAACATGTTAAAAATTTGTTTATCTCATTGAATTCTTCTATATTGATCTATCCTTTATATTTTTTAGGTGGTTTGTATTTTCTGTACTTGGCTACACTAATGTTGTAAAATGTCTCATATATATAATAGTTTTAAACATATTAAATGTAACTTCAAATATGGTCTTATGTAATGTTTCAAACTCAAAGTATTTATTTGGATGACATGTTACTTTAGATTCTACATTTATAGTCATTCTATTAACATATGGTTGTTGAAATTATACATGATTAGGTAGAAAATATTATTGTGAGATAACATGATTTTTTACTCTTTTGTTGCATATTTATCTAGTTCATACATAAGATTAATCATCCATTTATAAATCTCATAATTATCCCCATAGTTTTATTTGTAACAAAAATAACATATATTCATCATACCATCTAGGTGTGGGAATACTAGATTAAAAATCTTGATTTTCATGTGGTAAAGATTATTTTACTTCTTCAATCTCTCTTTTTAAGATGGTTACTAATATAAGTGCATGTGATTATTGTGTAGATGGATGTATTTAATCTTTTTAATTTTTTGGTAATTATGAGGAGGTGTTTAGAAATGTGTAGTTCATGTGTGAAAATTAAGTGTAGGCATGATTCATTTAATGTTCATTAGTGGTAGTCAAGATTGATTTCATCAAATTTACTTATGCACATCATGTACATATCACTATTTAATAATATTTTTATGAAAAAAATTATTTATAATATATATTAGGATTTTTTTAGGTACTTATGTCTTATAACTCATTCACCTAACCTTTCTTGATATTAGAGGCATTAGGTATTGTGAATGACAATGTGATTTTATTATTAGCTAGCAAGATTCATGTTGTGATTGAGAGTTGGAATTCATTCATTTTATTACTTATATATTATTTTTAAATAAAAATAATTAGTAATAAATTTAAAACAAATTTTTATTATGATTGTGGTTATATTCACACATCTAGGGTATCAAAGTAGAATTAGTAAGGCTTCATCCATGTTGTGGAGAATTTGGTGACTCATGGTGTCTTAACTTGGTTAGGTGATTATTTTCAAAGTATATTTTTCACCTTATTGGATACACAAGTTGTGGTATCTTCATTATTTGTGAGTCCTTTTTTATTTTTAAACACTATTTGTTTCTTCTTTGTTGGATTTTTTATATAGATTTGATCATATTATACCTCTTAGGTTCCTTGGGATATAAGGCTCAGTCCTTTATAATATGTGTTTTTGATTTGATTAAAGTATAAATATTAACTCTAAAAATAACCATAAATCAAACCAAACTTTTATATTTAAAAATGGTATTCTAAAATATTTCCATATCAAACCCTCAAAAAGTTAGGTTTTGGTCTACTATTTTGTCATTTTAGTGCATTTTGTGCCATATTTGACTATAAAGATGCATTTAAAAGGTGATAAAATATTTATAAGTTTATTTAGATTCAACCTACATTAATACAAAAAAAATAAGGGAAAAAAACATTGAAACATGGTATAATGGTTTGGATGTATGTTTTTAGGTATGTTAAATTTGGTAGTTTCATCAAATTTGGTAATTATATCAAATTTTGGGAGTGCCTAAAAGAAAAAGGAAAAATAGAGTAAAATTTAACAAAGATAATATTTGAGCATTTCTCATGGAATTTTATATTAGTATTTTTCCTTCCTTGTTAGTTTTTCTAAATAGTTTTTACAATAATATTCCCGCTTGTCCTTTCATAATGTGAATCTTCCCTATACCTTATGTACGATTGATCACTTAATGGAGACCACCTTTGACAAGGAGGGATTTACCTTGACATGGAACACTCAACACTTAGTATACCAACACATTAAATCATTATAAAATTATTTCATGTCACTTACATATTCATCATGTTGACATAAATGCATGGGGTTTGTATACTTTTTAATACCTATAGTTTATAGAGGCCATATATTTTATATCTAAGCTCCATTTTCAATGATTTTTTTTTTTGATACTTGATTTATGTTATTCAATCTTCCTATAAGCCATATACATTTATTTTTTAATTTTATTATTTTATTTTTAAATTTTCACTTAGGTCTCCTTTTTGTTCTCATTTTTACAAAATGTTGGAGACCATTTTTAAAAAAATTGCATATTTTGTAGTTATGAATCTATGCACTTAGAACATGTTATTTTTAAAAATTTGAAAATGTTATTTTATTTAATATTTATTTATATTTTAACATGCCATATCAAGTTTATTTTAATAAAACTACATTAATCAATATAAAATATACTGTATGGTATGATTACATGGAATAATAAATTACTCAATTTATTTCTTTTTATCCTTTTTAACACTTATTTAATGTTTAAAATACCTTTTTAAGGTGATTTATAAGATTAACATTATCCTTTTGTGATGACCAAATGTATAAATGGCTCAATCTATGTGATGAGGTAAGGGGCATGATTAGTATGTCCATTTCTACAGATTTGAAATTTAATATCAAAATCTTTGATTGGCATGTTGCTTGGGAGAAACTCAAGTCTCTTTTTGGATAGAAAAACATTTTTTATGGACATAAAATTATATAATCAACTTGTTAATCCTATTTCATGCATATTATTTCCTACCTCTTATTACTCTTATAACATGCCTCTTCATTCCTACTTATTCCTCATATTACATGCCTCTTGGATGCTAATTATTATTTTTATATTACATGCCTCTTGTATCCAACTTATTATTCCTCATACCACATGAATTTTGGATCCTACCTCTTATTTATATATAAAATGTCTCTTGGATCTTAATTATTATTCCTATTTACATAGACTCTTGGCTTCTATCTCCCATTACTATGCATCTTATCTCTACCTCAAATTACTATGATTATTAGATCTTACCTCCATTTTCCTATTGGATATTACTTATTATTACTATATTTCATGCCTTTATGATCACACCTTTTATTACTCTTATTGAATATATGTTATATCTTTCCTTTTATTCCTATTTCACTTACCTTTTAGCTCCTACCTCTTTTTATTACTTTACATTGCCTCTTAGATTCTATCTACCTTTACTATACCTTAATTGATTATGCCTCTTAGATTTTACCTTATTTTTGGTATCACTTGGATCCTACCTCTTATTCATATATTTTACTCCTCTCAAAAAATACCTCTTATTATTTTTTTACATCACCTATTAGCTCATATCTACCTTTACCATGCATCTCGGATCCTACCCTTTATTCCTAAATTATATTGATCTTCATGCATATTGGATTTTTTAAATTTTACCATGGCTCTTACCTTGTAATATCCATGCATATAATAATATAAATATATTTAATAATAATAATGTAGAATATAAACATGTGTAATCACTTAAAAGTGGTATTTGAGTGTTAAGAGTGCACTTGAGACTAACTATTCTTACATTAACCATAGATATATCATAGAGCATATTATCACACTTTTACAACCTTTGTGTGGGCCACATGTGTCCCTAGATATCTCAAATGGACTCTCAGATCCTCATTTCCTAATCTTGGCCCTTTGTGCCCAACATTATGCTAGATATACATTAGAGCCACATTAAGGACACTAGAGCCACATGACACCAGTGTCCCCAAAATGGAACCTATGTCCTTTACACTATATTTCTTGAATGAATGTATTTAAAAAGGTAAAACCCTCCTAAGGTCAGCCTAAGCATATTTTATTATCCACACAATTAACATAACACTACAAATAAATGACTTTTAGCCCTCTATCCACTAGTTGGAAATGAGATAAAAAATACCTATTCAAACATGAAATTAGTTGATATAAATCAATGTTATTGATCCCTATGTTACCCTAATTTTTCATACTACCATTTATAGTAGCCATAAGCTTAGATTTACCATATTTCTAATCTCAAGCACACTTGAGACACTCAATGACACTATAATTCTAGCATCACTTCAACTTGTACCAATACTTAGGTGGAGATAAATACATTGGGATTAATACCTCCTCATAGTGTTGGTATATAGGTAATTATATTCATAATGGGGTGTTGAGGATGTCAAACCTATCATACTAATGAACACACTTTTCATCTCATTCCTTACTTGTAGGAGGATTAGGGTTTGCATCATAAATCATCTATTAAAGGCACAATAAAAAGTTATAGACTTTATGTTCATAAGAAAAGAACCTAGAAACATAGACACAGGTGCACCCAAAAGTTCAAGAAAATCCTACACAAAGGACATTAGTGGCATTATCAAGACACTAGATCCACATGGAACCTCTATCCAAATGTGGCACTACTATCTAGGATGGGTTATAATATATGGATCTAGTTAATGACACCTAGACCTATTTATATCTTAGTTTCTAACATTCAGATCATCTATATTAGGTGTTTTCTAGATAAGTCTTTATTTGCACACATTTATTACTATTTTTAGAAAGTCAAAGCAAGTAAAAATGTGTAATAAATTGGCAATTATTTTATACATATTATTTCACTGATTTAGACTACTCAACCCTTTAATCAAACTCAGGATTAACATAAATAAAACCCTAATAGGTTAAAACCTTTGGTGAACTTGACTTACTTTGAATATTGCATAAAACTTAACCCTAGATAACTCTAGGGTTTACATTTCAAGCAATAAAATTTCAAATCCATATATATTATAATTTTTATTTCATATAATCATGATCATGATGATAGAATAAGTCAATCACTTTTTGTTGAAAAGTTTAATACTTTCATTTGCATGCTTGTTCTCTTTAATTCAGAATGAACTTAGAAAAGATTTAAACACATGTATAGATGATGCTTTATATCAATTGAAATATATGCCATATTTCATATGAAGTTATATTTTTCCTATGTGGAATTCCATTAACAAGTAAACCCTTACACATAGAGGATTTACCACATAAGCTAGCAACTATGTTTTAAGTTTCAGTGTCATATCTTATGCACAAGAAAAAATCTCCTTCTCCTCATCTCCATGAGGGTGATCACTAATTTACCTCTAACTAGGTCCATGATATCACTCCTACACAATATGAAGTAGCATATACAAATGTCACTAATACCCATACTCATGTTATCAAACCTCTTCGCTATAGGGTGTATGCCTACATGTTCAATAAAAAACAACTAGGGTTTACACTTGTGATATTATATGTGATAAAATTATTAGTATGATAAAGATAATTTCAAGATTACAAAATTAGAATCAATAATTACATGAAAATATTATGACATTATAAAATCAATTTACAAGATAAAAGCCTCCAGGGCACTATAGTGTAAATCATGTAAATGCATCTTCACCTAGTCAATTTATGGCAAACAATGTTACTATCCAAATCATAAATCACAACAAAGTACATCTACAACTAGTTATCCAAAAAGCATCTAAGTATAAAATAAGATTTCAAATGTAATAAGGGAAATTATTAAAACTAATTTGATCAACTTACCTCCTCTATACCCAATGAAGAGATATAGATATTTTTGTGCATATCATAGAATTCATAGGCACCACACCGATTCATATTTAGCATTTAAAAGGAAAATATAATAGATAATGGATACATATGGATCACACAGTGACACATCATCCACATAATAGACAATGGCACATCTACCAATTCAAAAAGGGTTAAATTCAGCAATAATACACAAATGGATACCAAAGCGTAACTCATAACAATAAAATGTTCATAACATAATTAAAAAAAGAAATAATACAAGCACAAGTCTAGTAAGTAAAAGATGCAAAGCTACCTCTCCAAAATGAGGCTCAAATTTTAGAATGGTATGATTTTGGTCAAAAGTATATAAACTAATTTAATTATCATGGTTGAGGTTTAGTCAAGTAGGCCTAAGGAATCACTAACTCCTATTCTAGCAGTTGATAATGTTGGTCAACAAGGTTTGTGATTTATTGAACATCCTAAGGCAAATAATTCACATATATAGTTTATCAAGGTAAAACATCTAGATACATAGGAAATATTATAGAAAGAGCAAGAACTTAAGTTACAAATTTAAAATCATGTTAAGCCAACAATCATTCTCACAAGAGGATTTATAGCAAAAGAGCATCCACAACACCATATGTCTACAATAAACATAGTTTTAAAGTGTAAAATCATAATAAATCTTATAAATCACAATTCAAAAAGGTTAACTCCATAGTATGAGGCAATTCCCTCTAGCATTCTAGGTTATTATGATTCTGATGATGAATAATAATCAGATTCTTACTAAAACAAAATTAAACTAGAACACATAATTCACAATACAAGAAGGATTATTATTCCTATTTTTAACATAGGCCATAATCATAATGAGTCTCCTAAGAGACTCACTAGTTAGTATGGTTTATCCCTTCTTATACATACTTTCTTCTCTCTTACTCCTTGTACATAGTTCATTTTCATAATGATTGTACATATATTATTTATGGAAAATATAAAAAAATATAACATGTCAAAAACACAAGAAAACATTCAAATAATTACTCAAAAAACACAAAATTTATAGATTGTATACATTTCTATGTTTATATTTCATATATTTTCTAGATAGTACATATGCTAGTTATCTTAGTATAGTTTTTTTTATCATACTATATGCTTCACTTGTTCTTGTCAAATTCTTGCAGGTTGCATACAAGACTCAAGTCCACTACAATGATCCATCCTTGTTATTATCTACCCACTAGGGGAATATACATTGATTCATGGTTATTTATTTGACACATTCTCCCACTTGGGGGAATCCTATACATAGTTTCTATTACGAAGTTCCATACTTACATACTTTACATTCTAGTTGTATAATTCTTATATCTTAAACATGATCATTGATATCCATAATAATTTTTCTTCTTCTATGTATTACTACTTTAGAATTAGCATATGTACATCCTAGATATTACATAGATTTTTAATACCTTAATGCATGCTTTCATTTATAAATTTCATAGTTTATACTTGATTGTATTTTTATTATTCTTCTATTTAAGATAATTTGAACATGTCATTATTCTTTGGCTCTACACCACTTCTATTCAAAATATGTATGCCTTGGACATTTTCGCATGTCCTTATGTATGCTTTCCTAGTTGTGTATACAAACATTTGAACATGTCATTTTATGTGTCTCTAATCCAAATTACTTGTTTCTTGTGTATGTGGATATTTATACATGCCCTTATATGTCTTATTTTCTTATATTTAGTGGCATGTGCCCATGTCCCTTGTATTATGGCCCCTTGGCCTATTTTGCATGCCTCATGTGTTTTTTATGTATGATTTCTTATATGCATCATGTACATGACACTTATATTTGATTATCACACGTACTAGAATTTGATGCCATGAGGGCCCTCATGTATCTACCCTTCCTACTTAGGTGCCATGATGGATATCATGCCCCATCCCCCTAGCAAGCTACTCAGTTCTACTCAGATTTGTTGTTATATACATTGATTACATATATATTGACACCCTTGTGTAATGTTAGACATGATGTACATATTACATTACATACTTATGCTCAAATTATCTTACAATATAATGTTATGTTTTCACATTATATTGGATTATCACACAGTTATCATATATGTCTAACTAACACACCTTTTGCATATATTTTTATTTCAAGAATAGTTCTTTCACAAGTTCAAAAACTACCCTCAAAAGAGGAGGCATTCATAGGGGTTTTTTACAAAGACCAGGATTCTATATTTCACTCACAAAACATTTTTTTAGCACATAGGCTCATTTTTATAAAATTAGACATAGATAAATATAGAGGAAAAATGGTGAGTCATAAAATAGTATAGTGACATAAAATTCAGACTAGAAATAAATTAGCACCCAAATCGGGACACTAACACTAGATGACACTACCTATCCAAGATGTGGCACTACTACTCAATAGCCTTAGTTTTAGGACAACTCAAATTGGCCAGAATAGTACACTAGGTATAGTACAGATTTGCATAGATCTAGTTATATGTGTGATTTCTATACTTAGTTTTTATTCAAATTCATATCAATTTGCTTAGAAAATTTGCTCAGATCAAATTCATATCAGTTTCTTAGATTAGATGTACCATGTGTGGCATGACCATTCCCATATTCAATTTAGATACTCAGATATAGTTATTATAACTCAATCTTGAATCAATATGCTTAGATACTAGATTGGGGGCATGTACACAACACATCATTTCCATATGCTCAATTATACACCAGTTGATTATATGGAATGGAAAATTCCATTTCATTCTCTATAATGTATACACTTGACATTATATTCTAGGTTATCAACTCTTTAATTCCTTACTCCATCTATAGTGGTTGGAATTACCAAGTGGCCCAAAGCCACCTAATGTACCTAAGTGGTTGTAGAGATGACATAAATAATTAGATATACTAAGTTATACATTTCCAATACTTTACATAGTTTATTTTTATATGAATATACTACATATGGGTGGGAAATGATGGAGTCATAACCAAATTGAGTTCTTGACCCACCCACATGTAGGTTTAGACACACTATCAATCTAATCCACGCTATTCACAGGTCATGATCCACCAACCAGGGGTGGGAAATAATGGAGTCAAAACTAGATTGAATTATTGAGCCACCCACATATGAGGATTAAGTAAGTTATATGCTCATTCTAAGCTATTTAATGATTTGATCACTACATACACACACATAGGTTATCACTAGGTTCATGCATTGGTTCATATAATCAATGAGGTATATTCATTCCTTTCCTCTTTCCCATATCTTTAATTAGTTTTACTTAGTTACTTATTTACTCAACATACTCTTTTGATTTTGATATCTCTTAATTAAGGATTGATTCATGCATGTTTCATTTTCAAGTCATGCTTCACATATATAGACCTAAATTCACATACTTAGACTCAGCTTCACGAGCTTCACTCCATAGATAAGTCCATGCATGCTTATTTTTACTTTATACTAGTCATTTAGCTTTAGTGCATTTTTGTTATAATGGTTAGTGGTTAATATAACCACCTAAAAGTGGTATTTGAGTGTTAAGAGTGTTAATTGAGACTACCTATTCCTATATTAGACCTAGACCTATCTTAGAGCCTATTATCACACTTTTCTAGCCTTTATGTGGGTCACAATCATCCCTAGTTAGCTCGAATGTAGTATTAGACCCTCATTTGTTGATCTTGGCCCTTCATGCCCAACATTATACCTATTGGACATTATAACATATTAAGTACATTATATCCATGTGGCTTTAGTGTCCCCAAAATGGTGCCTATGTCCTTTAGCCTATTTTTAATAAATGAATATATTTTCAATGGTAAAAACCTCCTAAGGTTGGCCTAATTATATTTTATTATCCATACAAGCAACATAACACTATAAATACATGACTTTTATCCATCTATCCACTAAATGGAAATGAGATGAAAAATACCTATTCAAACATGGAACAAGTTGAGAAAAATCAAGGTTATTAATCCCTATTCTACCTTAATTCTACATACTACCATATATAATAACCATAAGCTCAAATTTTATAGATTTCCAATATGAAGCACACTCAAGGCCACTATCATTCTAGCATCACTTGCACTTGTACTAGCACTTAGGTGGGGAGAAATACATCAAAATTGATCCTTCCTCAGATTAATTACATGCAGGAAACTCTCTTCATAATGGGGTGTTGAGGATGTCTAGCCTATCTTACTAACAAACACACTTTTTAGCTCATGCCTTACTTGTAAGGAGGATTAGGGTTTACATCATAAATTAGATATTATAAGTAAATAACAAAGTTATAGACTTCATGTGTGCATAAATAGAACCCAAAATAATAGACACAGGTGCACCTAGATGTTTAGGGTAGTCCTTCATAGAGGACATTAGTGCCATTATTTGGACACTAGAGCTACATGACACCTCTATCTAAATGTGGTGCTAACACTTATAATTTTAGGATAATCCTTCATAGAGGATATTAACACCATTATCAAGACATAAGAGCCATTTGGCACCTCTATTTAAATATGGTACTACTATTTTGGATGGGTTATAATACATGGTTCCATTTGACTACACTCAAACCTATTCATATTTTAGTTTCCAACATCCAAATTTTTTATATCAAGTGTTTTCCATATAAGTCTTTATTTTCACATATTTATTACTATTTTTAGAAAGTCAAAGATAGTCAAAATATATAACAAATTACTGGTTATTTTATGCATATTATTTCAGTGATTTAGACTACTCAACCCTTTAATCAAACTTAAGATTTACATTAGTAAAACCCTAAAAGGTTAAAACAACATTCAAATCATACACCATGTGATGTTTTTGGGACAAAATGTCCTAATATGAAATATAAATATAATAGATAATATTAATCTAGGTAAACATCATATAATACTTTGTAAGGAATGAATAACTCTACAAGATTTTCCACTATAGAAGTGCCACTTCAAGGAGGACAACTTGTAATATCTTTCTACCAATTATAATACTCTCTAGTTACTTAAGTTCCCTCATAATTATAATCATCTTATTTACATAGACCTTTATTTTTAATAAAGGATGGCAAAAACTTAATCTTAATATAGGTTAAAGATTACCTAATATAACTAATTCCCTAAGTTATTAATTTAATCCAATATATTTAACCTAATATAACTACCTAAGGATGTGTGTGTTGCATGTTAAAATATAAATAAAGACATATACATCATAATATAATATCCATTTGTACATAACATTCCATTTCTCCTTAATATGTTTCATCCTTGAAGCATGTGAAAGAACAAAGTAATGAGTATTCATTAAATTATTGCACTTGTTTTCATGCTTGAGAATCTAACCAATAGCATGCGATCTTGGTGGGTGAAAAATATTTAAACGTAGTACCATATTCAAACAACCACACATATAATGTATACACCCTAAATTAGTTAAGAAACCAAGCATATAATGTCTTTTCATAGTCCTTTCACAGGAGACTCTGACTAGAGAATATGAGTCTTATTCGCATCTAGCCATGTCTTTTTGTTTGATTTGTCTTCATCTTGTTTCTTATCCTAGACACCTCTTTGACCATTTCCAATCATTCGTAAACTTTCCATACTTAACCATTACTAACCTAGGCCACTCTTTCTAGGCTTATTCTATCCCCCTAGGTCTCAGACCCTATGGACAACAATGCCCAAATAGGGCTATAGCACTAAAACCCAAGGTGTCCAATTTTTGATGCTATTGTCCAAGTGTAAATTTTATTCCAATGGTCACTTTTTCCCACTATATGAGTCTTAACCATTTATTTCCTTTGTTCTTAAGTTTTCCAATGTCATAAAAATGTGAATAAAAATACCAAATTTGAAATAAAAAGTCTCCTATATAAAGGACTACCTAAGGCATTTTATATCTAGCACTTACTACTTTGACATATTAGATAATAAAAATCAGTTAATAGTATAGCTCAAATTATATACATCACACATAGACTTTTATTCTTGATTAAGAAAGGGCCTAGGAAAAATGCATTCTTGCATCTTTCATGCATGTTGATTATGCACATTCCTTAAGGGAGAACTACATTGGATCTAAGACCCTAGATTGAGATTTAATGTAGGAAAAAATGAAAACAATAAGGGTTCTTGATTGTGTGATCATTCTTCCCCTAACTCATTTTTCCCCCTTTTTATTTTGATGTATTCATTTTTTGCATGTTTGTAGATGAATACACGTATTGAAGATTGAAATAGACCTACAGTGAGCTTCAATGACTTCCAACCCTTGAAATTTGGTATGTAAGATCATATTGATAGGCAAACAAAACCTAGAAAGATTAGATCCTCAAGATACTAGTGCTAAGGACTATAGCACCAAACACTAGGGTGTCCTATTCTAGTGCTCCTATCTAATAAAAAAAAAAGATGTCAGATTTAGATTCTTGATAGTGTCTTATTCCTACTCAATTTCTAGCCTCTGAATCCTTCATTTCAATCAAAAACCAAATAAGTTTATTTTTATTTCTCTTGTATAATTACTTGTTAAAATCTATATTTTTCCTTGTCAAGATAGATTTTTCCTATTATTCTAGACCCTTATTATTTAGGATCTAAACACTAGATTCCCAAAAAGAATAAAACATTTTAATAAACCCAACTTACTTCAAACAAATTAAAAACCCTAGGTACCCTTAGGGTTTTTCCTTCATATTTTGTCCAAAAATTACTTTATATTTTTTTTTATTTTTGTACTAATTTTTATGAAATTATTCCATTCAAAAATATTTTTATAATTTAAATTATAGCCATAATTTTCAAAAATTCTAAAACCCTAGCTCAAAACCCTAGATTTCCAAACTAGTTCTTCAAACCCCAAGTTTCCCTCACAAATTTTAGAAATAAATTTTGAAAAATGTTTAGTGTGCTAAAAATATTTTCAAAATTTCTAAATTAGTAGTTATTTTGTGCAAAAATTCAATTTCAAACTTTTGATTTTTGTATCAATTTTTGTGCAAATTATCTTGTTCAAATTAATTTTAAAATTTATATTATAGCCATAATTTTCAAAAATTCTAAAACCCTAGCCCAAAACCCTAGATTCCTAAACTAGTTCCTCCACTTTCAAACCATCCATCCTTACAATTTTTAGAAATTAATTTTGAAATTTTTGTAAATTGTTTAGATAGTCACAAGTATTTTCAAAATGTCCATGTTAGTAGTTATTATTGCATTTATTTTCTTAATAGTACTTTTTCATATTCTTTGTGGTGAAATAAATAAAATGGCCACTAAGGCACTTCTTCCCTCTCATCCCATATACAAATTTATTAATTTTTCACATAATTACGATAGAGTGGACAAATTTTCAAAATTACACATAAGCTAAAAATGTGGAAAATGATTTTATTTACAATGAAGATAATTACTATTGTTTCAATGAGGAATATTATCATGCATATGAAAGTGATAGTGAATAAAAATTAGATGTATCTTCTCCTCTCAAATCTATCTCTTTCATCCCTTATTCTAAAGAAAATACTTTTGATAAATGGGAAAAATACTTCTCACCTCATTCTCCTATGCACAATGCACAAAATGAAAAAATTAGTCATGCCATGTGACCCAAATCTCTCTCTCTCTCTCTCTCTCTCTCTCTCTCTCTCTCTCTCTCTCTCTCTCTCTCTCTCTCTCTCTCTCTCTACTGCTATGTTCAAATTACAACAATATAAACATAATAGAATCTAATTACCATGCATAGTTAAAATTATACATCTCATATTCTTAACTCTACTTTATCAAAAGAATGTTCAAATGAAAAATCTCCTTCTCTTACTTTTCATATTGCACATGAAAACAATGCATATATTTCATCCATGGATAACATAAATACACATGATATTCCAATGTAAAATTATAATTTATTGCATATTCAAAAATAATTCAATCATTCTATTACACCTCTTCCTAGCAATGATGGAAGTGATAATGAATATGATAGTTAGCATGCTAATGAATATGAAAATGAGAGTGATTTTCAAAAATATTACATATATGATAATGATGATGATAATTATACACTTAGTGAAGAAGAATATGCATCTCATGTTTCTAACTCTTCTCTCACTTCTCCTCTCAAACATAATACACTTCTAAATGTTGTTTCTACTTCTATGAATGATTTTATTTTTAATAATTCACATGTTAATTCTAATAGTACATATTCTACTCAATTATAATGTGACACACTAAAACATAAAGATAACATGAATCCCCCAATCCATTCCCTACTACAGTAGAACCCAATTCTCACTCTTCACCTATATAGAATGGTAGCTCACATCCCTCTAGTAAGGTCCAAGTTACCATTCCTCCAAAGGTTCAAGTGAGCACACCCCCATTTATGATCCAATTACTAAATGTAGCATTCCCATGGTTAAAATTAACAATCAAATTTAATGATTAAATGAACCACTTTAAAATACTAATGTACCATCCCAAGAGATCATCTCTTTGATGCATGTAGTTGGTAAATTACAACACCAAGTACATCTCCTTACCTTGGAAAATAAGGCTTATAAATATTGGATGGATGATAATGATCTACATGGTAACCCTATTCTGAAGACATTCATAAAAGCTTCAGTGCCTAAGAATTTATAGACACCATCATTACCTCACTTTGATGGAATTGGAGATTCATTCATATACCTTCAGGCTTTTTGGAAGGCTTTGCCATCTCATGCAAGCCTGTTGATTCTACTCAAGTTATTCCAACAAACATTAGTGGGGAAAGCACATAATTGATTCTTTTATCTACTCCATGTTGTTTCATTACACACATATGATGACTTAGAGGAGGCATTTATTAGATATTACATCATAAAAACATGGCCTCATGTTACATTTGAGAAACTTGCCACACTACATTAGAATTTATTCAAAGCCACTTAGTGAGTATATCTTAAGATTCAAGGCTCACATGTTAAGATTGATATAAAAACCAAAATATCTAGATATTCATCATACATTTATCAAGGGACTTCACTAACCTCTCCTTGAGCATCTGCTATATTAGATAGAGTCTTGTTTCAAACATTTGCGTTATATAGTTCTATCTTTAGAAAAGAAATTGGGATTGATTAAGGTAGATTCAATTAATCAGATCACTCTTTATTTCATAGTAGAATCTTTAGATACAACTCCTAACACTCAACATCCATTGTATCCTAGATAAGATAAGAGACCACAACTAGAAAAGCAACTAGTTAAGAACAAAGACCTAATTTTTAGAGCACAACCTATAGTATGTAATACAGAGAACACTAGTAAAGCACCAATATAGTTTTATTCAAAGAAGGATACCCATCTATCATTTTATCATCACTATTAGATAGGAGGTTAATCACATTACCTTCTATTCATCAATGAGATCCACATATCTTACATAGACAACCACATCATCCTTTTTGAAACTATCATCATATCCATGGACACAAAGATAATGACTATTTTGGACTCAGAGATTACATTACTAGATGTTTTGATAACGGTATCATAACATTCACATAGTGGGCACAAAAATCTCCTCTATTATGGAACCCTAGACATTATTCATCCATGACTAAGTCATCCCAGGACATTCCTTTACAAGAATCATCAATCACTCATTGTGAATGCAATACATGATTTAGGATAGAACATCAATGCCAAATCAACCATTTTCAAACATTTGCAATAAATATACCAATACACTAACACACTTCAAATCCAATAACATAATAAACAACCATCAACATAAAACAAGTATATATATATATATATACATATATATATCACAAAGTTTTCAAAATATATACATCATGTCAAGGTACAATAAATCATGAATGGGCATTAAGCCCTCACTATCAGTCTCACTCTCTCCTCCAGTGCTAGTCTCATAATCTTATATATTAGTTGATGACCCTACACCTTCTTGAGCTCTTGAGTGCATCTTACACTAACTATCCTGCTCTAATAATCAACCATGCTCCTCATACAAGTCTGCATATCACCACTAAAGATACATATAATCATCCATAATATTCATGCTCACCATGCCAAAATTAGGTGGAGGCATCTAATGCCTATCCCACTTATCTCTAAGCTCATATCTCTCTCTTTATACCCTAACATATACAACTATAGCTATAGCAGCCCTATCAAACAAATGAGCATAAAATCCAGCTATAACAATTTCTCACTCTATCAAACCCTCCTCCAATGTGTCATCAAGAACATGCCTCACGAGCTCTCAAAGTGTTGACTCAATGATGGTCTCCTAAAACTCATCATATCCCCTCCCCACCATAGTATGTGCCTCATCTTATGCACCTCCCACCCCAACTACACACATAAGAAGTAAAACACTACATAAGATATATACTTTCAAATCCAAACCAATATAATATAAACCTAGGTACAATTCAAATACAATCACTGATTACCTCCCATCATCTGGATCAACTCAAAATCCTCATATGTAGGAGTATCAAATCCATCAATAGGATATAATGGAGCCCATCAATGCCTAACCCACCATGTAGTATATGCCTCAATACATCCCACATCATTTAAATTAAGAATATCTATAACCGTATCTCATGCATCCAAGGGTAATAGTGCCAACTCAACCTTAATAGGTCTCACATGAGCCCCTGCTCTCATTGATGCATGTGCACTCCTCAACCATACCCATGCCATAGGAGGGACATCCTATCAAACTCCAAACTACCTTGTCACATGATCATATTGAAAGTTCTCATATACTCCAGCCCAATGATCATGTAACCAACGACTAACCCTCATGTATCACAATTTCTCTCCATCCTCAAGTCATCTATGGAATCCTTTATAGTGACTCCATATGATATCTTAGGCCACCAATCTATCTATCATCCTCTTATATTCATTTATCCTAGGAGATCAAATAGCCAAATCACTAATCCATCACACACCAAATGGCTATAAATGTACCTAAATCACCCTCAATAATCCAATCAGTCACACAACTACTATGTGCTCATAAGCCTACTAATGTAATAAAGTGGGTGCACCCATATCACCACTGAATGCCTCCTATATAAATCTATATAAATATCTATATAAGTGGGAAAGCATAATACTACCCCATGAGAACATTATACCATACATCTTAATGTTATGAACCACCCTGTGCATCCTATAAGCAATTGATACTCCACTACCATCCACTACAACAAAAGAATACAATAATATGACTAACCACTTCCATAGGCATGGAACACTCAACTACACAATAAATGATAGTAATACATCACTATCACTACCTCTCTAATGTGCACTTAAAGGCACACTAGAAAAATAAAAGGATGCATGATCAATGGAATCAACACCCATATCATCCTACAATGTCACCCATCACCCACTAGCTAGCAAATGCAAAATTAGATACACATCCTCTAGGGTCATAGTGATCTCCCCTATAGGAAGCTAGAATGTACAAGTGTCTAAATTCCACCTCTCATATAAGGTAGTGATCAAATACCTAGCCCACTACACCATGCCCAGGTCACATACAAGACCCAAACACACCCTATCCATAATGGCATACTCATCAACAAACAATGGTAGCATCCTCAGTGTCTCCATCACCTAACCTCTATGAAACTCTTGCATCTACACCTCACCCTGAAAACACTATAAAATAGACTATATGTCAAATAACCATGCCAAGAAAAATAGCTAAGCATAACAAAAGTAGGACCAACTTATAAATTGAAAAAAACCATCCATAGTGGACAACAATGCTGCAGATGGACACTAGCACTAGACTATAGTGTTAGAACTTAGACAATAACACTGCATCTTGGACAACACCATTGACTCTAGGATAAGAGCTATACAACTAGTAAAAACTTTTCTTGACTACTTAAAATAGATCAAAAATATCTAAAACAGGCTTCTAAATAGATAATAATCAAGTGTTAAGCTTACTCATTAGGCTAATATCTCTGCTAGCCTAAATTTGGGCTGCCAATTGTTCAAAACAAGTCATGGAAAGGGATCATCTCCTAGGCCTTTTTCACTCCAGAGCTCCAATATCTCAAACTAGTCACTACACAAATGAATCCAAAGTCAATCAAAACTCCTATATTAACTAACTTTTCTATTAAAAAAAAAGCACTATTTTATCCATCACTAAAGCCCCATAGCTCTATTTTACAAACCATTTGGTTCCATGGAATCGTGATGATGATACCTTCAACATTACATATCCCATACTCTCTCATTACATCATTTGCCTACTATAGTATACACACATACCTATACCTCTTTTGTACACCAACATACAAATTGGTACCTATTAATCAAAACATTCATTCAAAATATTCAAACGACCCAACCTATTCAATTAGTCAACCTTTCACTCCATTAAATCTATTACTACCTCATTTGCCTACCATAAAAAAAACATTTCAACATCTCTACTATACCCAGATACAAGCTTTGATCCTAACCAATCAAATACACCTTTCAATCCTAGTAATTCAACTATCACCAATCAAACAAATAGACTATCAATCTATTCAAAACATACCAGCCTAGTTCTTATTCATACAACACTAGTCTTCACTTTTAGCTCAACCTCCTCTATCACAGATCTCATCACTCTCCCCAAAATGGGGGCATCATTCCTAATAACTCTAAAAATTACCTAGTATACCTATCCACTCCTATAGATAGATACACCATGGTTATTACACATCCAAAATCTAGATTATTTGCATTATTCAACTCAGATTAGTCAAAATTATACAATGATTCAGATTACATTGGGTCACTCAGCATTACTCAAGACATTTAGAGGGATATACATTCAATTTAAAGATACACAAAATATTTAGATATAGTGTTTAATATCATATAGATTCATAGTGACTTTGATATAGATTTAGACCATATACCAAATCTGGGTGCATGTACATTACTACACATCTCATACATACAACTTCATACAACATGACACAATTACATGACCATATAGTAGATTATAGGCATAGTGCAAAGCAATTTATTTTGATCTCCAATTTTTCACATGGGACATGGCATGATAGATCATGGCACATGTGGTTATAAATATTTCTAAATTATTTAGATGCATCACTCACATACCAAATTTGGAGGCATGACATAGATGACCATTTTCTTCAACATCCAAGATTATACAGAATGGAATGGCAAGACAGGCCATTTTCTTCTTACACATTTACCAGAGTTCTTAGATTACACCCAGACATATCCAAGTTATCACCAGGTTGGACTGTATGATCACCTATAGTGGTTTGTACATAGAATTACTTAGACCCAAGAGTTTGTGTGGGATAGAGGGAAAACATTGGTTTTGGACCTCTGAGGACTTATCATTTCTAGTTCATATTATTTAGAGTGGGGGCATGACATATCTTGATATTCATAGCATACATATTCTATACACACATTCTATATTACATGAGCTTATGTGAGATAGAGGGTAAACATTGGTTTTGGGCCTTTGAACATTTCTCATTTATATTCAGTATAGGGGGCATCTATTACAGCTATTCCTTCTTTCTCTAGGCACTATTCAAATTAAATATGGGGGCATATATTACAGGGATTCCTTCTTTCTCTAGGCATTATTTAGATTCAATACAGGGGCATCTATTATAGGGATTCCTTATTTCTCCAAGTAATATTTAGTTCTCTATCCACTTCCTTAGCTAGGAAGTTGTATCCTTTTTCTTTGTATACACTTATCTCCATATATGTAAGTTTAGGTATGCATCTTATTTCTTTCTTTTACTCTAGTACTTCATTTCATTACATCACTAGATTAAAATGGGGGAAAATATACACACCCTAAATTGGTCAAGCAACCACATATATCATGTCTTTTCATAGTCCTTTCACAAGAGACTTAGACTGGAGAATATGAGTCTTATTCACATCTATCCTTGTATTTTTGTTTGATTTGCCTTGGTCTTATTTCATATCCTAGACACCTCTTTAACCATTCTTAGTCATTCATAATCTTTCTAGACTTAACCCTTACTGAACCATGTCACTTTTTCATGCTTATTCCATCCCCCAGGTCCTGAACCCTCTGGACAATAGTGTCCAAATAAGACTACAATGTTGAAACCTAGGGTGTCTAATTTTTAGCATTATTTTCCAAGTGCAATTTTTATTCCAATGGTCATTTTGTCTTGCTAGATGAGTCTTACCCATTTATTTGCTTTGTTCCTAAGTTTTTCAATGTTATTAAAATGTGAATAAAACTCCCAAATTTAAAATAATGAGTCTTATATATAAATGAATACACAAGGCATTTTATATCTAGAATTTACTACTTTGGTACATTAGACATAATAAAAATCAGCCAATAATATAGCTCAGCTTTTCTACATCACACATAGACTTGCATGCTTGATCAAGGAAGGGCCTAGGTGAAATTCATTCTTTAATCTATCATATGCATTGATTATACACATTCCCTAAGGGAGAACTACATCATATTTGAGACCTTAGCTTGAGGGTTAATGTAGGAAACAATCAGAACAACAAAGGTTCTTGATTGTGGAATCATTATTACACTAACCTAGTTTTCCCCCTTTTGATTTTGATATATTCATTGTTTTCATATGTGTAGATGAGTATAGGTATTGAATATTGAAATAAACCTACATCAAGATCTAGTGACTTCTAGCCCCTAAAATTTGGTACATAGGCTCATATTGACCAGACAAACAAAACCCAAAAAGCTAGATCCTCATGACAACAACATTAAGAAGGACTATAATGCCAGACACTAGGGTGTCTTATTTTTGTCACTCCTATCCAATCAAAATATAGATTTTAGATTTAGATTTTTGATAGTGTTTCAATCCTGCTTCTCTATTTCCATCCTTTGAATCCTTCATTTCAGTCTAAAACTAGATAATTTTATTTCTATTTCTCTTGCATAATTACCTATTAAAATCTATATTTTTCCTTATTAAGATAGATTTTTCCTATTATTCTAGAACCTTATTATTTAAGATCTAAGCACTAGATTACCAAAAATAATAAAATAGTGTTGCACATTAAAATATAAATAAAGACATATAAACTATAATATAATATCCATTTATATATAACATTTCATCTCTCCTTAATATGTTTCATCCTTGAAACATGAAAAGGAATAAAGTAATGAGTGTTCATAAAATTATTACACTTATTGCCATTCTTGATAATCTAACATATAACATGTGATCTTGGTGGGTGAAAAGTATTTAAAGCTAGTATCATATTCAATTTATTTAATTTTATTCCATTCATGACTATAGTTGATACTCCTTGTCTTCCATGCATAACTATGATGATAAATCCTCTAATTACATGTTCCATATTCTTTTGTATTAATATGATTCCATTCATGTTCATATTTATTCCTATTTGGCTTCCAATCATATGCATAATGATTACTACACTAATTCCATTTATATCCATAGTTGTTTATCCTTTTATTTCATGTACAACCATAGTGATTTTTTAAATCTAATTCACTTTATATCCATAATCATTATTTATTTTATGTTCCTTGACATGTCTCCATTATTTTTTCTTCTAATGCTGATGCATGTGTCTATATGGTGTAATATTAGTCTTTCTCCCCCTATTTTGACCTATTAAACATTTTCTTTAGTTTTAAGTGCCTCTTTCACATTTTTCTTTTTCTATTTCTATTCTCTTTAGTCATTTTGAGTTCTTTTATTCACATGTTCCTATGATATAAAAAATTATTTTTATTATTATGAAACTTATTTATGATCTCCCTCATAATATTTAGATTCATCTTCATGTTTTACTTTGACCTTCATTTATTTATCAATATCTATGATATATACAAGTTACCTTCTTTATCTTAGACCAAAGCTTCATGAAATTATTTTTGCACATAATATTGACTATGTCCATAGTCTCTAATCAACGATATATAAGAAAAATATAAAAACAAACCATATAAAAAACATATAAATATGAATGCAAAACATATTTTGCACAATGAGCTTCAAATGTTCAAAAACATGATTCTTCTTACCATCTTCTTGAGCTTTATTGATATTAGTTTCTCATACCTATAAATTCTAGGCCATAACTATGTTTATGTAGTTTGGTTTATTTTTTTATTTGATAACATAAACCTAGGTTTTTCAGGGACCTGAAACCATGAGAGAGATACAAAAGTTTAAACAGGCCCTTCACAGCTAAATGAGCAAAAAAAAAAGATATATACTAGAGCGAAACAAAACCATAAATAGAAAAAAAAAGGATTATGTAGAGGGACCCTCTTGGGTGTATTCAATAGAAAAACTATCTTTAACCAGGATGCTAGATTTGTATTTTGAAACCTTGGCTTAGATGAAATTCCTAGGACCTTCAGGAGGTTCCCTAGGAAAAATCATCCTGGGATGATTCCTACCTTTCACCTGTAAAGGGGTTTGCTTTGGGGGTACCCCCTTGGGGGAACCCAAGGGGATTTTAAAGTAGGGGATTGGGGAGGGGGTTGGGTAGAATTCATAAAATATTGAACAGTGGCCTCCACCACCCAGTGAAGCTCATTCCAATCCTGTATTAAAATTTTCAAGTTGAATCCCACCTGCTAAACCTTCTCATTGAAAATTTCCATCATTTGTTTGTTTTTCTCAAATTATTTTGTTATAATGGCCTTACCCTTCTAGTCTAAGGTGGTGGGAGACCTAATTTTGATGGGTATGGACTTGAGAATGAAAAACAACTTAAGTGGTAGGTCGTCAGGTGGGGATTAGGATAATCTATTTTGGGGAGGGTGTTTAAGAGGAGGGTGGGATACCTTTATAGGATCCTCATTTGGGGATTCCTTTGGGTAGTCCTCCTAAGAGGAATATCCTCCTAGGGGAACCTTTCAACCAAGAAGGGTCTAGACATGTTTTACAAGTAGAAGGATAAGGCCTTGATGGAGAATGGGGTTAGTGTCATTAACCTAGTGGACTAGGACCGTGATTTCCAAAGACTTGAGAAGGAAATAGGGGAGGTTAATTTTAAAACTAATGAAATGATTAAACAATATGAAATGGTATGAGAAAATCAAGGTGTACTTACCTTCCATAGTCATGTACCTCATGAACTAAAGGTAGATGTTGGGCTAGTATCAAAGTAGGTTGGCATGAGGAAAGCCCTTCTTCTCAATTTTCATGAAGTTTTTGGTTAAAAATAAATGTTTTAGGGATTCCTATTTATTGGACTAGTTTTTGAATTCTTTAGCACCAGCATAGGACATGCTTGTGGCATCACCAATAAACTCATTAGAGATGTTTATGGAAATACTTCACATAGTGACCTTCCTTTTTGTCCTTGTAATGATGAAATCTTAGACCACCATGGCATTATGCTTGAGAAAATGCTTCATAAAATATATAAGCCCACCTTCTTAAGTTTTTTATAGATCTTCTTCTGTTCTTGAACCTCTTTGTAAGAATTTGGCTCTAAATGGTATTTATCACCACCCATGGTTATAGTAAGTGTAGGAATAGAGGGAGTAAGTTGAGAGTTATGGACATGGTCTACATAGCTAGGGCTTGAATAATGTATAGCACCCACCAAATCAACATTAACATAATTGCATCCCCTTACCTCAAAATAAATATGGATCTATAGGATCATGATTAGGCTTGTCAAGTTGAGGGGCTATACATATGAGGAGATGCTGATTTAAGTTTCATATGTACCTTTCATGTGGATGACACTATACACCTTGGGGGGGACACTACCTTCATCATAATAAAATTACATATTGAGTTTGGTTTATGGATATAATGACATTATTATTTTTATTTCATCCATAAAAATAACATATTGAAGCTTCATTTTTTGAAATTAAAACACTTGAACCTTTATTGTACATCTTTCCTTTTGTCTCATATTAATCATCAACATCTTATTTTGTATCATACTTATCCTCCTCAACATCATCAACCTCATCATCATTATTTTAATCACATTTTTTTATTCATCATATACATTATTATCACATTCATCGCCATTATTTTATTCCTTTTCTTCTAGATCATCCTCATTTTATGATTCTTCATCCTCCTCATTATTTTATTCATATTATTATTCACCTTCAACATTTTGATCCTTGTAATTATCACCATCATCAACATTATTATATTTATCTTATTTTTTATCATCATCATCTACATCCTCTTCCTTATCATCATTATGTTATTTTGTGTCCCATTTGTCTAAGAAATTCCATCCCATTTCTTCCCAATAAATTATATTTCTAATTTTCAAATTATGAGACTACTTGATTACTTCATCAACAAGTGATTTATATAAATTATAGTCTCAAAATAAATGTTGAGAGTGTGTATCATTGAATTTGAGCTACCATTTTATATCACTAACAACACTCTTGCCATCAAACTTATGGATATCCATGAAAATTAGGGATTCAAGGAAAAATGCATTTTTTGGATCTCATTTCCTACCCAAATATGAGAATAAAAACATGTAGAAAACTATATCTAAATATTTTATTTTAATAGAAAAAAATGGAACTTGATTTTTTAACCTAGAATGAAATAAATGATTTTTTTTTCTAGGGTTGTACCTTGAAAATATAACAAATTATAATTTTGAAGGCCAATTTAGAGCGCCAAAACTTTTCAAATATTTCTTAGAATTTTGAGAATGACCAATTTTTTAGAAGCTCTTGAAAAAATATTTTTAATGGTATAAGATTTAACCTAATCATTAAATATTTTAGGGATAAAAAAAATTATGAATTTGAATTTATTTCCCTAATTTTTGTGATTAAAAAAATCATTAAAACTCAAATTTATAGGGTCAAATTTACACACACACACATTTCAATATTACTTAGAATCCTTAATGTGACCAATTTTTTGAATTTCCTTGATAATATGTTTCTAATAGTATATGATTCATCATAATTATTGAATATGGTAGGTGTTGGACAAAACTTGCCACCATGGAGGAGTATCATAAAAAACTTTGTCTATCAGGATTTAACCCTATTGATAGCCTCATATGTCTCCTTGTAATACAAGTTTAGAAAAGTTTAAGGTAAATTTGGAGAAGTTAAGGTAATTATTTATTTTGTCTTGTGTTTTTTATATATTATCCATGTCATGTTCAAGTTGGTTCAAAAGGGATAAAGTTAAAAGAGGTATTTTTAGTTCATGTGGTAAATTTCAAAATCATCTTGCACTTATTTTGGTCCCTACAAATAGTCATAAAAATATCAATATTTTTCCTCTAATATTATAAATGGTATGGAATAACATGATGATGATCTTAGATATTTTTACACCTATGTATAGGCATGAGATGCTCCATTAACATTTCTCCAATAGGGTTTCCAAGTAAAATGTGGTAGTTCGTTAGTGAAAGAAGGGTCTTTTTGAGTCTTATTACAAGTTTTAAAAGTTGGACATATTCTCCAAGAATATCCAAGGATTAATCCATATTAATCAGGTATAAATCCATGAAAAGGAGTGAGTTTAAGGTCTAAAAATATCAAAAAAACCTATTCAATTCTCCATCGAGTCTCCCAGGTTTCTTGGCAAGCTGAAAGAGGTAATCAATTTTCACTCAATATTTGGAGGAGAGAGAAAGTTGGATCCAAATATATTAGGAAAATATAGGGATTATAATTCCATTCCATTTTTTGTCATTATTTTTATGGTTAAGCTCCTTACATTTATGAATAATCCCTAAGAGTTTATGTAGTCAAAATGCACTTTCTTTTCTCACAGGGTCAGTTTTCTCTTCAAACCCTAATTTTTGAGCTCAATGAAAGTAGATAAATCATGAAAAGTGATATTTAAGTGATAATTTACATTCATGGAATCAAATTAATCATATAAAACATGTTTACATGAGCCTTTAGCAAGGAATGAGCTTTTTTCACTATTTTCATATCATAGTCAAGACTACAAGTAGGTTTTTTGTTGGTTTGAGTGTCTTCTCACCTTTATTGATATTAAATAAACCTATATCAACCAATAAATACTCTTATAAACATAATAATATCATATCTAAACATTAAATGAGCTAAAATGGTGAATAAAGAGATAAGATCATGCATTTCAAGGGGTTGTTGCATAGTTTTAGGCTAAGGTAGACCTTCTTGATGTCATGAGGTAAAGTAAAGGTTTTCAATACATTGGGAATATCTATTATGGTCTTACCCAAGATTACCATTTATTTTATATCCTTCATCAACTTAAATTAATCATAAAACTTTGTCTTCTTGAGCTAGATCATTATGGCATCCTTCTAATGAGAAGGACAATCACTTATAGGTTTGCTTGTAGGTTAAAAGGATCTAATCTCAAATTTGAAAGTGGATATGAGTTTTAAGATTATCATAGGTTATGATAAACCTAATGAGAGGAGTTTATAAGATTAAATTTCCATGATAATCACATGGAACACTATAATATTCAACAAACCTAAATGTACATATACATGTATATTGTATTTGAGAATGAAGAAAGGTATTTAGTCTCAAAGTTACGGTCTACTCATAATGTGTATGAATAGGCTTGTGAGGGTAAAAATTAAGAAACCTTCAAGTTTGGGGAAACTTTAAGGGTTATATGGGTCAAAAAGGAATGCAATAAATAATTTAATAATACAAAAAGTATTAAATAGGGATAAACTAGTTTAGAAATCTTAGTTAGTAGGCCTAATAGCCAAAAGTCCTAAATGACCACCTATAACCTGTTTGTAAATAATATGATCAAAGGACCACATGTGGGATGTGAAATAAGAGGTTATAAGGTTTTATATAGGTAAAAATAATTATGATACAATCTCTAATATCATTAAAAATCACTAAACTATCAATGAGAAAAGATGCACCTTCAAGATTGTAATTAAAATGCCTAAAAGCACCCTTAAGCCTCTTATAGGTGCATTGAAGAAAGGTGTGTTGGTTATTAGATGAAGCCATTAGAATAAATAGGATAAAAAAATACATATTTGAATTGAATTATAAAAATATATAAGGATATTCATAGAGTTTTCAAGGTGACTGAATGTAATGAAGGGGTCAAGAAGGATATTAGGCCTAAAAGGCCTATATAATCACACATAGTCGTATGTGTGAAGATTTAAGGAATATTGAATGTTTTAGAATATTTTGAGGATTTATGAGTATTAAATGATTATTTGAATTTTTAAATATGATTTCATGTGGTTTAAAACCACTAATAAGGAAGGAAAATGTTTGAAAAAGCCTGTTAGGATCACTTTAGTGTGACTAGTTATAACCCTTGCTCAGGGCTTAAGGCAAGTTTCAATAGATTTAAGTATTAATTAATTCATAAAATAATTATAAAATCTCATAAGATGTTACACAGACCTTAAAATGGGTTTTTAATTCCAAATCAAACATATTTATGCCTTTTTTTGCTAAATAGCCTTCCTCAAATATATAGTCAGGCTTGTATGGCTAAAAAGAGTGGTTTATAGTACATGTGAACTTGTAGGATGAAGTGAATCAGATCATAAGCCTATAATTGAAGGATTATGGGGTTTTACACTCAATATTATTTGAATTATTTTATTCATAAAATCACATAGCTTTATGAACTATCATTAAGAATCTAAGTGACCCTAAAACCCTTGTTAAACCTTGAATGTGACCCAATGAAAGATATAAGACATCCAAGCATTAAAAATGGATGGAAATGAAATTTTAATAAATTTTATTACCTATATTAATCTCATAGGAATTTTAATGAGTAGATTTTTGGCACGTGTGAGCTACTATTGTATGGAAAAAGGCCTGAAAAGCTCCTTTTTGAGCTTGTTTATAAGGTTTTGAGTTGGAAAACTCTCATAATCAATTATAGAGGGTATTAGAGATAAGTTATATATTTTATCATCATATTAAGGTCATTTAAAATTTTTATATGTTCATATTAAAGTCTACAAGCAATCATCTATCTCTTAATGAAGAATCATGGTTGGTGTGGCTTCAAAAGAGTAAGGGTGTGGACTAACTACAAAGTTCTAAAGATAAAAGAAGTTCTAAAACACCTTAAGGAACATATAAACATCATATTAGTATAAATTAGGTTCATTAATCAAGGATAAATATCAAACTCATCCTTCAAATCCACTTTAAACCTCCCTAACATGGAATCTCTCTCTATTTTATTGACTAGTTAGAATGTAGACTAGTTGTAAGATGACTTCTCTTGATTGAATAAGGCTCCATGACCTAAAATAACACATTCAATGAAGCAAAAATATGTTATATAATATTATCATGAAACAAAACCATAATTTCCTTTGGAATTCATGCTTTGATAATAAAGAGAGAATAAGTCATGAATTCCAGTACCAATGTCAAGATGAAGAAGAAGCATTGCAAGAGACCAAGGTTGGCAGAGAGGATATTCAAGGGTGCCAAGTGTTATTTGAGGAGATTTTAAATGTCCCAAGAAGTATATGGGTAACTCAATGATAAGGATTTATTATCAGTAAGGCATAAAAACTATCAATAAGGCCTCTTACACCAACCTTATGAATAGTCTCATCAACATGTGGCCTAGAAGGTCAATAAACAAGCTGAAAACACATTCTTAGTAGACTTGGTGTCAAATTCATTCTATTTTTTAACTAGTTTAATGATGAAATTTGTTATGATGAGATCCCTCTATGACACCTTCTCTCTCTCTTTTCTTTCTATAAGATAGGCCTTAAATAACATTGTAAAGAATCCTATATAGGTTATGGTGAAACCTTGATTGGTTTGTAGTTGATCTTGAAACAATAAAAGTAGTTGATTTTTACTAATTACATGATGTATAATATGTGAATTCATGAAGTTTTTGATCTTTTCTTGTGAATAATTTAATTTTCCTATCACTTTGTCCATCTTTGCTCACCATTATGCAGAATAGATAGTTGTTGCAAGTCATTTTTAGTGTTCTCCTTATGTATGCAGCATTTAGAAGTGGAATCACATCAATTACATATTTAAAATATTATTTGATACTGTATTAAGTGTTTTTCATACATATTTAGACTTCTCAATGAAATACTTATGCAAGAATATTATCAAGGTTGTGGATTGTGTGAAAGATATAGATTTATTTATCTCAAATAGTGTATGTTCAATCAAATAGAGGAATAATACTATTGGTGCATCAATTCATTTAGGTTATAGAGTGTATTTTTTTTACCTTTTATCTAAAATTAAATTTTTTACTAATATCTTGGGTGAATCTCAATGGATCTATCCTAAATCTAGAGGTTTAATACACCTTTTAGGTTAGCCGCAACCTAGGTTTGTTCCCATGTGTATTTTAGATTGAGAGGACTTGAAAAAACCTCTCAAAGGGTGAAATTTTAAGATATAGGAATAGGTATAATTAATATTATGAATTTTACTTATTTTTACTTTATTTTTTACAATTTTTTTCTATAAAATTAGATTTTTATTGTCAATGTTATGCAACCATGCCTCACTTGATATTACTTAGATTCCATAGTGTGACCACTTTTTATAAATAGGTTGAAAATATATTTCCAAACAAACTAAAATTACCTAAACCAATCGTATGAGGATAAAAAACCTATGCCACATGTACAAATTATCTTCAAATACAAAATCACAATATTACACAACTGCCAAAATAAATTTCCCACTTTTCCTAAATTATAACTATGATATCACTTGGTAAGATCCATACACATAACACTATAAATATAAATAATAATAACAATGTGAATTTTTTAATAAATATCATAAAAAATAAGTTATTCTTATGGACCAATATTCCTTATATGTAATATACTCATAAATATAATAATTACCTTTAAGTTACGAAAACACCATAAAATAATACTTAAGGAGGGGAAAAATCCATAATATCTCCTATTATAGGAATGACACTTCAAGGAGGATAACCTATACTATTATTTTTAAAAATAGAATACTCTCCACTTAACATACCTCATAGTGATAGGTATATATTTTATATAGACATATATTAATAATTAAGAATATGTAAATTCCTTATCCAAAATTAGGCTAAATCATTATCGAATATAAGTAATTCATAAGTTATCAATTTGACCCAATATATTTGATCTAATTTAAATAATTAAGGGGGAAGTATGCCACATATCTAATCTCAACTAGTGTATATACATCATAATATCATACCCTTAGGTACATAGATTTTTATTGTGCTTCTTATTTTTTACTTTAGCATGCTCCTTGGATTGTTACTACCTCTACAAAACCTTTGGCCTTCCTATTAATTTACATTACATCCGGACTCCTGATTAATTTATATCAAGTCTAGGCTCCATATTAATTAAAATATATTATAAAATCCCTCATATATTACATTTCTTTCTAGTTCTTTCCTAGTTTACATCACCTCTATGTTCTATCCTATTTTATCACACCTCTTGGCTCTTACCCCAATTACCAATCCTATTGGATCTTACCTCATAATTTATTATGCATCTTGTCTTTGTTCTTAAATTATCATGAATCTTGGATCTTACCAAATATTACCTCACCTCTTATATGCTTCCTCCTACTTTATTATTCTTCACTTAGATTTATCCTAATTTAGCATGCCTCTAAGATTTTAGTTTATGAGTTGTATTGTAAGACATTGGCGAATAAATTGAGGCTTCCTCATAATTACCCACCTATTATATTAAAATCCTTGTCTCCTACTCTTCACCATGGATAATGATTCTTCAAAAAGATAGGAACATGTCTAACAGTGTCATTTTTATCTTGATGTCAATTATGATCCTCATGGAAAAAATCTTAGACATTTAATATTATAATGATAGATCAATTAGTGTCATTTCCATATTATAATGATAGACACATTTTATACTTTTTCCATAAGATAGGGTATATCTACACATCTCTTACTTAGATATACCCTATCTTATGGAAAAAGTATAAAATATGTCTATCATTTTATTATTACATTTAAAAATTATTGAATATGGAAACCAAGTCATTTTCATATATTTCACCTTATTTCACATTCCTTATTGAGCACCCAAGGTTAGATTCAAGATCACACTCTTTTCTATGGTTCAATTCTAGGTGTATCTAAGTGTCTTGGTTTCTAGGTCTTTTTTAGAGGTATATGTAAGACCTATGAGTATTGGAATTTAAAAAACCCATCGTTGACCTTATAAATCCATATGGAGGAAAAAAAAATTAAAATCTAAATATCAAAAATAAAACATAAAAAAAAAAAGTTCAAAAGTCAATTTCAAAAGAAAAAATATCAAAATTTAATTACATAAAAGATGTGATTAATTCATTGAAATAGACCCTAGCTTAGTTGAAGCTAAAATAATACATAGTCAACCCATTAGTAGAACTAAAGGTCCATTGGAGTGCTTTAGTCTAGTAGACTGGGATATGATGCTTCATATCTATCATTTGTGATACTTTCCATTTCATGAAATTAACCTATCTTTACAGTTGGTTAATGACTTTGGTCGGGTGCTAAGGAATAAGTAACATGTGGGAAGGTATCCATATTTACATTTTCATGCATATATTTCATGAGATATATATGTATATTTCACTATTTATCCCAAGATGTAGACTTGTTAGGTAGGGTTTATAAAATTTTCAAAGTAAAACAATTATAGTATTTATGAACTGGTTAAAGTATTTTTTCTTCGATAAATAACATGTTTCAAATTGGTGGCACCTTTTTTTCCTTATCTCCTCTTGATGAAAAAAATTGTCAGCAAGTCTCTCTCATTTATTATTTTCTATTATTAATTTGCTTAAATCATGATAACATTAGGGTTCAAGGGTTATAGATAATAAAACCTAAGGAATGAATGAGGAATTCCATTTGAACCATCGCTTATTAAATAAATACTATATTTTTTGAAATATCAAGATTATATCTTGTCCATTTCCTTATTTTCATTATATTCCTTTAAATTATGATTGGGATTGTAAGATTTGTTTCCTTATTAGTATATCCTTTGGGACATCAAGACCTAATATAACATTTCCTTTGTGGCGATCTAGATGCATATAATCTCATCACCTCCTTATTTTATTTTCAGTCATTTAGACTTAATCTAGCATTTCCTTTGTGGATATCCAAATCTATATCATATAATCTCATTATTATATTTATTTGGATCTTTTATACCTAATTTATCCTTTATTTTGTGTCTATATAGAAATATAAAAATGCCATCTTCCATAAGAGCTCAATGTACCTAGATTTTAGACTCGTCTAGGTATGTTTCCATTATATTAATCTAAGCATTATTAAATCATTAGGGTAAACATAAACATATTTTTATCCCATAATGGTTAAATATAGTTATGTGCATCCATCCATTTCATCAAAAAAGTAATTTTAGATACGTATATGCCATTTTTTAGCTTACAAGTTATTATATTACTTTTATTATAACACTTGCTTATTATCTTTGTGGTATTATGTTATTTTTGAAATCACCATCCAACATTACATTTTAATGACATATGATGAGATTCATGTGGGAATATCTATACACCTTATTTTTATCACTTAAATTTTCTATTTCAAGGGCTCTTCAATGCATTAATATCATTGAATGTATGTACTAAGGAGTAAATTGAGATTAGGGTAGAAAGTTTATGGCACTTTTTGAGATGTTTTGTCATGCATCACCATTATTTTCACCACCTTAAAATAATGATGACATCAACCTAAATTGTGTACTAAGGTTCCCATTCCCACTTCCACTACTATTTTTTTCCTTTACACACATTTATCTGACACCATCAACCTGACCAATGACATTGTGAAGTGTCCCAAGGTTTAACTGACATAATCAGTTGGTTGATGACATAATATTTCTAATGGAAACCTTTTTTAGGATATAGATTGGTCTAATTACATAAACTAGATATAAGTTTTGAATTTTATGGGTTGGATCCATATTTATATGGATATTGATATTAATTTATCAAAATATGAACATCTAATCCAATTTTCTCATTCTCACAGATCTACTTTAGGAAGAAGAAGGGAATAAAATATAACACAAGGTCTCTAAATATATCATGCATAATAACTAAAAAAAAAAGGTATACATAGTATTTGTATTCTAAAAGTTAATTTTAATTAAGTCTTTTTCTACTCACTTTGACTTCACCTACAATAATATCTCACAAATGTTTACAATCCAAGGGATAAATTTATTATAAAAAATTAAACCCAACGTAAATATCCATATTCATTGATTATTTATTTTGTATATAGGTTAGTGTTATAAGATTGGTTTGTTTCATGTCTTCTATGTTTAGATCAATATATATTTGCTAGATCATTTATATATTTACATGCTTGTTAATTTCAATCCTTGTTTATCTTTTTATGCACCTTTACCCTACGTTACAACTTATAGATTAAATAGATTATTCTTACCACCTAATGGTACCATATAATGAAACCTTGGATATAGTTAGGCTATTCAATTTATATTATATGTGTAGAATCCTATTTTATATCCCTTGAAAATTATTGTGCTAATGTCCTTTTTTTTGTATCCTTAGAATGCTTTATGGACCAAATAAAATGTTCTAAATTTTAATATTTTAAAGGTCTTATTGGCACTTTTTCAGGTGTTTTTTCTTCCTCTATTCTTATTTGTGCTATTCTAGGTTGTTCCCTTTCTTTATTTTATCTCTCCTCCTAATTTTGGATATGTTTAGAGGCCTCTTATGTGTTTATCCTCTTTGTCATGTCCCATAGATTATAATAGGTTAGATTAAATGAATATCTAAATCTATCACATACTAATTCGATAGCCCACCAAATCCATCCTTTATCTTTTTGTGGTCCCCTCTACCTCTATTTTTCCTTATCATTATATGAACCCAAGATTTTTGTTTATTGTGTGTTTCATTGGTGGGATTTCATACTAGTATGTTATTAATTAAAACTTGAGACACAAATAGACACACACACACACACTCACACTCTCTCTCTCTCTCTCTCTCTCTCTCTCTCTCTCTCTCTCTCACACACACACACACACACACACACACACACACACACACACACACACACACTCCTAGAGGCATTTCAAAAAAGGATCATTAAGGGGATTCAATTTAGGCACACACACACACACACACACACTCTCTCTCTCTCTATATATATATATATATATTACTATTTATGACTTACTAGATGTAAATACCAAGTTATTAAATGGCTGAGTATAGAAATAACTTGAAATGAATATATGAAATAGTTAATTTGATAAGTTCTTCCCAAAAAATTAAATATGTAAACAAAGTTCACTTATCTAGAGTGAAATAATCATTTCTATGTCTTAAGAGGATGGAAGAGGCTTGGAGATCATCCAAACATCTTTCATTTTATGACTATAATTGAATTTTTTTTTGGAAAGTAGTACCCTTATGAGGAAAATAACACCATGTAGCACTAGTGTCTAATTATGGCACTAGTTTCCTTCTTAGAAGAGCTTTCTAAAACTTTCAAGAATGCTACAGGAGAATTTAAGGGACTTTTAGGTGATGTTATGACTTTTTAAATATTTTCTATGCCACTATTTTACATGAATCTCTTTCAAAACCCTAATGAGCACTTGTACACATGAAATAAAAACTAGATCAAATGTAAAACAATTAAAAAAAACTAAGTTGTGGGATATTATGATTGCATAGTATAGAACCTCTATTGTCCTAGCCACTACCTAATTAATCCCAATTTTAGGGGTCTTAGATCACATGTATTGATCCCTTAGGGAATGTGAATAATCAATGTGCATGATATGATAGAATGAATTTCACTTAGGCCCTTATTTGATCTAGCATGTAAGTCTAGATGTGATAGCTGAGTAATATGTAGTGTGTTGAGCTATACTAGTGACTAATTTTATGTAATTTGATTTAGATGTAAGACCTTGTTCACTAGCTGACAAGATGTAAAATAGGGATAAAAAACATAAGATAAGGCTCAAGGGAGGGTTATGACCCAAAACATGGAAGAAAATGATTGTTTGACACTAGCATCAAAAGGTGGAAACTATCACCATGTGGTGCTATTATCTAGATAAGGGCACTAGTGTCATGAGGTTTTAAAATAGAGAAAAGACCAAACATAATAGGTTAGGACCCCCTGTGATTGGGAGGGTATGACTTAGGACCAATAGGGGTGCAACAAATAAGGAAAATAAGACATAAGAAAGACCAAAAGACCCAAAATGACCATGTGAACAAGGGCTATATTCATCACTAAGAACTTCCTATGAAAGAATGATAAAAGACATAGTACTTGTGGTTGCTTGACCAAATTATGGTGTATACATTTTCCCTAATTTTATTCTAGCAGTGCAATAAAATGAAAGTACTAGAGTAAAATAGAAAGAGGATTGTGTACTTTTACTTACCTATGCAAATGTGCTATGGACCTAGCCCACTTCTTGGCCAAAGAAGTGGTCATGAAATGGAATAAAGAATGTGAAGAGGAAATCCATAATGTGGGTTCCCACTATATTGAATCTGAATAGTGAACTAAATTTTGAAGAAAAAAAACCCTATTTTCCCCCCATCCTCATAACCAAATTGAATATGAGTATGCAAGCTAAAAATGTGGAAAAATAAGGCTTGCTTGCCCCCACTCTAATATTTGGATTGAATATGAGTATGTAAGTTTAAAATGTAGAGAAATAAGGTCTGCATTTCCCCACTCTAATATCTAGATTGAATCTGATTATGTAAACTAAAAATGTGGAGAAACAAGGATTACTTACCTCCACTTTGATATCTAAACTAAATCTGAGTATGTAAACTAAATATGTGGAGAAACAAGGCTTATTCCCCCCCATTGTGATATCTGGAATGAATCTAAGTTTGTAAACTAAAACTAGAGATCAAAACTATTACCTAGCTTGCATAATTTGGGTTTAGTGGAAGGCTATGGATTAACCACTATAGATAGTCATGTGACCCAAACTAGTGAAGTCCTAGTGATATTCTCATGACATCTTAGTGATGATTGGAGTGTAACCTAGAAATATAAACATAGATAATGGTATAAATTTCCATTCTATCAATATGATTTGGTGAATCCATTCATGATCAAGGACATGTAACCTACATCATGGCCCCAAACCTAATATCTGAGTAATGTAACCATGGATCCAATATCTATATATTTGAGTCAAATAGTATATCTAAGTAAACTTGTGTTTATTCATATCTTTATATCTAATTCAAACTATATATCTGAGTAAACCTATGTGTTTGGATATTTGTATATATGAGTTAAACTATATATCTAAGTAAACCAATGTTTAAATATATATATATATATATATAAGTCAAACCATATATCTGAGTAAACCCATATGTCTAAATATCTATATATCTAAGTCAAAATGTATATCTGATTAAACCTATATATCTCACTAAACTTGTGTGTCTAGATATCTATATATTTGAGTCAAACTATATACTTGAGTAAACTTATCTATATGAATATGTATATCTGAGTAAATAGTGTGTATACACCCCCCATTTTAGTGAGATAACTAAAAATATGTTTTAGATTAAGGTAAAAATAGGTTTTGAAGGGACCCCAAAAACCTGAAATAAAGGAAGAAGGATATAACAATAACGATCCACAGGAAAAACAAACCTATCACCTACTGCAGAGTAGCATCAAAAACAAGTTTTACAGGGACCTAAAACCACAAAACAAGATAGTAAGAGGAAAGACCCCAGGTTTTACAGAGACCTAAAAACTCAAATACGTTAAGAAAACAAAGGACCAGATTATGGAACCAGTTGAAACATCCAACAAGAAGGACCAAAACAAAAAGAACAAAAAGATCCTATTCTTCTAATTCCAAGACCATCTTCACTGCCTCCTTTCCAATCACAACAGTGTCTTGTATGGATATTGCAGCCAACGTGGCAGCCTCTTGCATTGCTTTCTTCTTCAAGCTCTATTTGGTCCTCTTACTCAACCCCTCCAAGGATTTTATTTCCTCATTAGCTCATTTTCCAAGGTTTGCAGCAGCATCACATATGCTAGAAGTAACCTCCTCCATCTTCATCCTACTTTCCTTAATGAGCTTTATGAGATTATTCTCATAATCTTTAAGTTTGATAGGAATATCTCTCATCTGCAATTCCAAATTATTGATTTTCTTCTGATCATTTTCTTGATTATGTTCCATTATTTCCATTCTCTTCTTGAGGCCCATTATTTCCTTATACATTCATGAATCAACTTGAAGAATAGCATCTGCTTTGCATTTGGCCAAATTCATGAAGGGAATCCTACTGTCTCTCTGCCAAACTTCACTAAAATCTTCAGTGTTCTCTTTTGGATTGACTTCATCCTTTTCATCTTTATCCTCCCTTAACATAACTAAAACTATGTTAAGGGTGTCTAAATAAAATTGATATCAACTGGGATGGTGGTGATAGTTAACTAGGGTAATATTATTTTTAAGTTTGAATATTTTGACAATTGTGATAGAATCAATTTTTTTAATTGATAGTGGGATAAATCTATGGTCCATATTGAGTTTTTTAAGGGAATATAGGTTTTAGTTTTTTGTAGAGTTGAATGTGAGTGGTATATTAGTGGAACTAATATAGGGTGAGGTACACTGGGGTCAAGTCCCACACACAATAAAAGGATTGTAAATCAGAGTTATGGTTCTCTAGATATTATGTTTGGAAGAATTTGGTATTAGTTGGTGAAATTGGCATTCAAGGTCAACCTTAGTAAGGTGGAATTTTAAACATGTGACTTAAATAGGTTAGTTGATTTGTTTAACAACTCATTTGAACCATTTGACTTGATAGAGATTGTTTGTTCTAAGCTAGATAGTATTTTGAGGAGATGAGGAGTGAGTCTGACCTGGTATGAGGAGGTGGAGGTGCTTATCTAGGCCAAGGAAGAGGTTACCCTGGTAAATAGTCTATTCTTTTTCTCCACTTTTTAAACATTTCATACATTTTTTATTATTTTTAGTGAAAATTTTGTAGTTTATGGACATTTTTAGAAATGTGGTGTTATTATCTTGATAATGGTGCTAGTGTCCAAGACATGGTTCTTATGTCCTAGGTATTATTCTATTATCAAGTGCTACTATTTCATATATAGTGCTAGTTTCCACTAGGCCTAGTTTATGGTGCTTATTGTTGCTTAATTATAATTTATTATTGTTTTTATATATTTATCTAATATTCTATGATACCAATGCCATATTTGGATATATTTTATAGGTATATGTGTGTATGAAAGAGTTATTGAGTGGTTGGATGATGGAGACATTATGAGGATTTCCATTTATAGATGAGGAGATAGTTATGGTAGATAGATATAGTTTGGGTCATGTGGCATCATTAGATATGATTCCCTAGGACAAAAATATGATGAAAACATTATGTGAGAGGTGGGACATAAATACCAATACATTTTGGCTACCTACTAGGGATATGACTATCATATTAGAGGATGTTTATAGGATTATGAAGTTACAAATTACTAGTCAGAGATAAATTCTACAAGAGGCTACTAGTGATTGAGCTATAGAGTGGGATGTGATTTATTTTTCCATTATGTATGTGGAGACTCATTGGGTAGGGAATAATAGTGATGTATTATTGTCACTAATTGTTAAAGAAAATATTCTATGGCTGTGGAAGTTCTTAGCAATTTTGTTAGATTCATTTGTTGTTGTGGATGGGAACAAGGTATCTATATTACATAAGATGCATGGGATAGTATAGGATATAGAGGAGCATGACATTGTGTAATTATGGGGTTGCACTATGTTAGCCAACTTATAAAAATATTTATATTACTTCACTCAAGAGATGTACGTAGGTGGTATTAGGTCTTATACACTATTAAATTGTTGGTATTATGAACATATAATAGTGAGTAAACCAATATTTCCTTGATGAGATGATTTAGATCACCCTCAAACATTTGTAGAGAGGTGGACTGGTATGACCCATGTGCTTAGGAAGAGAACAATACAATGTCAATAGGTAGTGGTTATGTTGATGGATGGAGATATTATCTAGAGGCCCTATAGGGGACATGAGATATGGCCTAAGGATGGTGTTCATTTGAGATGGGTGTCAGTGAGCTACTAGTTATATGACCATTGGGTCAATGCATTAGATAGGTTTCAATATGAGTGAGTGATGTGATAGTTTGGTGTTACTAAAGATGTGCCACTCACACTATTGGTGTGGTTGAGGAGTTATCAAGATATAATGAGGCCAAGGACTAGACCTAGACCATTAGGTATAGAGTTATCTTTGATTTCATTGAAAAAGTAAGATTTGGTGATTGATATATTGGATGTGGATGATGTAGGAGTGACTAATGCTTATGTAGTATGGTGGAGGGAGTATAGATGGGTGCCACTATTTCCAAGAGGTGGGATCATCACAGAGGATGTGTTATATGTTAAGCCCCTTAGGGACATTGAGGGTAGGTTTCCATTGTATATTTATATATTCTAATTACTTTGATACTTATTTGCTTGGGTAGGTATCTGATGTATTATGTTGGTATGTGTAGGTTTAGGTGATAACAAGTATTAGGAGACTAAAATTGAGTTTGTGTTATGAGTATTGACACAACATATCCCTGCTGATGCCATGGATGATGGATTAATGGAGAGGGCCACATATGTTATTAGTTTTCATGTTCATTTATTTAATAAAGTAGCCATTACTACTATGATATATATGAAAGCAAATGTTGATAGGGATGAGGCACATGTAAAGTTATAGAGATGAGTTATGCATACACCTAAAGCTCTAGGTAGGGATAGTAGTTGGATACTATATGACTATATACATCTATAATGAGAGTATGTAGAGGTTTTGGTTGAATTGGGTGTGTTACAAGAGAGAGAGAGAGAGTAGATGTAGTCCTCAATCAAGGTCTCAAAGGGATAGTAGGGCCTCTAATTATAGTATGGATGTATCAAAGAGTGAGAGTGAGGGGGATGGTCTTGGTGACCAAGTCTAGATTATTGAGTGATTGACAATATTGTATTGAAATCATGCTCTAAGTTATAAATATATATGGATGTTTATTATTATATGGGCATTATGTAAATTGGTATATTGATTTATTACATCATGTATTTTTACATGTGTTGATTATATTCATTATGTTAAAGGGTGATATTGAAATATGTTATGTGTCTAAGTAATTGTAATGAATTATTTATCCATTTTTAAAATTTTAATCAGACATGTATAGTGTATTAGAAATGTTAGTTATTAGTATGGATTTTATAGGAGTATCATAATATATCTCATTTTGGATAATATAAATATGATATGCACTATCTAAACTTGGATGGAATTGTGAACAAGTGACCATAATGCTCATGTTGCATTAGTGTAAAAGTATATTCTAGAATTGATACTATGCATGGTATACCACTAGCATAGAGGTGTGTAGACTCTATTGTAAAGAGATTAATTGACTGTCATACTAAAAATATGCTCTAAACTCTATGATCAAATATATTATTCAATGGTCAAATTGAAAATATGTTCTAATCTCTATGATTATTTCTAAATTTTTAATTGGTGGGCAAATTAAGAATGTATTATAATCTCTATGGTTTTTGCTAAATATATTATTTGGTGGTCAAATTGAAACTATACTCTATTTTTTGTGATTGTTACCAAATATCTTAATTGGTGGTTAAATTGAAACCTTACTCTAATCTTTGTGATTTTTTTACAAATATCTTAATTAGTGGGTGAACTGAGACTGTGCTATGATCTATGTGAATTAGATGCCATATATACTACATTTATGGTGCATGATATCTCTCATAATTTGGTTTTATATAAACCACATGGTTTGTATGATGAGTAACCAATGGATCCTTAAAGGGAATGCCTTGGGATTACTCAATTTTAGAGGATTATGACCTAAGATATTATGGAGACTGAATCTTGATGACCGCTATGTGAATGATATAATTATTCTATCAACATACTATTCAATACACTTTAAAAATTCATAAAATTTATTGTTTGAATGTCCATTTATCTTATGAAAATTGTAATATGGTTTATTTTGTATCGTATGTAGATAGTGTGCTAGATGGTGATGCATAAAAGAAAGTGTGATCATCTCCTTATCTAATAATTTAAGTAATATATCATGAGGCCTATCTCTATTTGAAAAATATATATCCCCTATGTTTGTGTCTTGTGCATTATTCACTGTAGAAGGTGCTATGTGAAGTGGCTCTTTTCCCTTATTGAGTATCTTGATTGGTTGTTTCTATTCCACTTGTTTCTTAATAATAAGTGGAGGAGGTTATCATACAATGTTAGATGACTATAGATCTAGGAAACTTACATCCAAATCTACCTCTAAATGTGTATCAAGTATTCCCAAATATTTATCTCATGCAATAACTATGTTACATAGATTCCAAAAGGAATTGGATATTTAATATAATAATTTCTCCTTAATATAAAAAATGAGGTCTCTAGAAAATATGTACTATACCTCTAAATATGTCATCTAGTAAATCAACTAATGCATACATGACTTGAATCTTAGAATGTAATCAGTTATTGGTTCTATCTCACCCTGATATAATGAATACAACCTCACATATGTGAATTAAGGTCCTTTATTTTGTATATAGTTCCTAAGAAAGACTACTTATAAATAATCATATGTATGTAATGAACCACTAGGGAGTGCATGATGAAACCAATTTGATGCCTCACCTTCTAGAGACTTTGGAAATAATTGTAGTACAGTCAAATTATTAGTTATATGTCCCATGGATTTACCATAATCTTGAAGGTGTAAGTATGGGTCTCCATGTCTATCAAATGTTGTTAAAACTAATATCTAAAAGTTTGGTGGAAAATTTGTAGTGAAGATTTTGCATGGAACAGGATTGCCATGGACGACATTGGAATCAATCCAAGAGTGGTATGATTTATTTCTCAGCGTGAGTTGGTGTACTTGTTGTAAAACACCCATGACATACAACAAGGATATTAACTCTTGTGAATGTATATTATCATCACCAAAGGGTTAATTTAATTCTTGAATTTTGTTATTAATATTATCCATTGGTACACTATCTCGGGGACCTTTTTTAGGGAGGATTGGTTTACTCTATGTAACCTTTTGAGGGGTGATATCTTAGACCTAGTGAGAGGGAAATGGGATATTAACCTCATGTAGGTTAGGCTGAGAAATGGGTTATACTCTACTAAGGTGTATTGAGGGAGATTCATTGATATATCTTAATTCATTAATTTGCAAAGAAGTATCACATATTACTAGACTAGAAGATATATTATTATCATGTGAATGTAATTTATGTGAATTATGAACATAAGAATAAGTGTGTGTGTGTGTGTGTGTGTGTGTGTGTGTGTGTGTGTGTGTGTTTATCATTTGAGTTAGCATTAGTCTGAACATGAGAAATAGGTGAATTAGGGAGAGAACTAGAAGGTTTAGACTCAATGTATTCTTCACCAATTCATAGTAATCATCATTATTCTAATGTTCATCAAAATCATAGTTTAATTCAGTTTTAAAATTAAGAGTAGAAGAAGTATCATTTACATGCTCACTAAGAGAGTAGGATAAGATTTTAACTTTTTAATACTATGCAATATATCTTAATGTGTGGGTGTAATGCAATACCTGTCTTCACTGGATATGTGTGGAGTGCATGCATGATTATTACTTTCAATCTTGGAGTCAAGGGTAGAATAAGTAGCAATCATTTTTTCATTTGGCATATTATGACATGTAGGAGAAGAGTTAGAGACATTTGCATTATCAACATTTTAAAAAGAATCATTGTATTGAGCTTGGAATGTAAAATGTGATAAAATAATTTCATCTACTTTAGTTTGTGCATTGGTAACATGTGTAATATAATTTGTACATGCTTTTTAAAATTTAACTAGGAAGGGTAAAGAAGTTGAATTTCTCTTTTCTATGTTGCTTAAATCATGCAAAAGTAAATTTTGTTTATTGAACTTATATTGTTTTAATTTGAAAAAGGAGGTAGCGAAAGTCTTTGAAAATATAGGATCACATTGGAACAAAGAAATACCAACAAGAGGTTCTTTTGGAATTATATTTTTAGTTTGATTTTTAGGTATAGGAGAAGAGGGAGAGGAAATAGAAGAAGATGCATCTAGTATATCCCCATCAACACTTTCATTATCATGTTCATAGTAATCTTCATATCCATAATTACAATAATAATCATCATCATAATTATAAATGAAATCATTATCATGTGCTAATGTGAAATATTGGAAATTTATCCATTCATTATTATAATTATGAGAAAAAATTAGAAATAGATCAACTGAGTGAGTGGTAAGAGGCTTCTTGGATGTCATTTTAAAATTGCCAAATAAGATAATGTAAATAATGAATAACAAGCACATGGTAGGTAGAATGTAATATAACATAGGTACATGTGGAACTATGGGAAATAGTCAGCCTAATGTGTAGGAAAAAAATTAGTATTGTACTTAAAACCCTAAAGGCTAGTATTTGGATGTATAGGGACTGAGTATGTGGATCTAAGGTTTTATATGGGTTGTTTGGAAAAAGTTTAAATTATATTGAATTAATGAAACCCTGATATATGATTGATTTGGATGAGTTAGGTTATGCCAAAAATTAGGAAAAAAAAATAATTTCATACCCTAATTTAGTGTGCAAAAAAAAAAAAAAAAAAGAAGGTAAACCCTAGGCTAAACTAGGGGTTTAAGCAATATTCAAAGCAAGTTGGGTTCACCAAATGTTTTAAATATTTAGGACTTAGTATATGTAAATCCTAGGTTGTAAAAGGGTTGAGTATAGTAATAACTTGAAATGAACACATGAAATAATTAATTTGACAAGTTCTTCCCAAAATAGTAAAGACATAAAGAAAGTTCACTTATCTATAGAAAAATAGGTATTTATGTGACTCAGGAGGATGGAACAGGCTTGGAGATTAGCTATACATATTTTGTTATATGATTTTAATAGAAAATATAATTTGAATAGTAGTTACCTTATGAGGATAGTAGTGTAGTGTCCAATTATGACACTAGTGTCTTTAGAATAACTATCTAAAACTTTTAAGAATGCTACAAGAGAGTTTGAGGGACCTATAGGTGATTCTATGACTTCTGAAAGCTCATCTATGTCACTATTTTACATGAATATCTTTCAAAACCCTAATGAGTACCTGTACATATGAAACAAAATCTAGATCAAATATAAAATAATGGGGAAAACTGGGTTGTGGGATATTATGATCACTTGGGACAAAACTCTTATTGTCCTAGCTACTGCCTACATTAACCCCAATGCTAAGGGTTTCTGATCTCATGTATTTATACCTTAGGGAACATTCATAATAAATGCACCTGATATTCTAGAATGACTTTTTATTAGTCCCTTGTTTGATCAAGCATGCAAGTATAAATGTGATAGCTAAGTAATATGTAGTGTGTTGAGTTATACTATTGATTGATTTTATGTAATTATGTGCCAAGATAATAAGTTATAGATGTAAAATGCCTTGTGAGGCTATTTATATAGAATAAAATTTGATTTTAATGTAATACATTATTCACTAGCCAACAAAACCTAAAAGAGGGATGAAAAACATAAGATAATTCTTAAGGAGGGTTATGACCCAAAACACATAAGAAACTGACCATTAGACATTATCGTCAAAAGGTGGACACTAGAGGCATGTGGAACTAATGTATAGATAAGCCCACTAATTCCCATAGGTCCTAAAATAGAGTAATGAATGGGAAGAATAGGTTAGGGGCCCCTGTGACTGGGAGGGGATGACTTAAAACCATTGGGGTGCAACAAATAGGGAAAATAAGACATAAGAAAGACTTAAAGACCTAAAATGACCATGTGAATAAAGGTTACTAAGACATTCTTGTGAAAGAGTGACAAAAGACATAGTACTTATGGTAGCTTGAACAAATTAGGGTGTACACATACACACAAACACAAACACACACACACACACACACACACACACACACACACACACACACACACACACACACACACACACACACACACACACACACACACACACACACACACACACACACACACACACAAGGAATTCAAATAAGGTTTTAATTTAATTTATACTAAAATAAGGACTAGTATTATGTTAGGTAGTTTCACTTCATATATTAGGGAGAGCTTGAAAAAATACTATTCTCAAGATTCCACTAACATGTATAAGAATTAAATTGGATATTATTCCACACCTATAGGATATATAGTTGTAGTTCCCTAAATGTTTTCAGATCCAACAAACCATGTACTTATTTTAATCATCTTGTAACATTTATGGAAAATTAGGTCAAATATAAAGGAAAAGACACATCTAAAATATCAATCACCAATTTAGTGAAGTAACCACAAAGCCCTATTATTAAATTTATATTAAACCTACCTATACATTTATAGAGCTTGAGAATGTAACAAGGTACAAATTTAGTTCTAGATCATATATTTGATACTTACAAAGGTACACATTGGTGTATTTCTAAATCTTCATGATATAAATTTAATGACATGGTAAATATAAACCTAGGGTAGTGTAAATATCAGTTATAGGGTTATAGTCCATATATATCCCACATATTATTTATAGTCTTATGTAATCAAAACAAAAACCAAGTGTGTCTATTTTTATATCTTTTCAATATTCCTCCAATTCTATGGCTTATTCAATAATTTTATTTAATTTTTGTTACTATATTTAAGAATGATTAAAATTTATGATTGTAGTTTATTGTTAATTAATATATCTATCATGTGCCAATGTTTTAGTTATTTGTGCACTTGATATTTATCCATAAACCAAAAACAATGAAAACATTTTTTTGAAATCAAAAAGTTAAAACATTTTTAAAATATTCTAAATAATTTTGACTATATTAATTGATGAAACATGATGCACATAAATTTTTATCTTGAGATAAGTGATTGAAGGAACACGTTTTAAAATCACTCACCTAAAAATGGAGGCATATAAATAAAAATATTTTACATGATTTTTTTTTAAGATTGAGTGAAATTATGGAACCAAAAATGGCAAAGTATTTGCTTCCCTAATCAAGAAGTGGTGTTGAATTTATATAACTTACTATAAAAGTTAAAGTACCTAATAAAAGCATTAGAAGTGCATGACAAGGTTGTGTTTTAAACTTACAGTAGCATCAATCACATACCATTAAGTGTATTCATTCATACACATTTTATTTTTGTATTTGTTTTCTATATTTTATAGAACATGTTATAAAAATTGACTTATTGAATTTGTTTTTAGGATTAATCTAGATTTAATAAGAGTTATTATTACACGTGGGTGTAAATTTTCCCCCATATTAGTTGTTTCATCCTTCCTTCCCTCCGTAAGAGTGGGTAAATTAAAGTTATATATTTTTTACTTTGACATACACATGAATTATAATCACACATGCATATCAAAGTAGGGGAATTATATATACACCTAATTTTGGTAAAATAATTATTACTAAAATGTTTTTAGTGTTTTTTTGTGCATATGATCCATTAGTTTAGATTATAGTCTCATTGGAACTTTTTCATGTCCTTTCATATTCCTCTATTATTTTTTATGTGATGTTATGTTATTATTTTTCCATTATTTCCTCTCCCTTTTCAATTTGGGCTATGTTTGGGGGCCTCTTGTGTGTTTCTCCTCTTTGTATTTTCCCTTTATTTTACTTGGTTATATTTATGAATCGTTCAAATCTATCCCATATAGATTTAGTTGTCCATTAAATATTTCCTTTATAATTTTATGCCCCCGCAATCATCTCTTTTAATTGTGTTGTATTAATTATTTTAAATTCTAATAGGTTCATAATTCAAACTTGAGACATTTATATATGATACCTCCTAGAGGAACTTAAATAAGGAAGCATCAAGAGGATTCAAGTCTAGGCACAATATAATTTGGTACATATATACTCTGAAGGACTTGCAACATGGTTTTAACTTCATCTTGAATTAAAATAAGTTATATGATAATTTCATGTAGTTGCACTTGATTTACTATGGAGAGAAGATAAAGAAATTAGTCTCAATATTCTAATCACATGTTTGAGAAATATATTGTCTCAAATTCCAGTCATGTATTACATATAACTAAGTCTCCATAGAGGTTGCTTAATCCATCTATCCTTACACTTATCTTAGTCCTATTGTAACATTTACGATAGATCATGTCAAAAAAGGAGAAAAAAATCTAATATTTTAGACGCCATTTAGGGAAACAAGTGCACAAATTTATTCTTCACTTATAAATGCACCATCTTCAAAATTTGTAGAAGATAAAAAGAAGCAAGTAAAAATTTGGCAACAGGGTAAAAATATAAATGCTACACAAGTACACATGTTGTGGCCTTATGAATTTTTAATGATGTAAATTTAATGACCCATTGAATTTGACCCATAATATAATGTAGATATAAATTATAGGGTTATAATATAGACAACTTCCAAATATGTATTCAAGTGTCAAAAAATCATACAAATAACCAAACTTGTATGTTTATATATCTTTGTTATCTAAATTAAATTTCATGGCTTGTTCAATAATTATATATTTTTTAGTTATTTTTTGAAGGCACATATTATATCAGATTGTTATAGCGTATTATTAATTCATAGATATATCTTGTGAAAATGTTTTACAGATGTTTGTGCATATAATATTTATCCGTAAAATAAGAATTATTATTTTTTTGGGTTAAATATAGGCTTAGAATATGTTTTTAGTATATTGATTGATTTTTTTTTGAAATTACAATGTAACCAAATATAAGGCTTTAATTTTATGTTTGCACACTGTTCACACTTTAAAGATAAAATATACAATAGTTTACGATGAATCTAAAAGTGTAATAAATAAAGTGAAAAGTGTAAAAAATGAAGAAAAAATAATGCCATATCAAGATTTTGTACATAGTTTCATCACCTACTTCATAGGATTTGAGATCAACAACATTCATAAAAGAAAGTATCTCCATGTTGATGTTATCACTAGTGTTACTTTCCTCATTTTAATTGATATTGCAGAAGATCATAATATACTTAATATTAGGATATTATAATAGATGACTATTTTACTACTTTATTTTGAGAGGTTAGATGTATTTTCTATTGACAATGACACCAACAACCCTAAGTGGTATACCAAAATATATAATTTTCTTATACAATGAGACTATGCCTAAATTTATTCTAGAGAATGAAAAAAGGAAATTGAGAAGAGATTCCATTAAATATGTTATCTTTTGAATAAAAAATATCTAAATTCCTTGGGAATGACCAATATAAAATTTCCATTCAATAAGTTCATGATAAATAATGTGGAAACCATTTATGTGTAAAAGTAATTTCATACGAATTGTTATGAATGGGTTATCATTGGCCTTCCATGGAACATGATTGTAAGGAATATGAAAATGTTTGTGAGTAATGTCAATGACATATGAATTTGACACAAGCATCTTCTGAAGAATTTAAACTTATTAAGTATTTTTGTCCATTTTATATTTGGAGTTTTGATCACTTTGGAAAGTTAACCCACCATCATCATAAGATCAAAAGTTTATTATTTCAACTACCAAATATTTTACAAAATGGGTTGATGAAATTCCTTTATAGTTTTTCAAAGTGAAGATATATGTAAATTTATAATGAGATTATAGATACTAAATATGTTATTATATATTTAGAAATGTTGATTTTTACCTACATTAATCTTAAATGACTTATGCTTACACATATGGCTCTTATTATCCATTCTCTCACATTTACATGATTTCCATGGATCCAACCTTCCCATTATATTATTAGTTACCTACATGAATTTTATACTCTATGTATAAACTAATTAAAATAATATATAGAATATATCCAAATCATCATATTAATATTATTGATTTTTGGACATAACCAAAAGAATCAAATGGTTATAAAATTCCATAATCATCCAAGTCTAACAAACTCATCCCGTGTCAAGAAATGGCTTCAAAACTCAAATCCTTAATATGGTTTGACCAATAAATTTTTCATGTTTATGGCATGTGAAAGTACCTAAAGATTATGATATAAATACAAATTAGGTATAAGTCTATTACCCATATAAAAAACATCTATAAATCATTTTTAAACAATTACAAATTCAAAGACACTATCTATTATTCCCATTTTATCCATTAATAAAAGGAATAGGTCTTGTACAAGTCTAAAGTAACTCAAATCCAAGAAAAATTATTCATTTTTCAAGTATTTAAATCTAGGTCACTAGTTTCAAACATTATAGAAGAATTATTACACACATTCACCTAATGGGGAGAACTATATGCAGTTTAAATTTACTATTTGGAGCATTAGATATGTAGGTAGAACTTAACCATTCATTAGGGATTGGTTGAGATTAGATAAACACACATACTTTCCCATTTTTTAGACCAAAAAAATCTAAAGTGGAATTAGGGTTTCAAGACAATAAGACAAATTTCTAGGTATTATGCATATAGTCAACCCGTGGGATCACACACAAAAATGAAAGAAAAATAGTTGTAAAAAAAAATGTGAAAATATAAAATAATGAAACCATTATATTTAGTCACTAACATCAGCTATTTATAACCCAAGGCTAATGGTTCTACCCAATGTACCATATGTATAGTTCCTAATATTAGCAAATCATAGTCTAGTTTCTTACCTTTCCTATCAAATGCATTTAGTCTCATACCTACATAGCTCAGTAAAATACTAAATATCTTAACCCTTATATTAATTTAAATATTTAAAAGTGTTAGTGTAAAATTAATTTCTTCCTTTTATATTCATTTTACTACCTAATTGAAACACATCATACAAATTGAATTATTTTAATGTTTTATGCTTATCAAGGTTCATTAATCAGAATAAGGTAAAAAAATATTGGTGAACTAGATTTGACATAAAGTAAATATTATTTTTGAGTGAAGGAAGTTTATATTTATTGATACAGGACATTATAGGGGCACATCCTATTTATTTAATTCTTAATTAGTATATAAAATTTCTCAAAATATTTAAAAAATACAAAAACATTAAAATATTAAAAAAATAAAAAAATAGGACCCAAGCATGACATATCTGTTAGTTTAAATTATTTAGATATGTTTTTTATCATGTGTTTGGTATGTTAAATATCATTATTTTATACACACATGAATTTCATGGTATACATGAATGATATTTACGACATATAGATACACATGATACATGGATGTATATATAAAGGACATTCCTATACATAGGAGCCATGCATATATTAGACGAATATTATTTAATAGATTAAATTAATACATGTTATATCTTTCTTTGACCTTTCCATTTATCATGTTGAGCTCCATTTATTACTTACACATGAATTTCTATTATTCATTCTCTCTATAGTGTTAAATTTCATAGATATGTTACTTTACTATGTTGTGACATTGACATAACTGGACGGTGTAGACTATATTACTTGTTTTATGCTTCATGTATATTGTTTCATTTTCATAATATACTATTAATTATTTTTATATTATTTGTGGCCCTTGGACTTATATGTGTGACATCTTATTGTCCATCTATTGCATCCCTTGGCCTTGTGTGAAAATTTTTATTTCCATTATTTGGGACACTTGGCCTTGTGTGTATGACATTTATAGTCCCTTATATGTGTTTCATATACTTATGTGAGACATTGAGTGATATTTTGTGTCTCATAGCCATGACATTGTATGTTTAGGAGTAGATTAATATAGGATTTTTTATTGAGCTTTCTAAGTTTTATAAGTGTGTGGGTGCCATGATTCATATCACACACCTTCCAATTTATGTGTAGATACATGATTCATTTAATTAATATTTTATTTCATATTCTTATTCAATGCTTATATCATTAATGGGTACTAATGCATGCCTAATTTGTATATACATATTGACATGAAACCTATATTGCATTTTGTGTATACATAAAAATAGAAATCTTCCCTTCATTGATGTCCTCTTTACGAGAAAACATGATGGCTCCTTTTACCATCCCATTTATATAAAAAATACCCACACTAATATTTATCTTCATGCTATTTCACATCATCACCCTTCCCAAAAATTTGGGGTATTAAAAAACCTAGTGACTCAAGCTTTTAAAATATGTGATAAGGACCAATTGGAAGAAGAGCTCAAACACCTAACTAAATTTTTTAGGAAAAATAGTTACAATAAAAAAAATAACCAAGATTTTAAATTAGGTAGAACTACCAAGGTGAGCCCCCATGTCAAAGAGGGTGGAAATGAAAACTTAGTTATCTATCTCCCTTACATTAAGGGAATTTCTAACAGGATGTCAACATTTTTTAGAAATAAAAATATCCGATCTATTTTCATTCCTCATAAAAAAATTAGAAAATTGATCAATTCATCTAAGGATAGATTAGATTTTACTTTAAAAATCAGTGTTTATAAAATATATTATTCTTGAGGGATGTCATACATAGGTGAAACTAGCTATTCCATTAAAAATAGGATTATGAAACATGCAACTGATATACTAATTAAAAGAGTGATTAAGTCAGCTCTAGAAAAACATTATTTTAATACTAAACATCATGTTTACATTTAGGACACAAAAGTTTTAGTTGTGGAATATCACTTCTTAAAACATCATCTAAGAGAAGTTATTGAAATTTATAAACATGATAACAATTTGAATAGAGATGTGCGTTTAGGTCTTAACTAATTAGGAGTCTTCTTGATTCATTCTCCCCTCTCACTTGGTTTTTATCCTTTCTCATTAATTTTTAAGTCCTTCATTTTTTTTTCACATTGTCATAGTACTAGAGGTGTGTAGTGTTGGTCATAGTTAGGTGTCCACATTCTTTTTCATTTGGAATTTATACTGGTTCTTTTCAACTCCCTGTCAAGGTACTAATTTTTAGAAATATTATTATAGTTGTTGTCTCATAATTATTTCTCATTTTAGTAATATGTATTAGTGATTTTTTTTATTTCATTCATATTATTTGTGTTTCTAATATTTTTTTTTTTAAATCTTTTGGTTTGACTTTGCTTAGGATATTTAGGATTATAGTGTCCTCTTACATTACGAAATGTACACAATATTTAATTTATATATTTTATGTTTAATTATTTGTTTATATTTGAAGTTATGATCCATTTACCCTTTCACATTTCTTTCTTGGTTTACATTAATCAATATTTACTTGTTAGTTTTTTCACACTAAAACACTTTAGTTAATTTTTCATTTTGAAAAAAATTGATAAATACATATTTATTAATTTATCTCACTAATTTACCTTTTGTCTTTCCCCTCAATCAAATAAATTTTCTCCAATTTTTTTTAGCATACCCCAATTTTTGAGTTAATAACTAATATTTAATATTAATTTAGGAACATTTTTTTAGGGACATCGTACTAAACTATCAAAATTTTGATTTAATTTAATTATTTTATTTTATTTTAGATTTGTTTATTATTATTTCTCATCCTCTCTCAATAATAATTTTTGGATTTTTTATATTAATTTTTTATTAAATTAATTATTTTAATACTTTATTTTATTTTACTCTTATTCCTCTTCACTTATTCAGTTTCATGTTATTTCATTGTACTGCATTTAATATTATTTTATTTTAGCTAAACTAAGAACTTAATTCTTATTCTAACATCTTTTATATAAATTAGGACCTAAGCATGCAATCTAAAATCATTCTCTTCTCTTATCCTGATGATGGATCACTGAGTGTGATATAAAACATCAATCCAAAAACTTTTTCACATTTATTTACAAAAGCATTCTCTATAATACAACTTATAACATATGTTTTATACACATTTTGATATCATTTAATTACTACAATGACATATTATCAACATGTTGATATGTTTCTACATGATCATCATTTTATATAACATGACATAGTTAACTATTTTATTTTGAGATGAGTGACTCATATGATACATCCCTAAATTTAAAAGGGTGGCGTATTAGTGGACTTATTAAAGAGACTTAAACTTCCATGAGAAAAAAAAAACATATTTTGGTAAAGTTATAAGTTTTAAAATATTCATAGATTCAAAAATATTTGAGGGCATATGCCATGCATTTGAATAAAAACTTATAGGAAAAATACTTAAATTTTTTAATGTTTTTGATAGAGTAGTATATAGATTAATTGCATTCTATATCATGTTGGCACCAATGATAGGGCATGTATCTTATTCATGCACATACACATATTGTTGTTTCTATTTTCAAACACATTCAATGGTACCTAAAATTAATCACCCTTGAATCTATAAGTCCATATGCAAAAATTGATTCATGTTTATTAATTTAATGTGGTTAAGGTTCACTAACATCCAAAAACCTTGGAATTACTCAAAGTGAGCCCATATGTAACTCCCACCTTAGCATATCATGGTAAAAGATTAGTTTTAAGAATAATTATATGGGTTAGTGTGGTTGAGGATTATGTGATTCTCAATAGTTAAGGAATTACATGATTTTAAATGAGGGTTGGGGAATTTATTTTCCAAACCCATGGACTTTCCCTAACTCAAAATTGGGATTTTCCCAAAATCTCCAAATGCTTCAACAAGGAAGAATAATTATCCAATGCTTCAACAAATAATTATCATCTCAAATGACATGATATAGGGTAACACAATTCACCCATTTATAGGTGCATTCATTTCTTGTTATTTAAGTTTCTAAAATTTCAATTATAATTTAGATTAAAAAATTCATACATGAAAATTTATAATTAAATTTACATTATTGGTTGCATGGAGCAACTTACACATTTAAAGCCTACTCCCAAGGACAAAATGAGTTGTACAAACTTAGGTACATCTCTTTTAATTTTAATCTAGCATTATAATTCATATAAATACTATAATAAAGGAGGAACATTTATAAATACTAATATATGGTATTAGATACATGGAAATGTCAAATTTTGACCTAGCTTCACCTTAAATGAGTTGTGCATACACATATGGCTCTTAATCTCCCTTATCTAATACTTACATGCTTTCCATGGTTTGACCTTCCCAAATATTTTATAAATCACCCATAATAAATGGTTAGTATGTGTCTAACCTATTTAACATCATATTTAGAATATCTATAGATCATTAGACTAGTCTTACTAGTTTTTGGATATAACTAAAACTCAAATAGTTATGGAATTATAAACTCATATTGTGCTAATAAATATTTAATTTTTAAATTCATATAATTATTATGGGTTTAACCATAAATTTTTCATGTCAAGGGCATGAAAAAGACTCAAACATTTCCATATAAATACATGGTATGTATAAGCCTATTGCCCATCCAGTAATCATCTATAAAACACATTAAAACACTTTAAAATTAACAGGAAAAACCTTATTATTCAAAATTAAACCATTAATAAAAAGGAACATGTCCTAAAAAAGTGTTAATAAACTCAAAACCTATCCAAATTTGTCAATTTCCAAGTATCGAAAGATATATCACATGATGCATACAATCAAGGATCACTCTTACACACATTCACCTAAAAAGGAGAACTACATGAAGTTTAAATTCACTCTTTATATTATTGGATATGTAGTAAGTTTTAAAACATTAATTGATGAATTATTAAAGTCATATCAACCCACCTTATTTCTACATTTATAGATAAAAACATAGTGTCAAAAGTGAGCACAGGGTTTCAAGACAAGGATATAAGTTTATAATTATTACGTGTATAGTTATTATTTGGGAGTGCACATAAAGAGAAAATATAATCAAGTGAAATTACCTATATCAAAATAGAGGAGGAAAATATATAGGAAAAAAACCATCAAATTAAATCAATAGCATTAAACGGTTCTAACTCTAAATTGATTGTTTTACCCAAGCATGCCCAAAAGTCTAGTTTTTAATCTGAGTGACTCATAGTCCATTTTATCTCCTTTCATACCATCTACATTTAGTCTTAGACCTATTTAATTCAATAAAAACTATCTTAACCCTATTATTACTTTTCATAATTAAAAAGTACAAGTGTCAAATCAATATCTACCTTTTACATTCATATTAATGTTTAATTGTAACACATCTTAGAATCTTAATTAGCTTAAAATTTTATGCTTATGAAGTTAATTAATCAAAATAAGATAAAAAATAGACATATTTATCTTAATTTGTCTTCCCATAATTTTATTATTATGGATAATGGTTCAAATTTCAAGAATAATATAGTTTAGAAATTTGCACTAAATATAATATGCAATATAGATTTTATACTCCTTATTACTGCCAAGGGAATGCTTAGGCCAAATCAATAAATAAGACAATTTTAAACATATTAAGTAAGAACATTGATAAACATGATGATGATTGGCATAACCATATTATCTATGCCTTATAGGTTTATCTTATGAGTGTCAGGATGGGTATGTGGGAAATCCACTATATTAGTATTTAATGTGTAGAGGTAGTGCTCCATATTGAGCTAAGGATTTTTTCTATATGAGTATCCCTAATAGACATTATAAAAAATAATCAAAATAGAGATAAATTATTACATCAATTGGAAATATTTGATGAAAAAAACATACATGCTCTTTAGTACTTAAGGAAGAATCACCTAAATAAAGAAACGAAAAAAAAACATCAAATCAAGATAATTCCATATTGGTGAGTTGGTATTATAAGAAAATAAAAAAATACAAATGTGGACAAAGAGCATAAATGGAAATTCAAACCAAATTAGTTATATTTTTTTTTAATTTTACAAATATGAATGGAAAATGGGCCTATTGCCTTCCTATGCTATAAGGTAAGCTCTTGAAGAATCCAATGAGCATCATGCATGTTGTTTCTACACGATTTCTAACTCTATCATTAAGGGAAACATACCCATGCATTACTCAAAATTAATTATTATAATGAGGACATTATTCTCACTAAAATATCCATGATATAAATATTTCCATTGGTAACATCATACACACACATCTTATGATCCATATCAATCATATCTATACTTATACATTTTATTTGGGAGAATCATACCCATATATTATCCATGAGTGTTAATGATAAATGTTTTATATATATTAAGCCTTACCATAAATTTATACAAATTGGTATTACATTATAGATATTAGGACATGACATATTTATACATGCATCTAGTACATGATGTTTTCTACATATGACACATAATTCCACTAGGTGCATCATATCATTGACTATATCATTGAGATTACTATTATCAAAATATTACATATAGGGAGCCTAAATTGGGAAATAAATTCATTCCCCATTAGACTCATACATCAGGGAATATCTTTGTTCCCTCACTATCTCATCCTTATCTAAGGATGCACATGCATATCAAGATTTACATGTACATTGTTATTAATACTATATGGTTTCACATGGGAATATTTATTTGTATATCTCTCCAATTACTCCTAGTGAACATATGGTGTTCTATCACTCTCATATCCTCATACTCCTTTAAATCCTATTTTTTATTGATATTATATGATAGTTTCATACACATGTTTTTAGAGATTATTTAAAGGATTTTTGTAGATTTTAATATATTAATTGATGACACATGATGAACATGACTATTTATTTTGAGATGAGTGATTTTACAGGTTTTAAAATACCTCACCTTAAAATGGGTGTATATATCTTTATTATTTACGTCTATATTTTATAAAAATTGAGTGAAATAATGGTGCCAAAAATTTCCACATATTTACTTCTATTACAAAGAATTTGGAGTTGGGTTTTAAAAACTTAATCTAAAAGTTATAGTACCTAGAAAATAATTATAATAACATGAGATGGTTTTGTTTTCAAGTTATAAAAACACGGTATTCATACCATCCAATGTACGCATTCATTTTATTATATTTTCAATTAATAGTTTTACTTTAATATATTCACATGGATTTTATATGATGTTAACTAATTGTATGAAATTGGCCATTTATTACAAGTGCACCAAAGTTTTATGAACATCAATATTATGTGGAATATTACCCATATATCTAGACATTTCATCTTTATTTCCATAGGTAAGTGAGGGTATATGTTTCAACTATTATTTTTTATTTGATACATGCATGAATTCACATCACATACACACATCAAATTAGGGGCATTACGTACACATCTAAATTTGGTACAAGTTTTATTATTAAAATATTTTGAGTTGATTTGTGTATATGGTCCACTAGTTTAGATGAGGGTCTTTTTGGAATTTTTTTGTGTGATTTTATCTTCCTCTCTTATTATTTGTGTGGTTAAATGTTGTTATGTTTCCTTTATTTCCTCTCTCATCTTTGTTTTAGTTATGTTTGGAGAAATCCTTTGTGTCTCCCCTCCTTGTCATGTCCAATTTATTTTTTCTGGTCAAATTTGTCTAGCCTCAAAATATGTCTTGTATGGATGTGGAAGCATTATAAATATTTCCCTTATCTTTTTGTGGGCCCTTCCTCCCTCCTTTACTTATTTTTGGTTTTGGACCTATGATTGTATATTATTGTGTTTTTTATTAGCTGTATTTCATTTTAAAAGGTTCTTAATCCAGAATTGAGGCATAAACACACCCACACACACACACACACACACACACACACACACACACACACACACACACACACACACACACACACACACACACACACACACACACACACACACAAAGAACACAAAGCGCACACACACACATACACAAATCATCTTAGAGGCATTTAAATAAATGATCACAAATAGGATTAAAGTTTTGGCACACTATAATTGATATATCTCTTATTTTAAGGACTTATAAACAGTTATTAGCTCCATCTTGTAATTAAATAAGGAATAATAAAATGGCTTGTAGTTTTAATTTATTTATTATGAAGATAAGACATAAATATTACTCTAAAAATTATACTCACACACATGAGAAGTACATTTTCTTCGCTTCCATGAATGTGGGATATATAGATGTAATTATCTATAGGTTTCATAATCTAGATAAAATTAATATTATTTTGATCATCTTGTAAAATTTGTGGAGAATTAGGGAAATTAAAAAAGTGAATTAAAATCTCACATCTTAAACAAGATTTAGAAAATAGAGTGCAAAACCTATCCATCATCTACTAGTTCACCTACCCATAAATTTACATAGCTTAAAAAAGTAGAAAGATATAAATTCAAAATTAAGGTAAAGATTAAAAACTTGTATATGTACACATTTGGTGGCTTATGGAATCTACATAGTCTATATTTAGAGACTTTATGAATTTAACCCTATTATAATGTAGATGTTGATTGTAATGGTGCAATTAAGATAAATCCCAAATCTCTATTTATGTCTTATAAAAAATTAATAACAACAATGTATATTTATCCCTATGTCTTTATGATCTTCATTCAATTTTATGGCTCTTTTAATTGTTTTATTTAATTTAAATTAATATTTTAAGGCTTGAGTTAGATATAATTGTTGTATTTTACTATTAATTCATAAATCTATCTTGTGCCAAGATTTTAATTATTTATGTGTATGCTATTTAGCCCTGAAACACAAATAATGAATTTTTTTTGGTGAAAATAAATATCTAACCTAATTTTCAAATATTTATAATGGCTCTAGATATATTATTTGATGACACATAGTGCACATAACTATTATATTTTGAAATGGGTGATTTTAAGAATAAGTTTTACAATCTCTCACCTCAAAATGAGGATATAATTTTACATAAATATTTTTAAAGATTTAGAAAAAGATTGAGTGAAATATTAAGAAAACAATTGAATGAATTGATAAAAATATAGATAATGATGTCACTAGTAATGACAATGAAATGATGGCACTAGAAATGTCTAGGCATCTACTTCCCTAATCAAGAAGAAGAGTTGAGTTTTTAGAACTTATTTTTAAAGTCTAATGCCCAAGAAGAGCATGAGAAGAATGTGTTTTAAGTTTAATGAAATGTGGATAACATATCATCAAGTGTATTTGTTCCTAGTATCATTTTATTTTTATGTTTATTTTCTATATTCAATATAACATATTACAAAAATGATCTTCCTTGTAGCTTTTTATAGTAGTAATCTATACTTAATGATAGTTATCATTTCATGTGGGTGGAAAGTTTTCTACACATTAGTGATTTCATATTTCCTTCCCTAGGTATGTGCCTTAAAGTTTTCATTGTTTTAATTTGAGACACACATGCATTTGAATCAAATATGCACATAAAAGTAGGACCCTTATGCAAACACATAATTTTTATACAAGGCTTATTATTGAAATGTTTTTAGTTTCATTTTATTTATATGGTCCACTAGTTTAAATTAAGGTCTTATTGGTGTTTTTTCTTGTGATTTCATATTCATCTCTTAATTTCTATGTGATCCTATGTTGTTATTTATCCTATATTTTATATATCCTCTCACTTTTGGATGTGTTTTGAGGTCTCTTATGTGTTTACCCTCTTTTTAATGTCTCATTTATTCTATTAGGTTAGATTTACAACATGTTGAATGTGTCCTATATAGATTAAATATATTTCCAAATTTGTTCTTTATATTTTTTCCAACCCTTATGCCCTATTTTGTTTATTGTAAGTATTTAGACACATGATTTTCCATTTTTATGGATTTTCTTGGTCAAATTTCATGATATTAGGTTTTAATTAAAACTTGAAACATCTCTATGTATGAATCCTCCTAGAGTAATTTCAAAAAATAATCATCAAAAAGACTAAAGTATAGGTTATGTATAAGATTTTATATCCCTAGTTTTAAGGAATTACAATACAATTTTAGTTATATTTTATATTGAAAAGACTTAAAATTTTTCATATAGCTAAACTTGATTTACTAGTGATAGAATGCAGAGCCCTACTATCAAAATTAAACTCACACACATGATAAATACATTGTATTTAATTCCATGCATGCACAATATGTAGCTAAAACCATAATTTTTTTCTAAGTTAGATAAACTTATAATTATTTTAATCATCTTATAATAATTATGGTCTTTTAGGTGTAATTAAATATGATTTATTAACCACCAATTTAGTGAATCAAGTGCACATACATAATCATCATATATCAATGCACCTACCTATATATTCACATAGCCCAAAAATAAAAAAGTTACAAATTTAGGATTAGGGTACAAATTTAGCACTTGTAGAGATATACATTTGGTGGCCTAATAAATATACACTATCAATTTGATGATTTACCAATTTTTAGCCCTAACAAATTAAATATCTTTATTATAGGGTTGTATCCTAGATATATTCCAAATATTTTTTCCAATGTTATAAAATTAGAACAACAACTAGGTGTGTGTTTCTATCTCTCTTTGCTCTTCCTTTAATTATATGACATATTTAATTGTTTGGTTTAATTAGAGTTACTAGTTTTAAGTCACAAGTTATATTTAAAAGATATCATTTTACAATTAATTCATAGATATATATTGTGTTAATGTTTTAATTTCTTGAGTATAGGCTATTAAGATATAAACCATAAATAATGATTTTTTTCTGGGTGAAATCAAATAATTAAAATATTCTTCAAAGATTCTAAACAACTTTAGTTATAATTTTTTATGACACATGGCATGTATAATTGTTAGTTATGAGATGTGTGATTGTAAGAACATGTTTTACTATCCCTCACCTCAAAATGGGGGCATAGATATCCTGATATTTTACATACATTTTCAAGATTGAATAAAATATTGAGTAAGTTAAGAAATTTGAATGAAATGATGGCACTATAGATACTAAATCTAAATTACATAGCACCTCAATATTGTACACTTGGAAATACCTATCATGGATGTACCCTTTAGTTATAATACCTTCCCACTGATAAAAGGCTTATGTTCACTATGTCTTTATGCCAAAATAATTTTATCTTAGTTTAACCACTATTATTCTAATCACTAGGCCTTCTATATTATGAAAAATGATATAAACTTGATAATTATCCAATTTTAGACCTGTACCTATTTTATAGATTCTTGGACATTTACGTCCCAATAGATGCCTATGTCAATGCTTGTGTCCATTTTCAAACTATGTATATAGTGCCCAAATTCATCTAATTTTCAAATGAAATTTATTATAATGGTTATCTTAAGTTATTTAGTCTGAGATATTTTCAAAAGGGATTGACATATATACAAGATCAACTTTCATGTATTCCACACCTAAAGAAGACCTATAAAATATTAAAACTTCACAAGAAAACTTACCAAGATCACTCAATCAATAATTCAAGTAAGAAAATATTCCATATTCCTCCCTATTTATTTATCAATCATAGACATAATATCCAAATAAGACTAAAGTATTGAAGGATCATCCCATGAGTCATATTTTCTAGGTTATAAGCTAGGTCAATCTATGTACTTGATTATCACACATTGAATCCTTATGAACACACAAGACAACATGTAGGGGATAAATACATAATCATAAGGACCTTTTCATAGTATTGTATATGTAAGTAGTACCCATTGATAGAGGGGTCTTTAGGGTAGCTCAACACTATGTGCCCACTAACCCATTTTCCCATAGTCACTCTAAGGGTGAGGAAGATAGGGTTTGATAATTTGATTAATAGAGATAAATTATGTGTGTCATATGAACACAAAAAAATAAAGGTGACAAAAAATCTATAAGGTTCTAAGTGGTCACAACTAGATCTAGTCACTATTCCATACTCGATACTTGCATCTAATTTAGACACGAGTGTCGATGTAACTATTCAGGTCTAATTCAAGTGTCTGAGGTTTCATAGTGTAAAATTATATAATTTGATAGCTATTATATAATCTTGATCCATTTCACTTCAATCGTGTTTCATTCTATATCTACATGTGCATAGTAAACCAACTAAGTACTCTTATTTTTAATTTATTGCAATATCAATTAATATATGTATTTTTTATTTTTATCATATCTTAGTATTATAAATTTATTAGATTATTTATCTAAGTTTTCAAATTAATTGGCCTACTATAGATCTATTTATCACCCTTGTGATTATTCATTTCTATATTCTTAACCTTATAGGTAACATCAATAACTATCAAATTTAGGATTAAACAGGCAATGCTAATCAAGAAGAGAATTTTATTTGTTATAAATTATTATGAAATTTATAGTAATTTATAAAATCATGATAATTTCATGCTTTCAATTTACATTAACATATATCACATACCATTTGGTGTATTCATTCCTATGATATATATATATATATATATATATATATATATATATATATATATATATATATATATATATATATATATATATATATATATATATATATATCATAGGAATGAATACACCAAATGGTATGTGATATATGTTAATGTAAATTGAAAGCATGAACTTATCATGATTTTATAAATTACTATATATATGACATGTTACAATAATTTAATTTTTGAATTATTTTTAAAGAGTAATATATATTTTCCATGAACTCTAATTTCATGTGGGTATAAATTTACATATATATTAATTATTTCATCCTTCCTTCCTTAGGTAAGTATATGTATATTCATTCAAATTATCATTATTTTTATTTTAACACACATGCATTCAAATCACATATGCACATCAAACTAGAGGAATCATGTAGACACCTAATTTTGGTATAAGGATTATTATTGAAATGTTTTTAATGTCATTTTTTGAATATGGTCCATTAGTTTGGATTATGGTATTATTCACATTTTTGTGTGTTTTCATCTTTCTCTCTTGTTTTGTGTGTAGTCTTGTGTTATTCCATTTATTATATTTTCCATCTCTTTTCTTATTAGGATATGTTTACATGCCTCTTTTGTGTTTATCCTCTTCACAATATCCTATTTTTATATAGGGTCATGTAGGGATTCAATATCCCACTAAATTTATCCCTTATTTTTTAATTATATTTTCTTCCCTCCACTTTTTGTTAAGTTTTAGATCTATGATTATTATTGGTTGTCTTTATTTATATGTTCTTAATTTAAACTTGAGATGTATATTTATGAAAATTCCTAAATGAATTTAAATAAGGAATCATCAAGAGGATTCAAGTCTAGGAATAATTTAAATTGGTATATCTCTACTCTCAAAGATTTGTTATAAGGTTTTAGTTGTACTTTGCACAAAAATAAGCACTAGGTGAAAGTAATGTAGTTACAATTTATTTAATAGGTAGATAAATCCAAGATCTTACTCTCAAAATTATACCCACATGAATGAAAACAACATTATTTTTGATTCTATGCATATGAGATATTTACATATTTGTCTTTAGAGGTTTACAGATCTATTTAACCTTAGACTTCCTAATATTATTATAACATAGGTAGATAAAAAAGTAAAAAATAAAGGATAAGATAAATATCACATTTCAACCATTGATTAAGTGAAACAAGTGCATAATATTATTTGTCATTTGATAACACACTGACACTAAAATTTACATAATATGAAAAATAACAAAGTAAAAATTTTAAAATAGGGTAAAAATGCACAAGTACACATTTGAATACCTAATTAATATATACAATAAGATTTTGTGGCTTTATGTATCTAATCCCAATAGAGTGTAAATTTAGATTACATGTTTCTAGTCCTAATAACTCCCATTACTCTATCCTAGTATCATAAAATTAAAACATCAAACAAGTGTGTCTATTTCTATCTATCTTCATTCCTAAGTTATTTTAATTGTTTTTTCAATATTTTACATCACTTTTAGTTACTATTTTTAGTCATAAAATAAATATGATAGTTGTAGTTTACTATAATTCATAAATTATCTTGTGCCAATTCTTTAAGTATTTGTGTATACACTATTTATCCATAAAAAAATAATAATGAAGAAACTTATCATCATTCATATAATTAAAAATATTATGGTGGGTGTTACAATTATAAATTTACCCCTCATAAAAACACTAATACTCAAAAATTTTAAAATATCAAAGTAGATCATGCTTACATGAATAAAAAGTGTTTGACCAAATGGTCCACTTGTAAATAACAAGTGCTATCCAATTCATGTAGTTAAAATTTGAACTTTAAAAAATGTCAAACAAACTTTAAAAGTTTAATGGGAACTACATAATCAATGTCACCTCTATGCCCACTTAAATTATAACAATGAGAACCCACTTCCATAACCTTCATTTGAAAATAAAACCTTTTAAAATTAAAATAATAATCCCTTAGATCCTTGTAATGAAATGATAGATATAGGAATAAATAATCCAAAATTTCATATGATCAGTCTATAGAGCCCTCCATACATATAAAATACTTTAGAAATCAATAAAAATATTGTCTCAAGATAAAAACCTATATGGATATTAAAATAATATTTTAAATCCTAATTGGGTATGATATAGAATGGTATAATCAACTCAACCCTAAGTTTATGGTTGAATTGGAAGGCTTAGTAAATGTGTCATGGAGAATTTTTCATGAATAAATCCATAAAAATATAGGTCATTTTATTATATTATGTATACTACACAAATAAACTAACTTGAAACACTCTAATATTCCTCAAAGTTATGATGCAAAAAAAAAAATTGGGTCTAATTACCAATGTACAAGTGGTTACATGGTCATTAGAATACCCATGTTGACCCTACTTGTAATAATGACCCACTATGACCCAAATGTCTTACATGGAGTAAACAAACTTGAAATGCCTAATGACCCTAATAGTTTCAATTTGGGATAATAGTTAATATATAAGGTCTTTCATTTGGTATAGAGTTAAACTACCCACTTATGCACTCAATAGGTATCAAAAAAGAGCCTAAACAATCCTGACCAATCAAAGGGATTAGATTTATGACTTAAGACAAAACTAGAATCTAATTCTAAATTTATTTAATTTAAAAAAAATGCTTAAATAAATTTGACAGGATATCATATGTCTTCAATGGGAGCCTAAAATATCTTAGGCTATCCCTTGGAAGATGGATATCTTTATCTCTACCATTGGATATGGGATTTACTAACCATTGGATCATGATAGATTAGTAAATCCATAAATTATAATTTTACACACACACACACACACACACACACACACACACACACACACACACACACACACACACACACACACACACACACACACACACACACACACACACACACACACACACACACACACACACACACACACACACACACACACACACACACACACACACACACACACACATAAAGTTTCAATATTTAAACCAAGAGAGTGAAAATTATATAAGGAAAATAAGGTTAATATTTGGGAAGGAAGGACAAACTTCTAGTCCTTCATGTTTGTACCTTGGTTCATTTTTTTATCACCATTGGTAGGAAACATAAAAAAACATATATTCTAAGAAAGTATCCAAATCATAAAATTTATAGTGGCATTAAAATTTTGGGTTAATTATAGGTCTAATAGTGATCAAATGAAGTCTACATGATAATTCAAGATCTGACACAAATGATAAATGTGATAAAGGTAGAATCCTACCTAATGGCCATTAATAGTTACATCTAGATCCTTAAATCCAAGAGTTAAGTTGGCATGATTTAATTAATTGTAGTAATAATTTATAAATTAGCCTCAAATTTGAGACCTCCCTATATATTTCCATCCCATTAGGTAAATTATTTGTTTGTTTACTTAAGAACTCAGATGACCATTGGTGTCTACTTGGAGATCAAATCCAAAAAGGTGAGTACAGTTTAAAATTTTTAGATTTATGTTTTTATTTTTAGTTCAATACAAAGGGGATATAAAATTCATGGCGGAGTGGTGGAGGGGTGGGTAGTGGTGGAATGGAGGTAATTTAATGACCACCTAACCCTATGTCTTTTACAAGCTAACTAAAGTACATAAGGCCTACTCAACTTGTACAAAATGGTTTAATTTTGAGTTCTAGGTCCTAAAACTTATTTTGTGTGGGAGAGTATTTTTTTAGGGAGTCAGTAATCTTATTTTAGACCATTCCATGGAATCCTAAGTGTACCAAATTAATTGTCAATATAATAACCCTATCATAAAGAAAAAACATTTTAAAATTTAGAATCTATAGCTAACTGTATATAAATATTATTGGTCAAGTCTCAAACCTTGGATTTAAAACATTAATATAGAATAGTTTATATAAACCATAAATAATATCCTGAAGGCATATTCAATAGTTTTATGTGATATAAATTGTAGTTGAGCAATACCTACTATACCAAGAAACCATCATCATTATGCCATTGAGGAAATGCAATCATAATGTCTTAGCTTATACATTGCCTCTAAAACCCCACTTAAAACTCATTAAAACACTTAGGATTAATTATACCAAGACCTCCATTTTCATGGGTGGCTTTGTGAATGCTCACTCAATCTTATCTTTGTCAGGTTCAAATCTACCTTATTCTCTACCATCTTGAAAGCCACCCTTAAATGATTTTTATAGGGAATGTAAGCCCCTTATGGGGCACCATTAAATAAAATCTCTTCATAGGATAATCACTTACATAATCCATGCCATTTTTAGGCCACTATTAAATATCATTACCACCTAACTTGAAAATAAAATTTATTAGAGGCCTTACAACTTTGTAAACGTAATATTCACTACCACTTAGGTGATTTTCCAATAGATATTCCCTAATCTAACTAAAAAATATATCATAGCCATGTTACCTACTCAAAATATTAGTACAACTTCACTCTTAGTGCTAAGAATTTGTACCATGGTTTTGGTCAAGGGAAGCAAATTTTGACAGAGTTTCAACATCACCATCAATACCTTAAATTCAACCTTCACTATTTAACCCTTTCCTTTCCATATCAATGCACTTACAACCCCATGGGCTTAGTCTAAGATGATCCCACCACCACCTTCTCTCAATAGTATTTTACTACCTCAACATGAACCTATTTCCATCACACCACTTGATGTTGCTTTCAACACTAACACTACCCAAAGATCCTAAGGACCATCAAGCCATCAAATTAATCTATACCTATAATAGGTTTTTAAATTTGGATTACATGACACATTGTTAATTACTAACAAACCACTAATATTTATTTTTTACCTTAAGTTAGTCTATGTTAATATGGTGAAAAATATTATAACAACCTTGTACCTTCTCTAAAAAGGGTGTCTTCTTCCCTACAAGCCAAAAATCCTATGGTAAAATTTACCCTATGAGGTACTTTAAAAAAAATCATAATGAGCATTTGATTGCTCTATATATTCTCAAACAAAACCTCATAGGTTAAAAAAATAATATAATTATATATAAAATTATATTAGACCCATTTTCACCTCAAAAAATGTGTCATTTCCTTTATTCAAAAGGAAATATTTTCCTTAATGATGTAGGACAAAATTGTAAGTTTAATTTTGAAAATTCTTATCTTTTGTTTTCCAGCTCTTAGATATTTTATGATTTTTTTTTGGATTCATGGTAGACTATAGATTCTAAATAAAATATATTATGGATATTTATGTATAATTTACATGCATAAATATTACAAAACCCAAAAAAAACAAATTTAAGGTCTTAAGCTTTATAAGGAATTTCACTAACTTTCAAAGAAAACTACTAATTAGTATTTTATTCTACACATAGAGCATGTATTTTGAGATGCTAAAAATACAAATATGCTTTTTTTTCATAAATAAATCACTTATTTTCATTTAATAATTAATTTTTATGTGTCTTCAATAGGGTTATAATAAAGATAACTTATTCAAACTTGAACCAAATACCTATTACAAATTTACTTCAATTATTCACATAATACAATAATTATAAGGCTTTCAAATAATTTTAAAAAGATTTTAAAATATCCCAAGATACAATATTATGGTTTATTTCAAACATTTTATGCTCCAAAATAATTATCTAACTCCACATATAAATCTTGCAAGGCCAAGGTAAGAAGGGGTTCACTTCTCATCCTATTTCCATGGTCAAGTGAGTGCCCTAAGCTACCCCCCACCCCCAAAGACAAGAAATCATGTTGCTAGTCATGTTGTTGTTGTTGTTGTTGTTGTTGTTGTTATTGTTATTGTTATTGTTATTGTTGTTGTTGTTGTTGTTGTTATTATTATTATTATTATTATTATTATTATTATTATTATTATTATTATTATTATTATTATTATTATTATTATTATTATTATTATTATTATTATTATTATTATTATTATTAAAGTTATAAAGTAAGATTTCATTCATTTTAAAGGGAAAATATACTAGTCAATGCCTCTAGTTATTACCTTATCCCACAATCTAGAAACACTTCCTATGCTTATAATTAAAATAGCATACCCTAATCATTTAGATTACACACATAAGAAACTAAGAATTTAAAATGGTGTGTGTGTGTGTGTGTGTGTGTCTATATATATATATATATATATATATATATATATATATATATATATATTATGAGATATACTTGGACGAGAGTTCACTACTAAATTCCAAGGGAAGAGAGAAGGATAGAGTAGGGATAACCACTCACCCTTAGTTCATCCTATAAAAATAATTCAAAACTATGCCAACATTATATATTTAAATTTTAAAAAACTAAAATATGACAAGAAAAAAAATTTGGCTACAAACCTTCCAAATAACTTTAAAATGGCATATAAAAAGTAACTATAGGCCCAAAACATGTACAAAGAAATTAGAATATTACAATCTAAAGGATTTATCAGTTCATAAGAAGTTTGTAATATTTTAAGAGGGTAACATGAGTTTCATTTTAAAATAAATTTATTAAACATGAATATGTATATGTACTTTTGAATTCATGTTATCCATTTGAGAAGTACCATCCCTACCTCTAAGGCTTAGATTCTAAATAACATAAATCTCTTAAGATTTACCCCTACTTTCTCCAAGCTTGACTTCCAACTTCATTTTAAATAATTTAAAGAGTACTCCATAAATATGGCTTCCAATTTAAAAATAGGCATCCATTAATCCTTTTCAAATGAGAATGTGGTACTTTTCTATTTCCATTCATTTTTTTCTATCTAAAAGTATTTTATAGAATTTATTCCTCTTACAAATCCCTTGCTCTTTATTACATGAAGGCATGAGGGTAAGCATTACTCTACCACACTCAATAAATTATTCCCCCTTTCCAAGTCCATAAATGATGGCATGAGATGTCCTAATTTTTTAGGACTCTTAAAATTATTCCCATGTTTCCCATTTCATTAAAGGCTCTAATTTAACTTCAATATATTTAAAATTCACTTTGATTCTCCACAGTTGTCTTTTCTAATCCATTTTAATTTTTAAAATTGGTAAAATCATGTTGAATTCATTTTCATATCCTTTTGAATTCCTAGTTTTTTCAAGAAAATTATAAGGCATGGGTAAAGAGGGTGTGAAAAATGTTAGTTGACTTAATTTTAAAAATCTAAAGCTAATAATAAGAACATATATATGAAAATAATTCAAGTTAAGTGTTAAACAAGATCACTACTTATCTAATAAATTGTAGAATTCATGGCCAATGTAGTATAAGATTCTTAATTTGGCCACATGTAATCTTACACCATCATTGTGCACATAAAATTTCTATATCTTGAGATAGTTAAAGCAAGTACATGGAAAAAATCTCAAGTAACATATATAAATATACAATATATACATAAAATTATTAGAAGAATAATATTATCTCAACATATCATAATAAGTGATGAAAAATGTATAAGTATCCATAATCTTAGATAACATGTTTTAAATATAAAAATTAAAAAAATAGAAATAATTAGGAAGGTAAAAATTTGGCCTTACATTTCCATCCCTTTAGAATATATGTCTAATGATGTTAGAAAAACCCCTAGAAATGTTTCTAACTTTACTCAGTGGTTAATTTAAACTAATGATCTCAAATAACAAATCATAAAGTGCAATAAAGAATGTACCAAAATATCCATGGTTGAAGACATATCAACTCTACCAAATGGAAATTCATGCTCCAAGGTATTATTTTGAGTTTACTATATTTATATTTAGATTAAAAGATATGAAAACATATGAAAATACAATGATTAATTACTAGTTGATTACCACTTAATGGTAAGAGTATGTATAATAAAATTCCAAGAATCATGTCTAAATAAAAGATATATTTTGTAATTAATTATTAATAATCTTAGATGAACATAAGAATTTTAATTTTATTCTTGTCTAATTATTAATATTAGCTTTCATATCAATTATTAAACAAATATCCAAACACATGGAACCATAAGGGTAATAATAAAATATTATTTAAGATTTTAAGAGGATCATGAATAACCCAAATGGGAAAGAATATATACTCTACAATCATAGGGATGAGGTAAGTATGGCTTTGGGAATTTATTTGACATCATTATCTAAACCCTTCATTTAGGTACAATAGGAGGACTTGGGATTATTATATCACCTTTGACCAAACCATATTTTTAGAATAAATTATGAAGACTTTTGACATTAGTCCCTATGTCAAAACCACAATTAAATAATCCATTAGGAGTGTGTTGGATGTTAAAACTGATGCCCAAACCTTAATCAAATAATCAATTAGGAGGATTTTAGGTGTTAATCCTGATGGCAAAACCTAATAAAAAAATCCATTAGGATGACTTTAGAAATTATTTATGATTCCAAAACCCAATTAAAGAATACATTAGGATGAATTTGGATGTGAATTATAATGTTTATAACTTAATAAAAAAATTAATTGGGAGGACTTTGGACATTAATCCTAATGTCCAAACCTTAATCAAATTCAAACATTAAATATTCATAAAATCTATTTATCTAAGTTTTAAAGGGAAAAATAAAAAATAACCAAAATGTGTACAATATCACAACACAATCCACATCCATCACTCCCTATATTTATGAGGTAATTACATTATATCAACTAAATAAAAACAAAAAAGGCTCACATCATCATTATAGTCTTTCAAGATCAAAATAAAGGAGATAAGACATCTCTAAAATTTATCAACAAGCTCATACCATGTTATATACTTTTCCCATACACTTAGACTAAAAAGATACTTCACACAATCCACATCCATCACTCACTATATTTATGAGGGAATTATATTCTATCAACTACATAAAATAAAAAAGGTTCACATCATCATTATAGTCTTTCAAGATGAAAAAAATTGAGCTAAGACATCTATAAACTTTCTCAACAAGATCATACCATGTTATATAAATTTCCCATACACTTAGACTAATAAGATACTTCTCACCTACTATTAACACACTCACACAAGCCTAAATGTAAAACATAATGTCTCATCAAAGTGACATGTTTAACGAAGATAAAAAATTCCAAATCCAATAAAGGAGAATTATAATTGTCTCAACAACCCAACTCAATCCAAATGGAGAAAAATATTGAAAAGGCTAATATATAAATTGAATCCAAAGAGTAAGAAGGTGAAAAAACTAAACAACATAACCCAATCAAAACTAATGATGAGAAAAAAATGGTTAGGATCTCTAAATTTTAAATAAATGTTTGAATAGTCAATGGATAAACAACCTCAAAACTCAATAAGAGAGAATACATAAAAGATGATACCAAATCCACATAAAAATACCAAATCAATGACTGAAATATTGTCAAAGTATGTAAAAAAAGTGGAAAGTTTCATAATTTTCAAAAATAATTATATCATAGCATTTTTATTTAGAATGACATAATCAAAATTCCATAAGAGGGGGGAGTATGGAGCTAAAGTATCAAAAATACATTATAATAACTCTTAATTACATTTAAGAGGTATGAAACATAAAAACAATACTTCATTACCAAAAACCATCACATACCAATACAAAAGTTCCAAACTCATTGCATGTTTTCTACTAAAGGAAAAAGGTTGAAATAAATGGAGGCATTATGCCACTCTAGATACAAAAACTCTCTAACCAATACAAAGCAAATTAATCCACATTTCCAACACTGAGTAGCATATGATAATTGGTGAAAAAAATACATGGATCTAGTCAATAATAATATTTAATTTATAATCATATAATATATAAATATAATTAGAGGAATTATGATGTTATCAATTTATAATGAGTGAGTATAAACTCATCTCAAGATATGGTATGTGCTAACTATGAAATAATATCTTTCATTATGCCAAAGGAATATATGAAATGGATATAAAAATTAATTGATCCCATCACAATATAAATTAATAACATCACATACTATACTCATCCATGAAAAAGAGTACGAAAAAATTAAATTTTGTACCAATCTCTTAGGGGTCCACTAGAATCCCCTCCATCAAGATAGAAATTCATAAAACATTAAACATCTATCAAATAGAAACACACTTATCTAACTGAGAAAAAAATTATGCTTACACAATACTTGAAACATGTAATAAAATAAACCTTTTTGATTTTCATACAATGATAAAGGTTAAATAATCACCTAGGGATATTGATATATGGAAACAAAAGAGGTTATAAGATATCTACCCATGGTAATCATGAATTAAACTACTCATTATACTCATGAATTATAATGGGTAACTATATTACCTAATGGCATACATGTTTAAAATAAAAATACCCAATATAAGGAATTTAAATACAAATTCTATGAAGAGGATATGTTTTCCAATAGGAAACACACTCGTACTAACAAGCCATTTATAAACAGGGTCCTTAAAAACAATACCAAACATACAAGGCTCATGTGTTGTATTTGACATAGTGCCCTAGAATGTTTCCCATATAAAAGGACAAGGTCAAACTTGTAATCAAATATCTAAGGAATTATATGAAATTTGAATAATAATAAATTGAAACATTGAAAAAAAGGGTATGAAAACATAAAATATATCCACATTTTTATCCTCATTTGTGTAGGGTTTTGATTTCCAACCATAGGAATTACAAGAATAGTTTTAGTGATTTTCAAGGTGATTCATACCATAATTTTTATAAATTGGCACCTTTAATTCCATATTAATAATGTGGTAAGTAGCATACCATCCAATGTGCTTAATTCCATCCATAATGAAAGTACCAATGCAGATTAAAAAAATCATCCCTCTACACATGCATGATCTCACTTTGATGGGGTGGATCTTAATTAAGTTGTCCATAATCATTTCAAAAGTAGGGGTATTAATTATTTTTATGATCCATTAGAGGGACTCCCCACCCATTCATGTCTTACTCATTTTTTCCCCATCTAGAAACTTCATCTCTCCTATTTTAACTTTACACTCTTAGTCCCTATGGGTGGTGATAGGGATAGAATGGAACCTACATCCTACAAGGAGGTCCATGAACAAAATAAAGTTTGGAAGAAGCTAAAAAATGGGGGACTCACTAAATTTATGGAATGGGTCACTAAGCATAACACCAGGATTATCTGATACTTCATGGTGGATTGGAAAAGGTAGAAGGTTACCATGCATGGCATCACCATTAATTTATTGAAGGATTTCATTGGTTATGCTAATATAATGTCATGTGCAAGTGCCAAAGAATTCAAAGAACAATAAAAATATCAAGAGTCCCTACACTGATTCTTTAGAATAAATGATTTTGTGCAGATGGACAAGAAAGGTTTCCCTCGGGTTGACCTTCCATGTTACTAGCCCAAAATTTGCCTTCAGATCATGTGATATATGATGTTGAAATGTAATATACACTAATCACTTCCAAAAATTTTATACTTCTTAAAAATTTCATTGGGTTTAAAATTAGTCTTCCCTATTTCCTACTAAAGTCTCTAGAGATTACCATATTACTTCACAAAATAAATGATGCCAATCCCATACTTCACCAAGGTTTAATTCTCCTTCTTATTAAGCATGACTAAGCCCTTTTAGGCTTGGAGGTTCTACCTAAGGGTTCCTCTTCTAGGGAGGACTCTCAAGAGGGCACCCTAGTGGAGGATCCTGTCGAGGGATCCCACCATCCTTCTAATTGTACTCCCTAGAACAACTTATCATAGTCCCCCCAGATGACCTCCCTCTCAAATTATTGTTTATCCCCAAATTGAAACCTATTGAAATAGGGACCCCTATAAAATCATCTTAAAAAGGGAAATAAATTATTATGGAGGAGATGGAAAGACATAAACAACTACTAGAAAACTTTAACTCAAAAGTACAAGTAGAATTTGGCCTAGCCAAACTCATCCAGGACTGGAATGTATTACATAGATAGGCCAAAGAAATATTTCAAGCCTTTATTCACTCTACTCATCCCCCTCAGTCCCATAATATTAAATAACCTTAGCTTTTAAAATCCCCCCTTAGGGATCCCCCAAAGGGGTCCCCTTAAAATAGTCTCCCAGTACGTAAAAGGTAAAAAGTGACCTAGAATGATCCTCCTTGGTGAAGCGATTGAAGGCCCCAAAAATCACACTCAGGATAAAGTTTCAAAGAATAAAATGATGATCCTAATGAAGGACATGGTTGATGCTGATGACCCTCAAGAAGGACCTTCCTCCTATTTCTTCTATGATTTCCTATTTTTTGCTTCTATTCTAAATACTGTTTCTTTTTAATTTTTGACTTCTTGGCCCGATTTGTCCTTTTTAAACTTTTTTAATGCACTCTCATGGTTATAGGTCCCTATAAAACCTACCTTTTACCATATAAAATAAAAAATATTAATAATGTGGCATATGTATTCAAAGTTATCTACTTGCTCCAAAAAAATATTCAATGTATTAGGTTTAGAGCATATTTTGAGTGAAACACTATGTCAATTATATGATGTTTATCTAATATTAAATGAAATAACCACATATAATTATGATATTACTTTTGGAAATGGATCTTAATGAAACATTATTCCTCACTTGTCTCCTAGTTGATGATATATTTAATTAAAAAAAGTTGTGTATGGTGTATGGCCCACTAAATCCTTTATTCCCATAAAAACATAAGAACTAATTATAAGTTAATTAACACGTAGTTGGAGATACAAAGATTAAATTCATAAAAATAATTAATAGGTGAAAATAATTTCTTAAATAAAAGTAGTATTTTTCTTATTTTATCAGTCAAATTATGGCCAATGTCAGATGTCTCCTTTCCTCAACTAAGTGTACAATCTCACACATCTTCTAAGAGTGAAATATGATGGTATAAAACATTAAAAATATGGGCATACTCAACTCAAAACTCTCCATATTTATCGCACCTGTCAACATCCCATCTTGTGTCTACCCGTTGATCAATAATGATTTACACCTTCAAGCCCCTCAAGCTTGTGGTGGGGATGCATGTGAGAAAAACAATCATGATTAAGATAAGGTTAAAACACAATTTTTGTCATAATAATGAAACCAAATATGAATCCAATGGAAAAAAAATCACATAAAAATGGATTCTAATAATATCTATGGATTAAAAAAAATATTAACATTTTAAACTACTACTTGGCCCACAAAAAAAATTATCATTTAAGTGAAAACAAGATCAACATCATGGGAAGAGATCAGTATCACTGTAAAATAATTTACTGTGTAAAAATTTAATTAATCCAAAAAGTGTGGATAAAGTTTTGAAAGGGAAGACTCATGGATTTTATGCTTAGGATTGAAGGCCATGATGAAATACTAGCTAAGGATTTCACTGTGAGCTAGAAATAGTGCCAAGTTATCTTTAGGGGAGTCACTATGAAAGTCAAGAAAGAGATCATTAGGGACATCATAAACATGTCTTATGAAGGAAATAAGGCCTTCAAAGACAAGAGGAAAAAATAAGATCTCATTCAAGCCTTTTTTGAGATGGATACCATCTTCCAAATGGACAAGAAGGGATTTCCTAGGGCTGATCTTTGACAAAAATGGATAAACATATGCTTACAAGTGATGGGATACTTGACTTTGGAAGTAAATTTCACTCATATATTTTTTCACCACTTATTTTGGATCAAATAATTTAAAGGGAATTAGATTAGTTTACATATTATCTCCTCATGTCACTAGAATCCACAGTCCCATCCTTTCAAGAAAAACCCATTGTAGACATAATCCACCAAGGACTAATTCTCCTACTCACTAAAAGAGAGACCCTTATGAGGATCCAAGAAATACATATTATGGAAATACGTAAAGAGAATAACTATGATAATGATAAATAAAATAAGGGTATAAAAGGTGAGGCCTCTCTTTCCACCTACCTGGCTCAACCATGGAAGGGTAGGAAGAAGGATAAAAGGAAATCTTGGGATTCTTTTCCCTGAAGAAGATCTTTGGCAAGAAGGTCATTATAAGTCTCCAATTCCCCTAGGGTATCAAAAAACTTGACTTTAAAATTTATGAGCTGAAATTAGTAGAGTTATAGAAAAGGGATGATGATTCAACTCAGCTTCCAGAGGGATATAGGGAAAAGTTGGTAGAGTTACATGACAAATTGTAAAAATTGGGTAGGTAGTTGGTGTCACTTATGGAATAATGGAACAATTTAAATAAGAATTAAAAGGTTTTATGGAATGGATGGGGGACCCAAAAATGGTGGAAGGAAGAAATCCATAGGGAACCTCAAAATGGAAATAAATTCTCACCATCACCCTAAGGAGCTACAACACCAAGAAAAGAAAAGTGATGGTATAGAAGGACAAAGACTTAATAGAACACAACATAAACATGGTGGAAGGCCATGTAACATAAACTAGAGGAATGATAAGTAGTAGTTTGAATAAGAAGATAGGTTTCAATGAGAAAGAGACCCACTTTGATCAAATATAATAAGTGGGTTTATGTTTCAATCTAATTTTTTGGTCCTTATTTTGCTGAAACTTTGCTGATTTTTTATTTCTGATAAGTCAAATTGATCTTATTTCTTTTTCTTTTTCTTTTTTTGTAATTTTTTCTTGATGAAGTGTGGTTTTCATATCATTGTAAAATATAAGTTTAACCTATCAAATAAAAATAATCAAACATATAACAATTACAAAAGGATGAATTTTATGTTTATTCCCAAACAAAAATATCCTTCATTAATGCTATTAACTTAATAAATTCTTACAAATAAATAACATATAAAATTCATTACTTGAACTAAAATTGTGGTCACCCATTATAATGAAACAATAAAAATTTGATATAAATATCCCTACAAAAAAATTGATTTGTTGTAAAAAATCATATCTTCAATTCTTATTTTCTTGGGCCCAAATTTAAGTTACTTGCATATCCACAATGATTAAATTTTGAATCAATAATCAAAGATATGCATGGTTATCTAAGTTAGAAATCACTAATTTTGTAAATTTGTGGATTTTTTTCCTTGTATATAATACAAATTTTTATTTATAAGATCTAAAGTTTTTTTTTACAATTTTATGTAATAAATTTATTCATAGAAATTTTCATTCATTATGTGAATATTGCCCATGTTTTTCCAAATTTTGATAATGGGTGGGAACCCATTCTTGGTGCCTCATGTCTATAAAATAATGGTTTGATGTAAAAATAATTATCTTATGTATCTCTTATTTTCTTGGGAACATATTTTGGGTTTTTGGTATATCCCCAATGTTAATAGAATCAATGCTAAATGCAATTATATTTAGTATATATATATATATATATATATATATATATATATATATATATATATATTTAAATTATTTATTTGTTGTCTCTTTTTATAATATATTTATTTTTATATGGTTTAATTAATTTATGTGAATATTCACAATGTTTATTTTTAAAATTTTGAGAATTGGTGAATATTAGTTTTTGGTGCATATTTTTAATAAAAAAATAGTTTGTTATAAAAAAAAAATAAATTTAAAGTTATTATTTTCCCAAGTTTAACTTTAAGAATTGGGGGGATAATTCTTGGTTATTATTTTAATGAAGAGAATCAAACAAATGGTCACTTATTCTTAACGATCATTATTTATTATTTTATTAATGAAAAATTAAAATTAAAATTTTAATTTAGTAAATTTAGTGGCTGCTAGTTTTGGTCGAGAAGAAATTCATAATTTATTCTTATATATTTATTTCATATTTTTAAAATTAATATCTATTTATGCATGTTAAATTATCTTTTTCCAATACCACCAATTTAATAAATTCCTACAAATCAAACAAATATTTCATTAAACCTAAATAACATTTGCTCATTCTAATAGAAAAAAATGCCAATATAAATAACCTTAAACATAACTAATATGTGAAAACATTTTCTTAAACAAAATTAACAGTCACTCATTCTATTTACCATGTTTTTATAATTTTTGAGAATGGGAAGGTGTCCATTTTAGGTGCATCCTTTCTATAAGAGAATGGTTTGTTGTAAAATTATTATCTCCTCTAGTTGTTATTTACCTGTACCCTTTTTTAGTGTCACATATATCCACAATGATTATATTTTCACATTGAGAATTAGTGCTACATTTAATTCTTGTTATCTATGATAATGGTTTATCTAATTCAATTATTTATTCATTTCATCCTTATGTAATAAATTAACTATTAGATGGTCTAATTCATTTGTGTGAATATTTTCAATGTTTTTTTAACTTTTAATAATTGATGTGAATTAGTTCCTACTACTTCCTTTCAATAAAAGAAATATTTGTTGTATAAAATCTTATTTTATAAAGTTTTTATTTTCTTTGGGATCATATTTAAGAATTAGCAGGTTTAGTTAATGGTTCATCTTTTCTAAAAAAAATCAAACTAAAAATAACTCATTATTAAAGATAAATATTTATTATTTGATTAATAGAAAATAAAATTAAAATGTTTATTCTTGTAAATTAGTTCCCACTACTTTTATTCAAGAAATAATTCACAATTTGTTATTATGTATTTATTTCATATGTTTGAAATAAAATATATTTCACTATTGTTGATAGATTAATGATTAGTAGTAAATCAATAACATGTGGAAATCACTCTTTGAACCAAAATAGTGGTCACACAATCTAATAAAAATATAAAAATCTAATATAAAGAACATTACAAGTAAAGAATATATAAAAATCATATATTTGAAATTATTTTATACATATACATGTTAAAGTATTATTATTGAAAAAAAATAGTATTTTATCATTTTATTAGAATAAAAACATGTATATGTATATAGCAATTTCAAACTTATGAAACAAAAATACAAGAGTGAACTGAAAATTAATTTTAAGTGTTGGGAATTAAATTATGGATTAAAAATGAATAAAGAGGAGAATTATGTTATGTGAATCTTATCCAAGAAAAAAAAAACACACCAAAACACATGTTTTTCACATGGTAAAAACCTTTCATGTAAAAAAACTAGCATAATCACCTTCTTGATTATTACATAAAATATATTTTCTTAAGATTTTAAATCATGTTTCAAGATTTTGTAACCTTAATATAGTGCTTAGCGTATGTTAAAATTCATATAATTGACTGTGTGTGTATTCATAATTTAGCAACCTTTTTATAAAAAAATTCTTAGAAGAGTTGTGTCTTTTTCACATAATTCACCTTATAACTTCCCCATAACATATGAATCTGCATTCAACTACTGAGCCTAGTGACATTAATAACACTTAGTTTGATATATATAGTTATAAAAGTGTATGAAATTCATATAGATAACCTTCATTGCTCTACATGTTATAAAGCTCCTCACAACACTTTACTATGACTCAATTACTATACACCACTTCACAATCTCTTTGAGTGTAAAAATATTGAGGAAAATGCCTTAATTTTTTCCATCATTATCACACATTTATAACCTTACACAAATTTCATAGGTAGTCTCCATGAATGTATACATAACCATTATTGCTTGCATAATAAACCTACACAACTTCAAATGTGGCTAGTTCTTGAATAAAACATCTTATGCACCACATAGATGACACACGTATCATAAAAATTCAAGAAAAGTTGATACATTTACCAAAAATATATAATTGTTTAATATTACATAAGCTATCGAAAATTCATACTTTAGTAAATTCAAGCTGCCATGCCATATTTTTATTACACCAAAATAACTTCTCAGTAATCACTTCTTTGGTCAATGGTTACACAAAAAAATTCATTTGTGCCCACTTTATCTAGATATATATTTATCTCTTCAAAAATTTCCATTACAAAATTATATCACACATTAATTTGCTTCATTTGAAAATGATATTTAGGGTTATTTACTAGACAAATTACATTTTAACTATTAAAATTTAACTTTATAGTTTTTTGTGTGAACCCAATTTTAGAGCACAGCCTTTAAAACCACACCACTTCATTGATTTCATGAGTATATATGATTTAGATTATATGGTATATATTTAATACTATAATTTTATTTTCTCATAAAAATATATCTCCACCAAACAAGTTGAAAATATATACATTGGTAAATATATGAAAACCAATATCTCTAGCCCAATCAGAGTCCATAAATCCCTATAGATCTAAATATTTTATTTTATTAGGTGTACCCTAATATAAAATCACATTGATAGATGATACACATAAATAATTTAAGATAATTTTCACTAAAACTTGATGTTTCTTGTTTGTATTGGACATAAATATGCTAGATACTCCCACTTCATTGTACAAACCATTGCATACATCAAGATTCCAAATACACTTTAATATGTAAGTTGAATAATGTACTTAAACACTTATAGTGTCTTTGAAAATTGTGTATCTTATTTATTCTGACCAACTAGAAAGGATGTACACACATTTTTATAGTCTTAAAACCTAAACCTTTCCAATATCATATCAACATACCTTTGTTGGTCTAGCTAAAACTTCATTTTTGTACAATCCTATTTGATTTCTATGTCGAATATGAATATTATGGCATTAAGATATTTCATATTAAATTTTAGAGATAGATTAGAATTTAAATAAATCATAAACTTTTATTTTTTGATTAACAACATTTCATACACATAGAGGACCATGATGACAAAATTATCACCCTCTTACTTGTAATAAATACAAGAATCAACATTTCTTTGTGGAAGCCCAAGTCTAACCACACAATTGGTGAAATTATGATTCCAAATCATGGGTTATTACTTAAAGCCATATAGGGACTTATTTAACCTAAAAATCAAGTCTTATGTACATTTTACCTTTAAGCTTTCCAGTTATAACATATAAATCTCTTATTCAAGATCCATATGTAGAAATGTTGCCTTAACATCCATCTATTTTTTCTCAATATCCAATGAAATAAAAATAGGTAAAATTGAATTAATTGAATTTAGTTTTTTAATAGGAGATAATGTCTCAAAAAATATAACTCCCTTTACCTATGATAATCTCTTTTCCACTGAGTGATCTTTATAATTATCTTATTTCCTTTGTGAATTTTACTTATTCTTAAAAATTTAATTTTATCCTAAAGGTTTACATCCAAGAGGTAAATTTACCAAGTCACAAGCATCAATTTTGTTTAAATAATCCATTTCATCCTTCATATCCTTCTTCCAAGACTTTCTCTCTATGCACCATATATCCTATTTCATTGTCTCTAGGTCTTCATTATTTATTATTGATAATAAAAGTGTAGAATGGAAATCCATTAGGATATATAAATTTAGTCATTATATGCACTCCATCTAATATAATTATATTTGGATTCATAATATCTTCATATTATAAATATTATGATCTTCATCCATAACACCATACTGAAATATATGCACTTTAGTATGTGTATTAACCCACACCTCTTATGTTTCTTCTTTTAGATGATTCATTGGTTATTTTTGTGTAGGAACCTTGTGCACCTCCATAAAAACCACATTGAAACTATATAACACCTTAATTTTATTGATATTACATAAATTGTATCCTTTGACACCACTTCCATACCTAATAGAGATGCAATTTGTTGAATTAAATTTAAGTTTCACATTTTACTCCTTTGGAATGTGAGAGTAAGATTTGTAGACAAAAATAATTAGGTGTCATAAGTATGTATTATTACTAATCCATTATTATTTCATATTATATTCAACCATTACTGATTTAGGTGATCTATTTATGAGGTAACAAACAATAAGCACTGATTTAACTCAAAATTTTTGCTCAAAATGTACACCACTTAGCATACTCTATACCTTGTCCATAAATGTCATATTAATCTAATTTGAAACTCCAATATGTTGCAGTGTATATGGATTTGTATTTTTACTTTAAATATGAATCTTAATTTATAATTAATTATATTTTTTGGAGTGGTAATAAATCATGTTGTCCATGTTAAATAATTTTATCCTATTCTCCATCTGGTTCTCAATAAAGGCTTTGGATTCCTTGAATTTATTCATAAATTCAGATTTATTTGGGAGGAAGTATATCTAGGTTTTTAAAGATTAGTCATATATGAAATACACATAGAAGATATGCCTATTTAGTGGTGGGACATATACTAGTCCAAACACATCAATGTGGATCACCTACAAATTCCACTTGCCCATGTAAAATTTATAGCACATTTCAACCATGCCTCTTTATCATAGATACAATGTCATAGAAGTCAAATTTCAAGGGATAATTATCCTTCCTTTTTTTACATATCCTTAGTATATAGTATGTATAGACAATTTTAACCAATATGGTCTATAATTTAATGTTAGAACATTATTTACTCCACCAGAATTATTTTTTAAGTTTTTATTTCAATCTTAACCTTAGGAAAAAAAGTTATTACATGTGCTAGTTATTTTAGTTGTAATAATCATGAACAGATACTCGTATGCATGCCTCTTACCAACACCATGGATCCATAAACATTTTTCACCCATATCTACTAAATGAGATATAAAAAATAACATAAAACATCTTACTTATAGATATTAGGTTCTTTACAAGGCCATGAATGTGAAAAACACATGGGAGAGTATTCATCCTCTCATCTCTAAACCCAATATTCATTATTTTTCTACCCATGATCTTATAGGTTAATATTTATACCATAAATACATCACCAAAATCATATTATTTATATCTACATAACCACTCCCTCTTATGATTCATATGATAGGAAGATCCAAATTTAATTAGACACACATAATTATATGTATATGAGATTGAGGCTATGATATATACATATTCATATCCATATCTATCAATGGATACCTTATAACTTGAGTATTGTGTAAAATTTGATGGTTTCTCATATTCCACCTTTTTCACTTTATCGTCCTTATTAAAGATCCCTATATTTTCATATTTCCAACACTTATTCAAATATCTATCTAGAGTCTTAGATCTTCATCTAGACTATAGGTGCTTATCCCTGGTCTTCTAATTTCTTATTTATTGTGAACAACCTCTCATAGTTAAGGAGCCATTCATTTGATATAATTAAATATAATTTCACCTCATCTCCTCTGAGACTTATGTATACACATTTCACTTTTATCTCCAGTCTAGTATTAATAATTACTTTCACTGATTATCCTACAAGTTTGGAAAAGATAAAAAAAATGTGATACAATTTTTTTTATCGTTCACGTTGAAATCCATGGATGGTGAATTAATTTCCATAGTTTTGAAGTAATTTATGGGATCTATAACTAATTCATCATCATTCATTCACAATGAGTACAAATTATTTTGTAGGAAATGATTTTTGATTAATGACTTTATCTAGTATAACATTCCCAACTTATCCTAAAGAAGCTTATAGTATTTTTATTAAAAAAAATTAGTAACACTAAATTTAACATATATAATTTGATAGAGATTCTAAATTTACTATAAACCTTTCCCCATTATTATAGTTTCATTCTAGTGGGTGATGTGTCTACAACAATCCATTAATTTGTATCTATAAATATATCTTACATATTGACTTTACATAACTAAAAATTGTGACCATTTAATTTCTCAATTTCTATCCTCATGCTTATAGTCATTTTATTTTCATAATATTCCCCTAAAAAACTCTCACTTTAATGAGAGCATTTATTTCAAGTTACTCAAACTTATATGAAGTTTATAACTTATTTATAATATTAAATGTTGGGAATTAATTAGTACATGAAAAATTAAGATAGATGAGTGTTTTGATATGTAAATATTATATAGGAATAGATAAATAAAAACACACAAATAATCACATTTTTCACCTAGGAAAATCCTTTCATATAAAAATATGGCATAGTAATATTCTTGATTATAACATAAAATAGATTAAATTACAATGATAAATTAGGTCTAAATGTTATATAACATTTTATACATTGATTTACTATATATTAAAATACACATAATTGATTATGTGTATTCAAATTTATTTTTTCTTACACATATCCTTCCTTAAATATTTGTGCCTTTATCAAGAACTTCACTTTGTAATGTTGAGAAGACAAATGAATTTGTAACTATTGAGCAAAGTGAAAAATTATAATGATATCAATGGGTTCATTTTAGAGTGCCAACAATACATTTCTAATGCTTATTTTGTATGAAAGATATACATATATAATTGTATGAAATGTCTTCATATAAAATCTCATTGCTCTACACATTGCACATTTCCTTGCAACACCTTATTTTGATTTATCCACTATGATTTTTTATGAAATATCCTAGAGTGAATTTAAATTGAGAAAAATATATTATGTAAATTTACCATCATTATCATACATTAAAAACCTTGCACAACTATCATAGGTAGTCTCTACACAATTTTACGTAACTATCCATGATTGCACAATCAACTTACATAACATTACACACAACTAACGTTTACACAAAACACCTTGTGCACTACCTAACTTATGCATAATCATCATTACATAAATTCATGCAAATTTTAGAATTTTATAACATCAAGAAGGATTTATTTTTTATTTATTTTTAATTAGTTTTTATTAAAATGATTTATTTAATTGTTTTTTTAAATTATTCAACAAGAATTTATTGGTGTTTTTCAATTTTTTTGGGCATATAATTAAATATTTTATTTATTTTTTCAAACAAATATAAAAGTGTTTATTATTTAAATTAAATTTTTATTTTTATAGATTATTTTTTTAGTTTAATGCTTAAATTTTTTTTATCTCATTTATATTTTGTAATATTCTATTGTTATTTAATTAGATAACTATACCAAATTATTGCCCTTTTTTATTATGAAAATTAATCTATATCAAATTATAATTTCTATCTAATTGTATTATATATTTATTTTATATTAATATTTAATATAGTTTAATTATAAAAATCCAACTATGCCAAATTATTATTTTTAGATTAGTGCTTAGGGTTGAGGGGTCCCTATTTCATTCACTTTTGACCAGAGTTCTAACCAGTCTGGGACACAATCGAGGGCCTAGATCCCCAAGAGAATACCAATGAATGACCATAACTAGCCTAAGAATACCATCAATGGCTACAACTAATGAAATAATACCAATATTTGGCCATTACCGACCCAAGAATACTAATGATCGGTTACAACAACCCATGAATACTTAATGATCGGCCACATCTGGCCTTCGATACCAAACTAAGGTTTGAACTTGGGTGGTGCTTGAAACAACTAAATTACTTTACCAACTCACCCACATATCATCAGTCAATTATACCACATTATTACCCTTTATCTAATATAATATTTATTAAATTAGAAAACTATCTAAGTATATTTTATATTATATAGTATTTATTTAATTATAAAAATATAACTATATAATATTATTACCTTTTATTTATTTATATCATATATTTAATTGGTTTCTATATCTAATATTTATTTATATATTTGGTTTCTATATTTGTTTTTATATATAATAATAATTACCCTTATTATTTTTATTAAATCATGTCTTTCAATATATAATAATTATCCTTGTTGGATTTAATATCTGATGTTTTATAGTATCTAATAATTACCCTTATTCATTGTTAATGGGTCAAGAGTAATTAGATCTCCATGTTGAAGCATAATAATGTAACATGGACCCCTCCTCCTACTAGGTCCTTCAAGTTTAATGTTGATGGCACTATCAAGGAAAATCCTGGAGCCTTGAGTGCGAGATGTATTGTGAAAGACTACTTCAGATCTTTGATCAAGGTAATGTTAACAAAATTATATATTGGAATGAATAATTAGGGTAAATCCCAATAAATAGACCTGGGTATTAAGATGTCACTCAAGTGTAGAATTGATCTTCTACTCATTGAAGGGAATTATATGGTCATAGTGTTAGCCTTGTACAATCAACATGATAATTCTTATAATTTAAATAACATCTTAGAAAACTCATGGATGTTATTATATTCCTTAGATTATTGGCCAATTTATCATTTTTATCATGAGACTAAATCTCGTGCTGATTTTTTATAAATGTTGAAGTGGATCAATTGGTTGAACAAAAAATTGATAATAATGTTTAAGCATGGCCAAACCTTGATTTGATTGACTAAATCAAGTTGTCATCATGGCATGATATTTTAGGGTCATAATTATCCATAAAATATACATTATTTATTTAACCCTCACTCATCATCATATTCAAGATGGTTTGTGTGGTATTATGCTTTACAAACCACTTTTATTATTTGTTTGTTATGCCTAGATTCTTTATTGGATTGAATGTGAATGGGGTTTCTATGTTTTATTTCTCTTGGTTGCCTATATTTTTATGGGGATTTGTGATATAAATAAAAAATACTGATTTGGACAACATTAATATGATAATTAAGGGTGAAAAAGAGGGAAATATATTTCAGGGAGTGTGTCTTAGATAGAAAACTAAGTCTTATTTTATAAGATCTGAATGGGGATGTGTTTGAATTAATTAAGGTGGTTTTGTGTAAATAATTCATATAGGTAGTTTTGTGCACATATACAATTCATAATTGGCTATAATTTTTTATATAACCCTAATCTACACTATGAAGAACTCTAATGTGAATCAATGAGTAGTATAAACTATTATGTGGTTGGGTCTTTAGGGTGACTTGAATATCTAGTTGAATAAGATTAAGTGTGAGGATACTCTTTCCCTTATTTTCTTTAGGAATATTTTCTTGGATTTTATTCCCCTCATAGTATATAGAGAATTGGAAGAGCACTTTGTGAAGATGAGAGATCTTCAGTTACAGGCTCTTGATAGACCAACAAGGGTTTTGGGGCTTGATTTCGAAGTGTGGATGAGCTTATAGAACCTTTTCACTCTCTCAAAAATATTATGAGAAGGTTTTAATCTAAGATGGTGATTTCAACCACTAGATTTTGGTAAACTTATATGGAGGGAAAGGGGTTATGGTAGCCATGGAATGAATTAAAGGAAGGAATGAAGGGATGGCTTACCTCACTAAAAAATTGATCACTCATAGGTATGTATCAGTCCACATACATCTATGGATGCAAGTAGTATGGATGGGTGGGATGTTTTCACCTAATAAGGGGATATAGGAGGAAGGAGGGAAGTCTTCTCCCAGTGGTGGTTTTGCACAAGAAATCCATGGGGTCACATTTGGAACTAGGGGATAGTTTGTTTGGACATAGACATGTGGGGAAGGGATTGATGAAGGTTGTGACTCAACTGTGGGTCTTTCAAGGATAAAAACATGTGTGGATGGTATTATTGATGTTGATGTGGAGGTTGGTGTGGAAATTTCACCATAATATGTGATTGGTCAACCTTTTTTCTTCTTAGTGATAATTGTGTTAGTCTTATGAATGTTGGTAAAGATATTTTTGTAGTTTGGTAGACTAGATTTTTGGGTCTCTAAATTTGTATTGTATGGGGTTTGTTCCCTAATTTTTGGTTTTGGACTATTCTTAGCCTTAGGAATATGTCATTTTGGGAAATGATTTAGTGATTTATCTTATCTTATGCATAGTTTTTATATCTCGTTTACTATCTTTGTATGGGTGAGGGCCTATTTAAATCTTAAGATTTATATAAAAATAAAATTACCATTATTAGTTTTAATATTTAATGTATTTTTAATTACTATTTTGTCTTATTTCAATAATTGATTTTATTATTTTAATGTTTTTTGAATGACCATATTAATTTTTTTTTAAGAATTATGTTTTTTTTTTTTTTTTTTGGATAATAGTTTATATAACATCCATGATACAAAAATATATTCACTAGATTCAGACACATTTTCAAATTTGAAAAAAAAAGTGAGCATAAATCAAGGACATTATTAAAATAAATATTTTTGATTATATAAGAATATTTTTATATATATATTATTCAATATTTTCCAATTTGAACAAAACATATTACATGACATTTTAGAAAATTTAAAATTTCATGCTTTAAATTGAATGGTAATAGTTAATGGTTGGTACATTATATATATTTTTTATATTAAATTATTTAAGTTTCATTTTTTCAATTTTTTTATAAAATTTTGCAAAGACTTATTGAAAATAAAAGCATTACAAGCCAAAAGTCTCAATAAAACATTGTAGTTTCAAAAATCATTTGGATGTGATTATCTATCATTTTCAATTAAAGTAAGGAATATTAAAGGATAAAAAATAAAGATCACAATTAATTATGATAAATATTTTGGTAAACCATGTGTATTTAAAATATTTAATATAATTATAATTAAAGTAAATTAGTGTTTGAAGGGTATTGTAGTAATAAATATTTTGGAAGACTAGATGTGCATTTAACAAGTCAAACATTCACGTAGAAAATTCAATAATATTTGTGGTTAAAAAAATAGGTTTTTTAAATGACAGCATGTATTATCATGGGTATAAAAAATTAAAAAACAACCACAATTAATAGACTACACCTAAGTTTTACACTTTTTTCCATATTCAATTTTCACAAAGTTTCTATTTCTAACGTTTTTAATAATGAACAAAAAAATCTTGTAAGATTTCGTAAGGTTTTAGCTGGGGATAATATGTACATGTATAGTTTTGATATATTAAATTTTGAATGTGTTCATCATTTTCTTATTTTTATATTTTTGATTCCTAAAGTTATATTTCCTTTTTGTTTTTGAGTATTAGTTTTCTTGTGAATCTTAGATTGCTATTTTTTTCTAAATGATTTTTTTTTGAAGAATAGTATTTATAATAAGATTTTATTCTATATCTTTGATTTTTTTTATTTGATTAAATAAAAGTATAGGTTTTATATGGATCTTATAATTAAAATTTAAAAATAAATATTTAATTCAACACATAAATAATAACAAATAAATCAGTCTTGTGGATTAGCATGAAAGATAGAGAAGCTACAAGTAATACTGAACAAAACTTCAAAAAATCTACATTAAATTTAGACCAAGAACTAACTAAAACAAAAGAGAAACAAGACCAAGTTAAAGTAATAGACTCTTTTGAGTTTGAGTAATTCACCATCATGGCTAGAACAGTCTTCTCCTTATCTTCTTTGATTTTATCCTACGTAATTTGATGCCAAGTACATTTTCCTAAGCTTTCTTCCTTGTCCAATTCTTTCTTCTTTTTTCTTGGCATTTTGGGTGAATTTTTTGTTGCCTTGTCCTAAAGTATGCCATATTTTTTTCCCTTCATGCTACTTATTACACTTTTCATTTTATTTGTACCCTCAAGGGGTAGTGGCGGGCACATATGTCACCATCACCCCTTTCTCCTTTTTGGGAGGACTAGATTTTCCCCCATTAGTTTGGGGGCCAACCCCCATATTTATGTCATCCTACTAATCCTTTATAAAATTATTATCCTCACCATTCACTGCACTCCATTCTTCCATATTTTTATGATAAACATAATATGGTGTTCTATCTTATCCAACAATTCTATAAGTTTCAAATTAAAATACATAAGAAGGTTTCAGGTGTCTTTCCTCTCATTCTTATCCTATTTATGTTTAGAGGAGATTGATAATAATTCTTCTAGTCTTTGTTCATGTTCTTACCCTCTTTTATTTGGGACTCTTATAAGTTTGAGCTTTGCATTTTCTAGATTTAGCCTTGGGTATGATCTTCACTAAGTGGTAACTTTTAGAATGGAATTTGTCTCAATATTTTTTAGAATAATCATAACTTTACTCCATAATATCTTCAAAATTCTCATATTCCTCCTCAAAATCCTCCACAAACTCTTTGTCCATCAAATACACTTTTTCCCCCTTATAACTTTCCCTCTCTTTGCTATGATAAAAATTAAACCTTGGTGGATGAGATCACTTGTAAAGTTTGATTTAAAAGTAATTATCATGATTTCAAGTAATTTGAAGAGGAAAGAAAGAAGACTAATTATGTCACCTTTAAAGTGATTCAAGACATAAGATGGTGAGAGAAGAAGGCATGGAAAATCCTTTCCTCTAAATGGTGATATCCAAATAAAAATTTAATAACTTTTTCAAGACCTCTTAATTTTTGTGTTTAGCTTTAAGCACTTTGGTACCCTCACAGAGCATGCCATCACCTCTCAAATCAACTCTTCTGATATTTTTATTTAGACTCCTCTTATTTTCACTTTCTTATGGTGCTAACCTAGGGTGAAATCATTCAAAACCTCATCATAATAACCAATTATTATAGTCATGAACACATCCAACCCTCTTTTAGTTTATAACATACTTTGGGTTTTTCCTTTGCTTTATCATAAGATATGGGGTCAATGTTATCCCTATCCATGCCCATCATAGTTCTCTTTCCCATTTTCAAACTTGATATCCAAACCATGATTTTAAGAAGTTCAACATTAAAATTAGGCTTAAGTCCCAAGTTGATCCAAAATGTTCCTGCCAAATTTTTTCCTACCAAGATTTGAATTTGAATCAAGGGTCTAAACTAGGGTTTGTTGAAAGAGGGTTTTAGGACATGATTCCAAATATGAGATCTTGTAGACCAAAGGCTAGCAAAACCTTGAATATATTTAATCCATAAAAATCATACAATGATCTATAAAAGAGTTCCGTGAAACCTAAAACTTAAGACATGAAATTCAATTATTAGCAACATTTAGGCAAGGTTAAAATACAACCATGATCAAATGGGCTAGTTTCATCAAGTGTGAATGATATTCAAATTTTAATAAAGTGTATATTATTAAAATTTTAGTGTTAAGGTTCAAAGTGATCACAAGGGTCCCCATTTTTCAGAAACGGGGGTATGTTGACCTTAACACTATGCAAAGGTCTAATCAACTTGTATTGGGCATAGGGGTAGGGATGTTAATGTTTCCTTACATATAAATAAGGTATGCTTTTTACAACTCTGCACCCATGTGTGTGCATATTTGAATAAATTTATCCAATAATAGCCAAATTGCATGGTTTTCACTATAGTGGTCTTTAATAAATAATGGCCTCCTAATGATCCATCATGGAACTCTTCTAGGATCTTTCTCACCTAATTCAATTCTATGCATCACAAGAGAACTCCATTGATGTATCCTCTACATAAAAAATCATTGAAAAGTGTATAATGAACGGATTTTAATCTAAAGTGTCTTTTATTGGATTTATTTAAGCCCTATAGATACACACTGGTATGAAGGAAGATATTCATGATCTTAGTCTAGCTTGTTGGGGTGCCTTGGTCTTTTGGTTGGCTTTCATGTAGTGCAATAATTATGCAATATTCATTCATCACATCCTCTATTATCTTCTCATATATTTATTTACATCAAACCAACATGGTGATCTTGATGTCTATATTGTATTCCATCACCTTTATGACCCAACTGACTCTCTTCTCATTGATGTCCTTGTTGATTAAGAACTCTTTTATACTCAAGTGTGAGACCATTATCTAGATCTTATTTTTGGAGAGCATGTGCCTAAAATCCTTGAGCACTCTTATTATCATGAGGTTATTATTATATACAAATATATAACAAAACTCATAATCCTTGAGTGCCTAACTAAATTAGGTAATAGGCTTCACCAGTTGGTCATTGTTTTGTTGCACAAGAATGGCCAAGATGCCTTCAGCTCTACCAAATTCATAAAGGATGAAATCCTTACCATAATCCATGTTGGTTAGGGTTGGGGCCTTTATGATGGCATGATTGATATCCTTGAAACTACTTCATCCTTATTGAGTTTAGCTGAACATAGATCTCCTCTTGAGCATCACCATGAGGGGCTTGGCTAGAGTTTTAAAACTTATCACAAACCTTCTGATGAATTTTATTTTTCCCAAGAATATTTGGATACCTTACTTGTGACCTCTAAGAGGGAGTGATAAAATGGCCTAAACTCATTAAGATCAATGTAAATTCCCTCTTTGTAGATGATGTGTCCCAAAAGCTTACCTTCATGCACTACAAATACACATTTTATTGCATTCAAAGATATCTTGAACTCTTAACATTTTTCAAATACTTACTTTAGGTGACCCAAATAATATATTGCATGATTTTAAAAAATAGTTATATCATCAAGGTAAACCAAGATGATGTTTTTGAGAAGTCCCTTGAATGCCATATCCATGGCCTTAAGAAAGGTAGATCATGCATTTGTCAAACCAAAGGTCATCATTTGGTATGTGAAGGTACCCCACTTAGTGGTGAGTAAAATTTTGAATTGATCACACTCCTGCATAAGTACCTAGTTATATCCTAAATAACCATCCAACAATGAATTTTTTTTTGCATGTGTGACAATTTGTATAATTTGCTTTATTAGTAGAAGTGATGAGCACACACTTATAATAAGAAGGGGGGGTTATATTAGTATAAGGTAATATTATACTTTTTAAAATTTACTATCCTAATAATATTAATCACACAACATCAACAATTAATAACATAATAAGAACACAAGATTTACGTGGAAACCCTTTTGGGAGAAAAAAATGAAGAAAGGAATACTTGGATCTACTATCCAAATCCATCCTTGAATAAAATTATTCTAAAAAAATTTGTAGGCACTAACCTATTGGATACACCAATCCCCACTGGTAAGCAATTTTTAGGCACTAACCTATTGGACACACCAATTCCCACTACTAATCACTTTGTAGGCACTAACCTATTGGAGACGCCAATCCCCACTATTAATCACCAACTAGCAAGTGACACCCATCTCTTTAATTTGAGGCATTGAACTCCACTGAAATAATCTTCCACCTTACTATTGTTGTTTCATCAATGGATGATTGCAAATTCAATCTCCTCTTCTTCTGCAAAAAAATATATTTATGCTCAAATGATAGAAAGAATTAATTCTATTATTCAAATTTACATGTGTTTCTATGATATATATTTTTATTCTCCACACACTTTCTTCCTTCTCTTCTTCACATATCTCACACTTCCAAATTTTTTCATACTTTCTCTCCAACTTCTCTATATATTTATACATTCCTTATGCCTCTTTGAAAGGGTGTGATTTCTCCTAAGGGATACAACCTATCCAAAATTGGTCAATCCTTCATTTTAGATGATCATTTTTCCATGTGTTTGGTGGGGTGATTAAGCCATAAAAAAAACATAAAAACCTTCCTTTATCACTCAAAAAAACTCATATAAGCTGATTGGTCTTCCTTAATTAATGTTGCAATAAATTAAATAGATTTTTTATTGTTGGTCCCTTTCATACTTGGTCAACCAAACCAAGGAAATTTATCCTTCCATACTTCAGTACTTATTTTTGAAAATACCATTCTTTATATAAATTTTTTTTGTTAGATAATTATGTTACTTTATGACATTTCCATTAATTTCTAACAATTATGTTACTTTCTATTTGACATCAATGACAATATTCCAACAATCAGTACCTTTGTCATTTATGGAAAATCTGTATAGAAACTCCCCTTGTTGTAGTTATCTTCCTTTGCTCCCCCTTTCATAAATTCTCTCCCTTTGGTATTAATGGCAAAGGGATGTTCATTATACTTCCATCCAAAAAATATCCATGTCATTTTTTCAACATCACCATAACTAAATGATTGTCCTTTTGCTCTTCCCTATCCTTTTACATAAGGACTTCTTATTTTTTCATTTGATCTCCTTGAATTTGATGTAATATGGGATTTTTTACATCATCTACATCCATCTAGATTATATCTAGTTACTCAAGTGGAAAATCCTCTTTTACACTTCCATTTCTATTTATATATCATGCTCCATATTCTCATTGACATTCCCAACTTGATCACTCATTAAATTTGAGCTACCTTCTACAATCTAAACTTGACGCTAGCCCATACTTGATGTAAGATGCTCTACACCTTGACTGATTTCATTTTATTGTAGCTTTTACAATATATATGATTCCTTTCACACTGGAAAATACAATTCATAATGGTTTCATTCTTTATGATCAGTATACTACAATCATCAAATTCTAAGACACAAAGTTTCATTTTCTACTTTGTTCCTACTTCTCTGAATTATTTCTAATAATAGTACCATCATTTACGTCATCACTCTCAAATAATATTCATTATCTGATTTTTATCTATCTTTTGAATGTATATCACCAAATAATTTATGGAGCTGAAAGATAATCCAGTGATTAGCTCCCCCTGAATTGGTGGATTTTCTTATGACCTTAGTGATACTTCTTATGCAGGAAATGTAGTTTGCACAAGCATAGTTCTCTCCTTTTATTTCTCTTGCTTCCTCTTCCAAAATTTTATAGGTTATTCCTTTTTCTTGTCAAGGGTATCCACCTTCTTGTTTTATCTAGGAGGTTCCACAAAACCACTTATATAGAAGTGTATTATATGTCCAAAGTTGTTGCACTAATAGCATCTAAAATTTTAATCTACTAAAGGATAAAATAGATTGTAGTTTCTATTTGAATATCCATAATAACATTTTTTATTGTTCCATACAAAATCATTTCTTGCATGTGCCCTACAATCTCTAACTTTATGACCAAAATGATTACATAAATATCAATAACCAGAAAAGGAACTATGGAACCTAGTCATATGTGCTTGACTTGGAGGAAATGATCTTCTGAATGTATTTTTATCCTTGTTATCTTTGTGAATAATTATGGTTTTATGAGGAATGTCATTTTATTTCTTCTTATTAATAGGACTTTTGATAGGTTTTTTAATGGATTCAACATAACTCTTTAGTTATTCTTCATTTGAGTTCACTTGGATTCTCACCTCTTCTTCTATTCTTTTTTACTCCTCTAGTTGAATTTTAAGGCTGATGATAGTATTTTCTAATTCCTTAGCACTTTGTGACATTGTTTTTTTTTAAAACACAATCCTCTTCTTCATATTTTTTAAGTTTTAATTTTTGTTTCAAATGCTTTTTCTTAAGATTCTTGATCACATTTAAGGAACAAATGAATTATCCTTCAAGATCCACTTATCCTTCATTTTCGTTATATTCTTCTTCTAAATCCATCTCTTCTTTTCATTCACTCACAAAGTTATCTTCATTTTTCATGACATCAATCTTTGTTTCTATTGCCATGAACATAGTTTCTTCTCTGTCACTGTCTAATATGCTCTCATGATTATCCTCACTAAGCTACTATACTTTTTGAAATAGAGGATTTTCTTGTGCTCACCAAAATTTTTATTATATTCATTTTGTTTGAAGCTTTTATTGTATTAAGATTTGATATCCTTATTCCTTTCCTCATTATGATTTTCCTCATCATTGCTATCATCCTTATGTGGACATTTATCAACAAAATGTATTATTTTACCATAATTGAAACACTTAAAAGGTAACTTAGATTTGTATTTGTTATATCCCTTTTTAAACTTTTTGACAAATAGGTTCTCTTTATAATCTTGTTAATTGTTGGTGTTATCACTTGATTCAAGATCTCTATTTTTCCCTTTCTTTGAAGATTTCAAGGCTTATTCCCTATTTAATGTTATTTCATTTTGGGTTCTCATTTCATAACCATGAGTATCCCATGAAACTCATCCATTGTTAATGAGTCTAGATCCTTTATCTCTTTAATAGTAGAAAAATTTGCATCAAATCTTAAGGGTAGAGACCTTGGTACCTTTTTAACTATTACAAATTCTTTAACTTTTTCACCAAGCCCTTTGATAGTGTTAACAATCTCATCCACATGAATCAGATAGGCTGTAATGTTTTCCTTGTCCTTCATTTTCACACTTTCAAATTATCTTGTATGTGTTTTAAGCATAATTTTATTGACCTTATCTTCACCCTCATAGATGGTATAAAGTTTATTCGAGATGTCTTTTGTCAAATTAAAATGCATTACTTTGACAAATTATGATTCTATTAAGCCACTCAAAATTACATTTATGATGCAAATTTTCACTCACCTTCTTTCCTATTGTATCCATTGGTGGAGTTTATGGCATTATATATCTAGTTACTAATGTTTTCCATATATCAAAACCAAATTTCATTGGATATGTTTGAATAATTATGCTCCATAATGAATAATTTGTTTCATCAAACAATGGAGCCTTGTTTGTGGAAAACTCTTCTTGACCAACCATGTGTGAACTTGAGATCTACCTATAGGTAGTTAGACTATTTTTGAAGGAATCCACTTTGATACCAATTAATGAGAACATGCTTATACTAAGAGGGGGGGTGAGTTAGTATAAGGTAATCTTCTAGTTTTTCAAATTGATTATCACAATGATATCAATCACACAACATCAATAATTAATAACACAATAATAACATAAGATCTACGTGGAAACCCTTTCAGGAGAAAACCAAGGAGAAAATACTATTTGGATCTACTATCCAAATCCATTCATAAATAAGATTCTCCTTACAAAATTTTTATGCACCAACCTACTAAAGATGCCAATCCCCACTACTAAGCAATTTATAGGCATCAACCTATTAGAAACACTAATCCCCGCTGCTAAGCACTTTATAGGCACAAACCTTCTAGAGACACTAATCCACACTACTAAGAACTAGCTTATCAAGAGACACCCTTCTCTTTAATCTGAGGCACTGACCTCCACCAATATAATCATACACCTTACTATTTTTGCTTCATTAATGAATGATGGAAAATTCAATCTCGTCTTCTTCTCTATAAAAATATTCTTATGATATATATATATATAATTCTCCACACACTTACTTCCTTCTCTTCTTCATATATCTCACACTTCCACTTTTTTCATACTTTTTCTCTAACTTCTCTATATATTTATACCTTCCTTATGCCTCCTTGAAAGGGTGTGATTACTCCTAAGGGATAAAACCTCTCCAAAGGTGTTGGACCCTTCAATTTATATTATCATTATTCCATGTGTTTGGTGGGGTAATTAATCCATAAACAAAAACATAAAAACCTTCCTTTAATACTTAAAAAAACTCCTCTAAGTTGATTGGCCTTCCTTAATTAATGCTACAATACATTAAATACATTTTTTATTGGAAGTATTTGTTTAATATTATTGGTCCCTTTCATAATTAGGCACCCAAACCAAGGTAATTTGTCCTTCCATCCTTTGTTATTAATTTTTGAAAATACCATTCTTTGTATGGGAAAATTCTATTAGACAATTCCATTAGTTTCTAACATTTCCATTACTTTCTGACAAATTTGTTACTTTTCTATTTGAAATCAATGATAATATTCCAATAATACATGCAAGGGTAGTATTTAGGTCTTTGAAATCCACACACAAGGGGATCTCTCCATTCTTTTTTCACACTAGGACTTGATCGGGCACCCATGAGAAATGTTTGATTGGAAATATTATGTTGGCATCAATAAGCTTTGAGAGATCCTTACACATTAATGGATCAAACTTTGTATTAACTAGCCTCTACTTTTACCTGAATACCCTGGTATTAGGGTCAAGCTCAATCGTATAGTAGGCTAAGCCTAGATCAAAGCATCAAATGTTTTTATAGTTTCATGTAAAGATATCATCATACCTTATACTTAGCTTAATGAATTATTTGATGTCATATGGAGAACATACATTACCATCTTTAAAAGCTTCTCATTATAGATGGCCACTAGATTGAATATCTATTCCTTCACCATGAAGTTCCTCCTCTCACCTTTTATCTATTCATCAAAATTAAAGATGCTTTTTAGTGTGACTAGCCCCCTAGGCAACTTGTTTCCCTCTAATTAAATTATTTTCTCTTCATATTAACCTTGGAATCCCAGTTTATTGTCTATGTAGAACTTAGCTTCATCTTGTAATAATTTTATAATTTGTTTGTCACTTTTAAAAAATTACCAATTACTTACATTATTTGAGACTACTAATCTAACTACAAGTTTTACGAGCTCCTTGGACTTGTTCTTAATACTACATGGGAGGTCATATTGTGTACCCACAGTCATGAGCCTATCAACATCATCATTCCACACCCTTGGTATGGAATGGATATTGAAAACATCAAACCCTTCGATCATGTCCCATGCCCTATGTTTGTAAAATCTTAGAAGATTGTTTTTATTACATCCCCTCAGGGTTAACTAGAGTTAGGTAAAAAAAAATTAACTCAACTTCAAAAATTAATACAACATTAATGATCCTTAAATAAATGCATCAGTTAATAAAAATTAAATATCAACCATAAAGTTTAGGTGTATATTCATTTAGTTAGTATCATAATTATACATGTTGATTTATTTTCATAATTACAACATATAAAGTATAATAATTATCCATTATAACAATTTATCTATTGCTGATTAAGTAATTCAATAAGTACAAATAAGTTACATCTAGCTGTTATTATGTTACAATTTACATTATATAGTACAATTATACAATAATACCTATCTAAATAACCATATTATAATAATATAATGTAAAACAAAACATACGAGTCTCAAAATACTCATTCATATTCATAAATAATCTTGAGTAATCCTTTATCAGTTGACTAATGGAAAGGGAGGGAGAGTATCATCCAAGTGATTTTATACACAAACCATAGACCATTATCCCATGCACAATCTACCAACAAGGGAATGGACCTCCCTTCCTAAATGGACAAATAGTGATAGTACAAAAATTAAGAAAGTTAATTAGAAACTTGTGTGCTTTAAGATAACTATCATATGCAACTTAAAATAGATAAATACATTCTAACATGATATCATGCAATACACTTAAACTAAATCAAACAAGTGAAATGACAATGTTCAAAAATATAAACATTACTTTAGCCAAAGTTTTACAATAGTTTTCCATATCTCAAGATCAATTGATTTCACACACATAACTCATTTGAACTACTCATATAGACCTATTAATATCACTAAGTATGGTAAATATATTACACATACTTATTTAATGTCATAATATCAAATAAGCATAGTAATGATAAAAATCCACATATTTCAATGACAAAAAAATGTATATAATGGAAGCCATAATATATATGAATACACAAACATCATAGTCCTTCTTATTCATCATTTTGAACTTTTATATAATAGTATTAACAAATAGACATTCAATAACCCTCTTGTTCAAACATCTTTGTCTATTTTACAAATATCTATAGTAAATATATGTCTATAAATTTATCATAAAAATCATTATTTAAATAAGCATTCAAATGAACCCATATTTAAAATGGATACTATCTCAACATATAAAATCCCATGTTTTGTGATAGTTTTATTTTCTAATAGTTTTTCACTTATAAATCCATATAAAATTACCCATAAATAATCATTTATTAATTCCTAAAACATCAATAGAGTGTTAATTCAAGCATGTATCATATTTAAATTGAGAGAATTAAAACTCAAATTTCATTCCCAAATAATTTAATAGATAACATGATAACATATATATTTAACATGCCTAGTTAACATTTGATCATACAAAAACATTTCACTACTATAATTATTTTAACTGCATAGTTTTGCATGTGTGTGTGCATGTGCACGTGCACACACACACACATGTATGTATGTATAGACACATACACACACACTTGAACTTATATATATAATACATAGATAATACTCTTTTTTCATATTTTTGCTCATACTACCCATATACTATCATCTAGATCAATATTATATCTAAATAAAAAAATATAATTTATAAATTTAACTACTATATAAAGTCCTGACTATAATTAGTCAGTAATTATCTATTTAATCGCCAAAGTATTCATATATATACATAAATCTCCCAAAAAAAACACATGAATCTTTTTGTTAATTTAATCCAATATCTAACTAAATATTTAGATTAACTCAAATTATCTCTTGTTCAAATTTGAACAATCCACACACACACACACACACACACACACACACACACACACACACACACACACACACACACACACACACACACACACACAAACACCAACACACACCATACTATATGCATAGTTTAAATTCTATCAGTTTCAATCCAACCCAATAATCTTTATACAAACTTAAACCAACCTAGATATATTTATAAATTGATATTCAATATATTTATCTATCTCATAAATATATGTTTAAGTATATAAGTTTCAACTAATTAAATTTTTTTATCATTAATAAAATGTACACTCACACAACCATCTAATATTTCCACATAGTTTACTTAGATCCACTAATCTTTGTAATCCAAAGCTCGATGTATCTGACCCCATGGATTGGTTAAACCCATCCCTAGGGTCCTATACATATGACCTCTTTTTTATATATTTTATTTTAAAAATATCAAATCCTATAGTTATAGTGCATATCCAAATTATCATTATGCATATTTTGGTGTAGACAACCATTTTAAGGGTTAAATCCAAAGCCAATAAATAATAAAAAATTATTTTATCTATAATTCAAACATAATTATTTATAAATTTTGAGAATAATATCCAAAATTATTGAAACCATTGTAGGGCCTAAACCCATGCATAATTTTCTAGACCTTATAGCTAATACATAAAATAATCAAAATCTATTATGAATAAATTCTATTCACAAACCCTTAATGTTCCCCAAAATTAGTTGATAATAATGGAGGGTCTCATTCTCAAAAAAAGTTTGATATAAAATATTTTACATACAGCCTAAGCCAAATGATGAGAGGGATGTTATATATGCTCATCCCTCTAGATGGGTTGTACCCATCAAAAAGGTTGGTCATGTATAATCCCTTTATATATATATATATATATATATATATATATATATATATATATATATATAAAGGGATGTTATATATGTATATAATGGAGGGTCTCATTCTCAAAAAAAGTTTGATATAGAATATTTTACATACAACCTGAGCCAAATGATGAGAGGGATGTTATATATGCTCATCCCTCTATATGGGTTTAACCCATCAAAAAGGTTGGTCATGTATAATCCCTTTATATATATATATATATATATATATATATATATATATATATATATATATATATATATATATATATATATATATATACACACACACACACACACACACACACACACCATTGAAACCCTAAAACATAACCAATAACTTCCATTAATAGAGTGATTTATCTTTAATAGAGAGAACTAGAATAAAATTTAAAACAAATCCTATCTCAATTTCCAAGTAAGCAAGCTCAAATTTATTCCTTACCTAAATTTCTTTCTTTCTCTCAAGCTATCCTTCTTTATTTTTGTACCATGTTCTCTCCACAATGCTTGGATTCCATTTATCCCCATCCATTTATAACTAGTTCACCAATTTTGTAGTATGATTTATTTCTTCATAAATATCAACATTAGTTAACCTATCAAAAAGATCCATAATTACCAATTCATGCAAAAATATAGTCTATTTATTTCTATAATGACTCGAAGAGTTTCGAAGCATACTAAAAAAAAAACCAAGTCCTTGAATATTCTAAATTACATAATGAATTTAAACATTATACCTCAATGATTTCATTTACTTAATAATGTCATCATATCCCATGTAAAAAACAATGATTCAAAGTCTATTGAATTCACATTATTAATCATGCCTCAAATAATAGTCTATTACTTTGACCATGCAATAAAATTTATGCCAAATCCAAACATTAAACCTCATTAATATTTCAAAACCATGCCTTAGAACTTACCACTATTCTATGCCATGATTAATATTCAATTCCTTTAAAATATTTAACATATATAAGGTTAAAACCTTGTTACTAACACAAACAAATTAATTTTTATTATAACAATGGACTCCATAGAATGAAAAATATGTCCTAGGGTTTATTTGAAAACCCTATAATAAGAAATATATTTTATAATGACATGTTAATCAACCTATGAATAATGTTATTACATAATCTAAATCAAATATTACCAAACAAAATGAAATCTATGTCAAGACAATAGATTAAGATTTTGTAACTGAATAATTTCAATCAAGGACTCATGAAACATAGGTTATGATAACTATAAATATATATGAATTAAACTAAGTAAACATTTTATTATACCTTAGCAACATTTCCACACTTATTCAAGTCATAAGGTACATAAATGTAGACAATGAAGTATCATAAGAATACAATAATTTCAATTTCTTAAATGCAAACACACTACCAGGGTAGGCAATATGAAACATAATAATAAATCACATCCAAATGATAAAACAAAATTAGTAACCAAAATCATGCTATAAGAAATATTAATCAACTAGTAATTAGAAAAAAAATTTACTTTATGTGTGGTGTGTTGGGTTTCATGTTTCTATTCTCTCTTTCTTCACATGTCTCCATCTACACCATCCTCTTCAATGATACCCTCCATTAGTCATATTCAAGAGGATGAAATCAATATTTCATCCACCTAAATATGAACATTGGTTAGACCATATCATGTAAAAACTATAATAAACTATTGTAATAAAATATTCTGTATAATCATGATTAAAATATATCATAATAGAATATAACCAACTAACTAATAGTTAACTATCATGATCATAAGAAACAAATGATGTCCATTATCATCATATAAATAATTACAATTACTTAACACATCAATTAAACCAGTCAATAACCATAGAATCATTAATCATAATTCAATAAAAAAATTAGGATGTAACATCCTTCTTCCTAAAGATGGACTTATTTCAATAATAGTTATAAAATAAAATAGTGTTTAACAAAAAATAAAAATAATATCCAATAAATTAATAAGTAGAAAATTGAGTAAATAGTTTATAAAATTATTCATAATATTACTAATTAGCACTATCTTCTTAATATTGGTCCCACTAAATCTTGCATTGTGACACTTCTCTAGTTTCTTATTTGTCCACCACATAGTTGCTTCACTAGCCAACTAATAAGCTCCTCAAAATTCTTTTGTAACCTTAAATTAATTTTGAATCTTGAAATACTTTTCAATATTAGTTAGCCATGCTTTAGCTCCATCTCCAAGAATGGTTCCATCGAACTTGGGTGGATTAAACTTATTCATATATCATTCAAGCTCAATAGCAACACATGCTCTCACATATTGAGGTACCTCCTCTTGCCTAGGTTCCTAAATAACTTCTTACTAAAAAATATGTTCTTTACGTTCATTCTAAATTTTCTACTCAACATGGCCATGAAATTATTCAAGGGTAGTTATACATCCCCTAATCTCATTCATGGATGTGAGAATCTAATCAAGCTTGTAAGCTTATTTAGTGGTAAATTGATTCAGGTCAATTAGAGGGTTAACATTGTTAGTATTCAATGTACCCTCACTAACTAGCCTATGATGGGACATTCTTATTTATAAATAAACAAGAATAAGATTAAGAATATGTTAGTAGACTCATTAAGTACAAGTGTTTGAGCCTCATCTCTAATAACACAATGTGACATCTCCTTCAAGTTAACTAGAGCTAGGTAATTTTTTTAACTCAACTTCAAAAATTAATATAACATTAATGATCCCTAGATAGATTCATAAATTAATAAAAATCAAATATCAACCATAAGGTTTAGGTGTTGATTCATTTAGCTAGTGATCATGATTATACATGTTGATTTGCTTTCATAATTACAACCTATAAAGTACAATAATTATCTATTATAACAATTCAACATTGTTGATTAATTAATTCAATAAGTACAAATAAGTTACAACCAATTATTTTTATGTTATAATTTACACCAGATAGTACAACTATACAATAATACATATCTGAATAATTAGATTACGATAATATAATGTTACATAGAACATATGAGTCTAAAAATTCTCATTCATATCCATAAATAATCTTGACTATCTATTAGTTGACTAATAGAAGGAGAGGGAGAGTATCATCTGAGTTCTTTTCCAAACCAACCATGAATCATTGATTCCCCACACAATATCCCAATAGGGGAATGGCCCTCCCTTCACAGATGGGAAGATAGTGATAGTTCAAAAATAAAAAAAGTCAATTAGAAACTCATGTGATGTAGGATAACTATCACATGCAACATACCATAAAGAAATGTGTTTTAACATGATATCATTCAATACATGAAAACTAAATCAAATAGGTGAAATGATAATATTAAAAACCATAAACATTACTTTGACTAAAGTTTTAAAATAGTATTATAGATTTCTAGATCAATCAATTTCACACACAACTTATTTAAGCTACTCATATCTACCTATTAATGACAATATGTATGTGAAATTAGATACATAATTATTTAATGTCATAATATCATATAAACATACTAGTGTTAAAAATCCACAAATTTCAATCACATAGAGTTTTATATAATGGAATCCATATTATATATGAATACATAAACATCATAGTCCTTCCTATTCATCATTATGAGCTTTTATATACCAGTATTAACAAATAGACATTCAATAACCCTCTTGTTAAAACATGTGTCCATTTACAAACATCTACAGTAAATATATGTCTATCAATTTATTTTAAAAATCATTATTTACAATCAAAATTCACATGGACCCAAATTTACAATGGATATTATCTCAACATACAAAATCCCATGTTTGATGATAGTTGTATTTTCCAATAGTTTTTCATTTATAAATCCATACAAAATTACCAATAAATAATAATTTATTAATTCCAAAAACATTAATAGAGTGTTAATTCAAACACATCTCATATTTAAATTGAGATAATTAAAATCCAAATTTCTTTCCCAAATAATTTAACATATAACATGATAACATATATATTTAACATGCTTAGTAAACATTTGATTATACAAAACTATTTCACTACTATAATAGTTTAGAATACATAGTTCTTTTTGTGTGTATATATACACACACACATACACACATATAAATATACATATGTATTTATACATGCACATACACACACATAAATCACACAAGTTCAAATATGTGTGCGCACACACACGCGCGCGCGCGCACACGCGCACACACACACACACACACACACACACACACACACACACACACACACACACACACACACACACACACACACACACACACACTTATGTATATAAATATATAGATAATACTATATTTTCATATTTTAGCTCATGTTATAGACATATACTATCAACTATATCAATATTAGTTCCAAACATAAAACATAATTTCTAAATCTAACTGATAGCTACATAACCGATTATAAATAGTCGGTATTTAACTATTTAATCACCAAAGTATTCATAGACATATATAAATCCTCCTAAAAAAATACATGAATCTTTTTTTTTAATTTATTCTAACATCTAACAAAATGTTCAAATTAACTCAAATCATCTCTTATTCAAATTTAAATAATCCACACACATAAATATATATATGTACACACACACACACACACACACACACACACACACACACGTGTGTGTGTGTGTGTACATATATGTGTGTATATATATATACACACACATATATATGTTTATGTATATTTATGTATATGTATATATATATATATATATGTATGTATATATATATATATGTGTGTGTGTGTGTGTGTATATATACACACACATATATACATATAAATATATAGATATATATACATATGTATGTATATATATATATATATATACATATACATACATACATACATACATATATATATATATATATATATGTATATATATATGTATGTATGTATATATGTGTATATACATATATATATACACATACATACACATACATATATATATATATATGTACACATATATACATATGTGTGTGTACACACACACACATGTGTGTGTGTGTGTGTGTGTGTGTGTGTGTGTGTGTGTGTGTGTGTGTGTGTGTATGTATATATATATATATATATATATATATTTGTGTGTGTGTGTGTGTGTATTCATACCACATACTATATGCACAATTTGACTTCTGTCAGTTTCAATCCAATACAAAAATCTTTATACAAATTTAAACCAACCCAGATATATTTGTAAACTGATACCCTATATATTTATCTATCTTATACAAATTTGTTCAAGTATCTAAGTTTTGACTAATTTAATATTTTTATCAACAATAAAATGTACACTCACATAACCATCTAATATTTCCACAGAGTTTACTTTCATCCACAAATATTTATAATCTAAGGTTTGGTGTATTTGACCTTGTGGACAAATCAACCCCATCCCTAGGGTCTTATATGTATGACCTCTCTTTTTTATATATTTTATTTTTGGAATATCAAATCTTATCATTATAGTGAATAATAGTATGGTGTGTATGACCATTTTAAGGGTTGGATCCAAATCCAATAAACAATTATTCTAACTAAAACATAAACATAGTTATTTATAAATGTTAAGAATAATATCCAAAATAATTGAAACAACTGTAGGGCCAAAACCCCCAAATAATTTTCCATAAATTATAGGTAATACACAAAATAATCAAAATTTGTTATGAATAACTTCCATTCACAAACCCTTAACATTCGTAGAAACCCTAGTATATAATCTAGGTTTTTCCCTTATAATATTTCACCTGTACACAAAACTTAAAATCAGCTAATAAGAATGGAGGGTTTCATTCTCAAAAAAATTTTGATATAAAATATTTTACTTATAGCCAGAGCCAAATGATGAGATTGGTGTTATATATGCTCAACCCTCTATATGGTCAACACCCATCCATAAGGTTGGCTATGTTTAATACCTATATATATAATAATAATAAACACAAAACATAAAAACCCTCAAAATAAATAATAGAATCCATTAATGAAGTGATTTTTATTTAACAGAGAGAACTAAAAGAAAATTTAAAACAAACCCTACCCCAATTTATAGGTAAGCAAGCTTAAATTTCTTCCTACCCTAAATTTTTTATTCTCCTAAGCTCTCCTTCTCTATTTTCCCACCATTATCTCTCCATAATTCCTGACTCCCATTTATCCCCCTCCATTTCTAACTGGTTCACAAATTTTTTGGCATGATTTATTTCCTCATAAATCTCAACATTAGTTAGCTAGTCAAAAAATCTACAATTACCAATCCATGCAAGAAAATAGTATATATATTTCCATAATGACTTGAAGAGTCTCAAATCATCTTTTAAAAATAACCCTAATTCCCCAAAGATTCCAAATTACATAATGACTTTAAAAATTATATTCCTGATGATTTCATTGACTTAATAATTCCATCACATATCATGAAAATGCAATGATTTAAATTCTATTGACTTCACGTTAGTAATCATGCCTCAAACAATAGTATTTTCCTTCAAACATGCAAAAAACTTTAGGCCACAACCAAACAATAAATCTCATTAATATTTCAAAACCATGCCTTATAACTTACCACTATTCTATGCCATGATTAATATTGAATGTCTTTAAAATATTTAACATATCTAAGGTTAAAATATTGTTACTAAAATAAATAAATTACTTTTGATTATAAAAATGGATTATGCCTAATGAAAATATGTTCTAGGTTTTATTTCAAAACCTTATAACAAGAAATATGTTTTATAATTACATGTTAATCAACCTATGAATAATGTTATTACATGGTCTAAACCAATTATTACTAGACAAAATGAAATCCATTTCAAAACAAAAAATTTAGACTTTGTAACACAATAATATCAATTAAGGACTTTTGAAACATAGGGTATGACGACTATAAATACATATGAAGTAAATATTTTATTTTACCTCTGTAACATTTTCCACACTTATTCAATTAATATGGTATATAAATGTAGACAATGAAGTATGAAAAAACATATAATAATATCAATATCTTAAATGAAAAAAACTACCAAGTTAGGCAATATGCAACATAATAATCAGTCACATCCAACTGCTAAAAACACATTAGTAACCAAAATCATGTTGCAAGTAATATTAATCAACTAGAAACTAGCAAACAATTAAACTCTATGTGGTGTGTTTTGGGTTTCATGTTTCCATTATCTCTTTCCTCAAATTTATCCATATGAACCATCTTCCATAATGATATCCTCCCTTGGTCATAGTCAAGAGGGTGAAATCTATCATGCATCCACCTTAGTACAAATGAATAGTGGTTAGACCATATCAAGTAAAAACCATAATAAACTATTGTTGACCATTTTGACCACAAGTCAAAATGGGTCAACCCACATATAGTAAAAAACTTATATATGGGTATAATATAATGTATTATGGTGTTTCATGGTTTATTTTATGTCATTTCATATGTTTTTAACCTTGGTCATAGCTCAAATTAGTCGTCAGGTCACTTGGTGTCATATATGAAAATGGCATGGTTTTCAAGGTGTAGAAGTGTTATAGTTTTCATTTTAATGTAAAATATGTCATATTACCTATCAATAATGTCATTCCATCTAAAAATTTTAGGTTCCCTAAATAAAAATCAATAAAACAACTTAAAAAGAAGTAATTTTGGCACTTGTATGACATATAGGGGAGTGTGACACAGTTGGAACATTTTGCGATGGATATTAAACATAAATGGACTCATCTAAGTGTTTTATCATCATTAAAAGTGATAAAAATGTTCCAAAACCATTTTACTCCTTCATCACCCTTCTAGACATGCAAAACTATCAATAGTTTTATGCTTAGTACAACTAGTTGGAGAATTTTTAGACCAAATGCATTTAATGGGTGATATTAAACTTATTTAAATTAATTTTAATAACAATATTTCAAATATTTGTCACTTTTTATTTATGAGCCATCTTTTACAAGTTGACTATGTTTTTTTGCTTGTTAAAACCCATACTTGTAGGTTTCTCTTTCATATGGATAGGTATATATAATAAAAATTATGAAATTGAATATAAATAACATGTAAATATTTATCACATGTTTACCATTATTTATTTCATATTTTAAGGTGTCTTGATGGGTACAACATATCAGGTTTGCAAGTTGGTCTCATTTAGGATGACAGGTAGGTTTCCACTATATGTAAAATATTCATGCCTTGGGAGTGGTTTTATAAGATTATTATAGGTTTATTTTAATTTTTATAATGTATTATAAATCCACTCACCTTTAAATTTCATTCTCCAAATAAATCTTCCATGGAGTTATAGTCATAAGTGACACATAATCAATTTGTCCCATGACTATCATACACAATCAATTGAGTGAGAGGTGTTAGGGTCTTGAACATGTTCATGGGGTTATAAATATGGTATTAATATGTTTAAAACATTATCATAGTAGGAAAAATCAATTAAAATCCCTTTAATTTAAAAAATAGGGACTATGATAGTGAACTCAATCACCCACACGGTCATATACCATGGAGATGCACCTACAGGGGCATGTAGGAGGGTAAAGCATTAAAATTAAGTGTAGAAGATTTGATCAAGATATAAAATATCATAATTTTTAATTTTAATACCTTGATGGAATATAAATTTGTAAGGAAGTCATATTCCTTGAGTACATTGATCAATTCATGTTCATTGTCTATGTACAACTCAAAGTACACTTATAGGTATCTCATGAGGACCAATCACATTGAGAGTGAGTATCTAAGATGAATAAGGTTATATATAATGAAAATAGTCTATTTTTATCCTTGTATATGGATAAACCTCTTTTAATCTCATAAACTATACATACTACTAACTTTTTCATTCTCATTGTCTGCATATGAGAATGTCCACCTACAGGTGGTACTGACAGAGAGGTAGAGGTGTTATATGGAGATGTTAAAACATGTTTTAAAAACCTCCTTTAGGTTATAATATATTGAGGAGAATATAATATTTTTTTTTAATCATTAGACTGGTTGGTAGGATCAAGAGGTTATCTTCAAGATTCAATGACTATGTTTATGGACCAAATCCCTAAAAACACAAAATAAAGCACCTACCCCTTTTGGAGATGTCATATGATGATGTCATATAGAGTCTTGTTATATATAAAGGTAATAATATTATATCCTATATATAGAGGAATACATTTTCAAAATAATGAGGGTAAATTATTAGTGTAAAGTAGTTTTCAAAAGGCTCCAATATGCATATTTGATCACTGAGTTCACGTAGTGATATCTACATGTTTGCAACTTCAAATATCCCTCATCCAAAAGTTGTAATTGAGGCATGTATTTATGATTTGTTAGTATTTTATATTTTATTAGGGAATTTTTTCTCTAATTATCATCATCCAAGGTTTAAATATTTAGTTTTTTTGCCTAATAGGTATACCTATAGGTGTACCTTGGTTCAAAAGGATCACCTATAGCTGACTGTAGGTATATACAGTCCATGACATAAACTTATACATGGAAACCTAGTGGATAAAGGAAAAAAAAAGTTCACACTTAACTCAAAATATCTTTAAAATATTCTGAAGGTACATGGCATATATTTCAAGGCTAATCAACACCTACATGACCCTACATAGTTAATTGTAGCTGACTGTGGTGGGCAGAGAGTGAAAGAAGTGGGGTCCTTGATGTTGGCATGGATTTAATGTGAGAATGGTGAGTTAAAATGACTTATACTAGTTTTTAATGAACCTAATAACTCTAATTATTCCTAAAATCATTTTTTTCAAGATTAAACCATGTAGAACAACCTACACATATCCTTTCAAACATAAAACATTGTCATAAATTACACTCAGTCTTGACCAATCAAGGTGTATGAAGAGGTGTGTGAGAGATTAGAGGGATAAAAAGAATTGGATCACATTTTTCATGATTATATTAGTATAAATAGGCTATTACCATATGGAAAACATGTATAAAATGGCTCCAACAAAGCAACACATAGTCCACTTTTTGGACCCTACAGACAGTGAGCTTACCTAAAGGTTTATCTTAGGTTTTAAAGGAGTTAAGGGGTATAATGACATGATCAGGGGATTAAAATATATAAATATCATCTATACCACTATAACTAACCCATTTTGTATTTAATTTTTATTATTCAATAGGGGAAGTATCCTCTATTTTGTCTTAGACATAGGGTACTCTCCTAGTATGCTAACTTACAAAAGTTGAAGGAAAAGGATAACTTAGTGAGCTAAAGGATTGTTGAACCTTGAAATAAAGTTTGGAAAGATGTGATAGGTATGGGATAACATGAAAAATCATGAAAATATTATTTAAAAAAAATGGTGTGATCCAAACATATAAAAGTGTAGGCAGACCTATTAGGCATCAACTAGGCTTAAAGCCCAAATGGGGCCCAGTTTCACTTGTAACCTTAGGTAAAAATTATAATGAGTTTGAACATGTTTTAAGGGATGTATAAGGTGTGTTAAATATTTTACATTACATTAAATTCCACAACAAATCCATTTTTGATCTTAAAACCTCATTAGGCTTATGTAAATTGAAAAACCAAGCTCGAGTAGGTAATTTAGAGTCCCCACATCTTCTTGGATACTTTGAATGGGAGATAAAGGAGATTGGATAAGTTAGATAGGGTCCTAAGCTAATATTTTGTGGATTTTTTTTATCAATCTAACATCCAATCTTCATGAACAATCCTTAAGGATGGAAATGGTTTAAAACCCTTTAAAACCCTAAATCATGACCCAATGGAGGAAATTAAGGAGAAGTGAATCTCAATTAACTATAATGGCATGGGAAAGGGTTAGAACTTATAGATTAATCTCTAGGGTTTCCCGTCATCCTACTGAGGTGTTCCTTACTTGTATGGATAGGAGGGAATTTAGATTTCTTTGACTATTTTTGATGTTTTTTAAGTTCTAGAGAGTTTAAAGAGATAAACAAAATTTAATAACTCAATATTATAATTTATTTTATCATAAAAAATCCTAAGTGTTTTCTATAAGTAGCTTCATCTCAACTAGTTAAAACTAGAAAAGTGAGCAAGATAGTGAAAAGGGTGAGAAATTCAAGTGGGATTATATTTAAGGTATACCTAAAGAATATAAGACTATTTTAACTATCTAAATGTGTCATTAACTCCCCTAAATATATTTTCATGGAAAAAAAAGCCAAATTTGAGGCCAAGTGTGAGGGGTGAGTGAAAGAAGATTTTCTTGGAATATAGGTAGTGATGGATCACTTACATAATAATAAAAATGATTAGGGATGAAATTAATGCATGGTGAAGCATGTATACAACCTTTCCCTCTTATTTTAATCATGATATTTGTCTCTAGTTAGTTTTGGGATGTTCTAAAAGGGCCAAATGATGAAGGTATTTTTATGAGCAAGCAAAAGGAGTCTTACACCACATTCAAAGAGTTTCATGCATTTGAGAGCCATTTATCCTATTATAACTTGCATTTTATATCTCATAATTCATTCTCATACATGTGTAACTCCTCCTTTCAACATGATAAGTGTTTTTATGACCCTTGGAATTCTCTCTTCTCATTTAGCTCTCAATTTATATAAGTAGTGGCCTTTTTGGATTTTCTAATCTAATACTACACCATGTATGATTAATACCTACTATAATGACATTGTATTTTGCGTTTGAACATTAATTCAATTATGGTTTTGAGTTCATGCAAAATTTTCTAAGTGTGCAAGTGATGTATGGTGATGTAAAGTGATAATTCTCTATCCTTTCTTCCCTTATCCTTTCATATTTGTGCAAGAGTTCCTATTCTAATAGGTCATATATAGTGTATTATAGTGTTTTAGGCTCCTTTAAAGTGTATTATTATCCTTATAGCGTGAAATATTCCCTCTGGTTCATTTGACTTGTGTTGTTTCATACATCTCATCTCTATATTGAAATACTCATGTTAGATTCCTTTAGGACCTTGAGAGCAGTTTGTATGCCTTGTTACATTATTCTAGGAGTATGATGTTCACATGTAAATAATATTGGTGTATCACCCCCTTAGAATATTTCCATTTAATTTAAGTTTCTAACTCTTTTCCCCAAAATTAAGCATTAGATAGGTGATAAGCATTTCAAGATACATTTAGGGAGCTAGCCCTTAAATCTAGAGGTTCACTTCCACTATGAGTAAACCCACATGCCTAGAAGTGTTACCATGTTCCCAAAATATGGAAGAGGCTTGAACACCTTGTTGAGTATAAGATTTGGTGATAATAGTTATGGCATACTTGGTGGGATGCATTGTCTTTAAGACAACTTGTCAAGGTGAATCTTGGTCTTAACAACATCAGCTATAAATTAGTGTGATACTCAACATTTTTTGAATCCATCAAGGTAAAATCTAGTTCAAGGCCATTGTTTTATCATAAAATTATTCTCATAATTCATGTTTCTTACTAGGTGATCATCTAGTAGAGAATTCAACCCTATCAATCCACCTATTCAGCCTGAACTTCCTCTTGAAGTTTAAGATCCTCATCATAATCTAACCTTTGAATACCAAGAAGAGTTTTCTAGCCAAGGAAGTGAAGAGGTGGAAGAAATTGAAGATATTGAATAAAAAATGGAGAGGCCTCAAGCCTTCCCTACCTTCAATAATGAAAATCTAATTCACCTTCAAGTATATGAGGCCATTCCTCTTAATGACACAAAACATGTGCCTACATTCAATGGTAAGAGTAATGTTACACCTAGTGAACATATTAAGGATATCTCCATTTTTTATAGTTTTCATAATGTCACTCAAGAGAAAATTTCCATTAGACTCCTTACTATGTCTGTTGGAGGGAAATCTCTTGATTGGTATAGGACATTTCCTAGTAGATGAATCACATCATGGGATGAATTTGGAGTGTTTTTAACTTCAAGGTTTAATAATGAAATTGACCATGCCTCTCTCATACATTAGCTCAATGTGATAAAAAGAGGATTTAAGAAAATAATGCATGACTTAAATGAGATTTCTACATATAATTTTTATATATTTCCTCCTCCAATGTGGCCACCTATTAAATTTTGTGTTCCCTACCTACTTGAGAGCCATTGGTACTAAAATTTATATCATGCTTCAATCTATGGGTGGTTCCACCCTCATCAAAGCATATGAACTTGCCATCAAAGATGAAAATGGTCTTATTCAACCTATAAGGTTGACTCCTAAGGTTTATATGCCTTCATATCTCACACTTATAATAATAATCCAAGTGTGGCCCAAGTTCCCAATGCCAACACTAAACCTAGGACTACCCCTAAGAAGGAAGAAAATTTCATGTATCCATATGAAAAAATTCAATCCTTAGAAGCTGAGCTTAGGAAAGAGAGTGAAAAAATGTGCCTATCAAAATATTTATCCTTATAAATAAAAATATGTTCATCAATATGTAAGAGGAAGAGGTCAATGGCAACCTAACCCCAAAAGGCCTACCAATGTGTACAATCCCAACTCCCCACCAATGCAAGAGATATGGTACTAGTTCATAGTAACTTGGTGAAAGGATAAAATTGGAAAAAATGCCAATTAATGGATGATAATGAAGGTGGATATCAATATATTTTTTCTCAAAGAGGAGTAACTCCTCTCCTATCAGCTGAAAATGAGGTTATGATGAAAGCAAATGAGGATTGGCATCCTCATGGATAAAGTTTCACTAACTTCTTGGTGGAAGACAATTTTTTACTCAATCAAGGAGAATATGTTATATAAAATATAAGGGATAAGAGGAAGGTTCTAGTAGGTGAAAATAACATGCCTAAAAACTCATCTAATCCTCCTCCAAGGTAGAAAAGCATGCTACAAGTGTGACAGTTCCAAAAGCTCCTACACCTCCTTCAAGTCAAAATGTGGTAAGGTTTTCTCAAGGTGTCTCAATTACTCAAGTTCCAAGAAATTATTTTCATCCAAGGACTAAATAAAAGGTGAGTAATAATGCCTTAAACATAATGAATTTTTTAAAAAGTGCCAAAGCATCAATCTCTATGTGGGATGTCCTTCATATGCCTAGCCAAAAGGAGTTGTTACAAAAGTAATTACCCAGTATTCTTAATAGCCTTTCATCTTCAAGTCAAAGTCATAATAATTTTTTCCTTTAAAATGTCCCTAATACTATTATTGAACCATCTGCTAGGGTTGACAAACCTCCACCATTCTATCTCACTTTCATAGTGGGTGACAAATTGGTCCATAATTGAATAGTTGATAGTAGAGCTTCTACTTTAGTCATGCCCAAATTTGTAGTCAATAAGTTGGGATTAAAATATGAACCTAATAATAAATCAGTTATCTAATTAGATGTTACACTTGCTAAGATAATAGGGCTGATAAAAACTTGAAGGTCTTCTTACATGGTTGTCCTAGTTTTCCTATCCTTTAAGACGTAGTTGTTGTTAACCTCCTAGCTCTCTTTGAAATCTACCTTTCAAGAGACTTTATATCCAATATTGGTGGCTATATTTCAAATAAATGGTACTTATTGGCATTTAATACAAGTTATGGTACAAAAGTGACCATTAGCACTCAACCTCTTGCAAGTTTTCATATTAGGACTTACATTAAAACAAGTTCTAACTTGAATTATGTGATTAATGAGGAAGAGCCTAATGTGGATAATGGAGATTATAAAATCGAAGGGATTTATGATTTGTTCTTAGATGAGTATGGTGTAGATACATATGAACATGATCCTTATGCATACTTTGAATAAAATAACCTTGGGACTTATATCATGAAAAAAAGCCATTTGAAGGAGATGAGATAAGTGTCAAACATTCTCATACTATTGAAGGTAACTATATGATTTATGAGTATGATGATCATAGGTTGATGAATCTAATTGAACACCATATTGGAAATAATGATGTCTTTATCCCTATTATTGATGAAGATGCTTTGGATGATGACACTCATGAGGTAGATGAAAATGACTTGTGGCAGATTTTTGATGTCATATGTCAAAATTTTGATCATCTTGGTAATACTACTTACCATGTCAATAAGTATACACCTAATTCATTAATGACTCTAAAAAACATGATGTTTATTATATCACCAAGCATGGAGAAAAGGTTCATGTTTTGAATGAAGAGGAACTATGGCAAAGGCTCAATGCCATATGTAAAGAATTTGACAAGTTGGGTAAGTCCCACTTTTATCTAAGAGAATATATATCTAATGTTGAGATTTCCCATGATAATAATGATCATGTTGACAAGTACTCCATCAAGAATAAATATGAAGGTCATTCTACTAATCAGGAACCTGCTTTCATAAAGCAATTTGATGATATTAGTGACCAAGAAGTTGTAAATATAGAAAATGAAGCCAAGATAGATCTAGTTATGTTTTAAGGACAATAAAAATATCCATATGATGTTGAACCACATTCAAGGGTGTTTGATGGTAAAATATAATATCTTGATACTCTAGAACATCAAGTACATTATATCCTAAGAAAGGATAAGGTTGAGAGGACTATCATACATTCCAATCTACATTTTTTTGGAGAGCATCTAATGGATATGATAGAGATCACCATAGTTATAGCCCCAATAAAGGTTCTTAGAGAATAATAAAAATAATTCATGAAAGTTTTAAATATTTCACTTGTAGACCTAAGAAGATTCATAGGTGGTAGGTTTCTTGACCATACACATATACAAGTGATTGGTGATAAGCATGTTCCTCATTCTAGGGTGACTTCATTGGGGGACAAAGATGCAAGGGGGAATATTTTTGATCTTGGTCAAGGTATTATTATATGTTTCACATCAAGAGTGAGGTTTTGTAAATAGTAGAATAAGTGTGTGTGTGTGTGTGTGTGTGTGTGTTATCTTTTAGTTATATTGTGTTCCATAAGTGTTCTCATGAGCACATGTGTGTTTATTTTATGTTAATCTTGTTTTGTGTGTCCTTAATTTGTGTTTTGTGTGTTTTAAAAGGTAATTTTTGTGTCAAATATGTGAACATGTGACTCCATGGCCCAATGGATAGGATTAGGCAACTAGTCTTGGCATAGTGAGCATACCATCCTTGGAAAATTGCCAAGAATGTTGATCATTTTAACCAAAAATAAAAAATGGTTCAGCCCCCTTATAGTTAAAAACTTATATGTGGGTATAATATAATTCCTTGGCATGTTTCATATTTTATTTGATGTCATTTCATATGTTTTTAGCCTAGGTCATAGCTCAAATTAGTCCTTAGGTCATTTGGTGTCATATATGAAAGTGGCATGGTTTTAAAGGTTTAAAAGTTTTATAATTTTCATTCCAAAATAAAATATTTCATATTTCCTATTATTTTTGTGAAACTTGTAGGTTCCCTAACTGAAAATCAAGAAAATAACTAAAAAAGAAGGAATTTTGGCACTTGTATGGCCTATAGGGGAGTGTGACACATGTTTAACCTTATGGTATGGATATTAAAACTACCTATACTAATATAAATGTTTTATTATATTAATAATTACTAAAAATTGTCAAAAACCATTATTCTCCTTTATCACCCTTTTAGACATGTAGAACCAGTCAACAAGTTTATGCTTAGTATGGCTGATTGGACAATTTCCAGACCAAATTAATTTATGGGGTGATATTAAATTAATTCAACTTAATTCTCATAAAAATATTTTAAGGATTGGTCACTTTTTTATTTATTAACCATATTTTACAAGTTGACTATGTTTTTATGCTTGTTAAACCCCATACCCTATAGATTTCTCTCTCATATGGATAGTTAAATAGAATCAAACTAATGTAATTGAATAAAATTAAAATTTAATATTTATCACATGTTTCCCATGCTTGGTTTCATGTTTTAATGTGTCTTTATGGGTGCAACATCTCAAGTTTACAAGTTGGTCTCATTTGGGATGACATACAAGTTTCCACTATCTATAGAATTTTAATGCCTTGGTAGTTGTTTTATAAGATTATTATAGGTTAATTATCATGTTTAAAATTTAATATTTGTATATTCCTCTTTCAATCTCATTTTCCAAAGCAATCTTCCATGGAGTTGCAGTCATAAGTGACACAATTAATTTATCCCATGATTGTCATGCATAATCAAATGAGTGAGTTGTGTTAGGGTATTGAATAATTTCATGGGGTTGTAAATATGGTATTAATATTTTTAACACATTATCATATCATTAAATATAAATTAATATCCATTTACTTGATAAAAGATGGACCGTGATAGTCAACTCAATCACTTGCATGATCATACACCATGGAGATGCACCTATAGGTACCTGTAGGAAGGTATATAATTTAAATGAAGTGTGGAATATTGTATGAAGATATAAAACATAATAATATTTAATTTTAATACTTTTATTTAATATAAATTGGTTAGGAAGTCATATTCCTTGAGTATATTGATCATTTCATGCTCACTGCCTATCTGCAACTCAAAGTACACCTATAGGTATCTCATGAGGACCAATCATGTTGAGAAGGATTATTTGAACTTAATAAGGTTATATAAAATTAATATATTATATTTTTATCCTTTTATATGTTCCAAACTTCATTGAATCTCACAAACCATACATACTACCAACTTACTCATTTTCACTGTCTGTATATGAGAATGTCCACCTAGAGGTGGAACTAATAGAGAGGTATAAGTGTTATATGGAAATAATAAAACATGTTTTAAAACCATAATTAAGGTTATAAGATATTTATTATACTATAATAGACATTTTTAAATCATTATATTAGTTGGCAGTATCAAGATTTTATCTTCAAGATTCAATGATTGTGTTTAGGGACCAAATCCCTAAAAAAAAAAAAATAGAGCACCTTCCCATTTTGGAGATGTCATATGGAGTATTTTTTGATAAAAAATTAATAATATTATATCCTAAAAATAAGGTAATATATTTTAAAATAAGGAGGGTGAATGATTGGTGAAAATTAGTTTTTGAAAGGCTCTAATATGCATATTTGATCATTGGGTTCAAGTACTGATATCTACATGTTTAGAACTTCAAATGCCCCTCATCCCAAAGTTTCAAATGAGGAATATATTTCCTATTAGTTATTATTATATATTTGATTATATAATTTATACTCTAAAGAGTATCAGACAAGGTTTAGATAAATAGGTTTTTAGCTTAATAGGTATACTAATAGGTGTACCTTGGTTCAAAAAGACCACCTACAACTAACTATAGGTATATATAGTCCATGGAAAAAAATTATACATGGAAACCTAGTGGATAAAATAACACACAAGTTAAAACTTATCTCAAAATACCTTCAAATGATTCAAAATGTACATGACATAGATTTCAAGGCTAATCAACACCTACAAGCCCTATATAGTCAATTGTAGCTGATTGTGGTGGGCAAAAGGTAAAAGAAGTGGGATCCTTGATTTTGACTTGGATTTAATTTGAGGAGGGTGAGTTTAAATGACATATATGGAGATATAATTACCCTAGGAAACTATAAGTATGACTACAATAATTTTTTTAAATATTAAACTATGCAGAACAACCTACAAGTATCATTTCAAACACAAAACATAGTTAGAAATTGCCTTCAATCTTGATGAATCAAGTAGTATGAAGAGGTGTGTGAGACATTTGAGGGATAAACACAATTAAATAATTTTTTTTCATGATTATATTAGTCTCAATGGTCTCTTACCATAATGAAACCATGTAGAGAAGGGATCCAAAAGAGTAAAACACAACCCACTTTTAGGACCCTACAGACAATGAGCTTGCCTAAAGGTTTGTCTTAAGTTTTGAAGGAGTTAAGGGGTATAATGACATGATAAAGGGATGAAAATATATATAGATAATATATACCAATTTACCTAACCCCTCATGTGTTTATAATTAATTAGGAAATAGGGTAAGTAACCTCTATTTTGTCTCAGATAGAGGGTACTCCCCTAGTATGCTAACTTGCAAAATTTGAAGGAAAAGGATAACTCAGTGAGCTAAAAGATGGTTTAACCTTGAAATGAAGTTTTAAAATATATGATAGGAAGGGTAGAGAATGAAAAATAATGAAAATATGTTTAAAACACAATGGTTTGGTCTAAATAGACAAAAGTGCAAGTAGACGTATTAGGCTTGAATTAGGCCTAAACCCCAAATGGGGGTCAGTTTCACTTCTATCCCTATGAAAACATTATAATGAGTTTTAAAATGTTTTAAGGGAGATATAATGTGTGTTAAATATTATACCTTGTATAAAATTCAATAATAAATACATTTTTGAGCTTAGAATCACATCAACCCTATACAAATTAAAGAACCAAGCTCGAGTAGGAAATTTTAAGTGTTCATATATTCTTGGATACTTTTCATGGGAGATCAAGGAGATTAGACAAGTTAGATAGGGTCTTGAGCTACTACTTTGTGGAATTGGTTCATCAATCTGACATCAAATCTTTATGAACAATACTTAAGTGTAGAAATGGTCTAAAACCCTTTAAAACTTTGATTCATGACCTAATAGAGGAAATGAAGGAGAAGAGCTATACTTAAGGGTTGGAACTTATAGATTAATATCCAAGGTTTACCTCCATCTTACTAAGGTGTTCCCTACTTGTACAAACATGAGGGAATTTTTATTTATTTGACTATTTTTGATGTTTTATAGGTTGTATAGAGTTTCAAGAGATACAAAAAAATTTGGGAGAGACCTTTGGACTTACTATAACTCATTATTATAATTTATTATATCATAAGAACTCATAAGTGTTTCTACAAGTGAATTCATCTCAACTACTCAAAACCGGCAAAGTGAGCAAGATAGTGATAAAGGTGAGAACTTCAAGTGGGAGTCTATTTAAGGTATACCTAAAAAATATAAGACTATGGTAAGTCTTTAAATGTTTCATTCACTATCCTCTATGGATTTTCATGGAAAATTGAAGACAAATTTGAGGCCAACTGTGAGAGGTGAGTGAAAGAGGATTTTTTTGGACTATAGGTAGTGATGGATCACCTCTAAAAGAATACAAATGAATAGGTATGCAACCAATGCATGGTGAATCATGTATATAACCCATCCATATTATTTAAATCATGGTATTAGTCCATATATAGTTTTTTTAAGTTTTAAAAGAGCCAAATGTTGAAGGAAATGTTTTGAGCAAGTAGGAGTCCTATGCCACATTCTAGGAGTTTCATGCATTTGAGAGCCATTTATCCTATTAGACCTTATATATTCTATCTCATAATTCATTATCCTACATGTGTAACTCCTCTCATCATGAAAAGTGTTATTATGACCCTTTAACTTCTCTCTTCTCACTTCTCTCTCAAGTTCTATAAGTAGTAGCCATTTTGGCTTTTATATTATACTACCACACCATGTATAGAGAAGCTCTGATGTAGTGACATAGTATTTTTATTTATACTAGTCTATTTTTGAGTTCATGAATAATTTTCTAAGTTTTAAAGTGATGTATGGTGATGTAAAGTGATAATTCTCTATCCTTTCTTCCCTTATCTTTTCATTTTTGTGCAAGAGTTCATATTCTAATAGGTCATATAGAGTTTAGTCAAGTGTGTTAGGCTCCTTTAAAGTGTATTATTGTCCTTGGAGTGTGAAAATTTATCTCTATTTTATTTTCCTTGTGTTTCTTGATACATCTCACCCCTATATTGAAATACTCATGTTAGAATCCTTTAAGACTTCGAGACCAGTTTGTATGCCTTATTTCATTGTGATATGAGTATGATGGTTATGTGTAAATCATCTTGGTGTATCACCCCATTATAATAGTTCCATTTCAGGAAAGTTTCTAAGTCTCTTCCATAAAATTAAGCATTATATATGTGATAATCATTTTAAGATACATTCAAGGAGTTAGCCCTTAAATCTAGAGGCTCACTTCCACTATAGGTACACCCACATACCTAGAAGTGTTCCCATGTTTCCTAAAACTATAAGAGGCTTGAAAAACATCTTCTTGGGTGAAATATTTGGGGAAAAAAATATTTTAATATAATATACTACATAATCATGATTAAAATGTGTCATAACATAATACAACCAGTTAACTAATAGTTAATTATCATGATCATAAACATAAGACACTATCCATAATTATCGTATAACTAATTGTAGTTACCTAACACATCAAGTAAAATAATTAATAACCCTATAATTAGTAATAATAATTCTAGGGAAAAATTGATATGTAATAGTTTTTGGACATGTTCTACACTCTTACCTAGTTTACCACAAGCTCATTGTATTTGAAATCTTACAACACCTTGATTCCTTTATTATGCACCAATTGGAGACCCTATATCAGCACCTCATACTCAACAATTTTTTTTGTGCAACCAAACTAAAATCTGAATTTAGGGAAATATTTATCCTTTTGAGGTGAGTCCATCATGACACCAAATCCTATGCCATTTTTCCTTTAGGATCTATTAAATTATAACTACCATATGATTTTATCATCTTATTTTTCCTTTACAAGGTTAGGTATCAATGTGTCATCCTCAAGAATGTATTATATGCCTATCCATGTTTCCTCTACATTTTCATATGGATTTCACTCATAATTCTCACACACCTATTCATCAATTAAATCATTTGGGACCTCTTCAAAGTGTGTGGAATTATCATGAAGAATTAAATTATTTTCTTGGTAAAATAAAGTGTAGTTTGCATCAACTAGGCTAGGAGTATATGGATCTATGTGATTATTAAAAATAATATTGTCCTTGATGGTCACCTTGGTCCCATATCTAGTTCTTAGTAGTATGTGTGACTAATCTAAGCATATATATCCACCCACATTTATAATGAAACCTTGGGAGAGGCATATATAAAATTAAGGGGGTAATTCAATGATTATGATGCCCTTCACAATGGAAAGGCTAGGACATGTGTGTAGAGTGAGACTCAAACCCTGGATACTTCCCATAATTTTAACTATTATTATGTCCAATTAGATGACCCCTTTTGATATGGGAGTATATACTATGCCTAGCATGTCTATAATTTTTATTTGACATGAATGAGCTACTCATTCTTAAATATATTATACAATTATATACAAGATGCTTATTGATTATTAGAGAAATGTAAAATGGTGATGGATTATTATTTTTATGCACTTCTTCCTTAGGTTGGCATAGAATCATGTACACAGTAGACGTAGTTTGAAATGGCTCATAAGTTTGGAAGCTTTTTAGGTCATCCTACAACAAATTCCTTTTGTAATGAATACTAATAGAATCCATAATGGAAATTTTCATTCCATTATTATTCATCTATTTGATAATGTTAATGGGGATTTGTTTCCCTTTAATCTATGTTTTTTGAATTTTAGTCTCTTCTTGCACCTACACACTAGTTTGGGGCTACCTCTCTTTATACATAACCTATTACATGTGTACGAAAGGTTACATAGTTTCCTTGACTTGGGTATTTGTACATTGAACTTGGGGCATAAAATTTGAAAGCACTGAAGAAAAAGGTTCCTCTACCATTGCTTTCTTTTTAAATATTTTGTTAAAAGTAATTGGGTTTATTATTATGCTCGACTTTTAATTTTAATTCACATAATTGAAGTCACCCTCCTACCAATTTAAGAGGGTGTATTTTACCTGCTCTTTCATTCATGCCTATAATCCATCCCTTGGTTGATATGAAATAGATGGAGGCTCCTAAGGAGGTGGCACATTTTGCATCATAGGTGCCTCATTCATCACTCCATTCATGCACATGACTTGATCACTCAGATATCACCATTCATAGTCCCACACCATGTTATTTTACATGAGTAAAATAACTCTATAAGTTCTCATAGTGTTAGGATTTGTTACATAGTGTGGTTTATTATAAATGAGGTGGTTTTGAGCCCATGTAGTATGTTAGTAGGGAGGCATGTTTGATTTATATTACTAATTGATGATTTGATAAGGCCTAGAATGCTATGATTGATACACTTTTAATGACACTAGCTCATTTACAAAGCTATTAAATAAGGACTTGACCTCATGCAGTCCGTTCAAGGGTGAAAAAGTTTATAGAATTAGTGGGCTGAAAATAATAGGAATGGGGGCTAGAGTTGTAATGGGAGGTAGGGAAAATGAACTTGTACATGGGGGATTAGGATATAAGGGTATATGGGGTCTAGGAACAATTTTTTATAATTAAATTAATTAGGTTTATATGCACACAATGAACTCATATGAATATGGTAGTACTACACTTCCCATTGATTAGATCATTATGGCCAAATCATTATTCAACACTCCCAAAAAAATATAAGAACATAGTGTTAGGATTTGGCCTTACCAAGAGTGGAAATTGGCCCCAATTCCTCTAAAATTTGAAGTTTATTTTTACCATCTACTCATGTGGATCCCTATTGATGGCCTTGAGCTACACCATCATTGATAGGTGGTCACTTTTTTCTTTAAAATACCTACATATTTTTGCACCCAACTCATCCTAGTTATGAATGGAATTAGGTACCAAACTATGGTGCCATTGGAGCACTCTCATTTTTAAATAATATTCAAGGAGTCTCACTACAACATTATATTCAATCACATTGTGGACATATTAAATATTTGATATATATTATATATGTTCTACCCAGGTAGTATAATTTTGTCTAATAAAGTAGGGTATGCTCTTAAGAGAAACTACAATAATATAATCATGTTAGGGAAGGATCAATGGGATACCTCAATTAAAGGGAACAAAGGGTTGGTTTCTTTATGTATCCATGAAGGGAATATGGAATAATCTTGCTTTGTGTGTAGGGAATCTACCAAATGGGGGGTGTAGACTAAGCTCTAGGAGAGATTTATCTTGCATCACTAGCCATTTTAATAGGAGATAAGGATAATATGACTCCCCTTCTTATATAAATTTTAGGTAGATAAATGAAATGGAAATTAGTTACCCTTGAATATGATCTCATATATCTTGGCATATAAATGAAAGTTTGTTCTTTATAAATAAGGAATTCTTTGAGTTTCTAGGTTATCTATAGAGTGTTTTCAACACTTGAATAAATGGGAGTAGCATCAATCAAATAAATTTTCAACTAGGTCCCACTAGACATGATATACATTTTTATCACTTGAAATGTACACCCATGTGTGAAGGGATCTTACATGCACTACTGTGTGGATTTCCCATGCCTAATGTCTTATACTTGTACACCAAAGAGTGATTTAGTGTCTTGATGTAATAATGGTATCATCCCCTAAGGTGTATGACTCTTTCACTCCTTGGGATGAACCTATATAATAGGTTGGCTTCCTCCTATTTTAGATGCACCTAATTTAGGACTAGCTGATAGACCTACAAAGAGTAAAATGAAATATATAACTAGAACTAAACCTATAATTTATAAAGTGGAAAGGGGAGATAAAATGTAATAGGGTTTCTATAATGTAAAATGTGATGTACCAATAATAGAGTAAGCACCTCACCCACTTAATGACATAATAAGATTAATAGATTAGACATAAAATCTTCAAACTAGGCACACTACATAAGTGTTTCTCATGGAGGTAAGGGAACACAATACAACATTAATAGGGATGATAAATGGTTCATAAATAAAAACTACATAGACCCATGTATACACATCATGATACCTATAGGTACTTTCAGTTTTGTGCATAGGTGTGAAGGGGGTATGGTAATAAGAGGGAAAAAATCCACACACAAAGATAAACAACAATGAATGCACACAAAAGATAGAGCATAAAGAAAATTAAATTAGTTATTATTAATTTAAAGGTGTAAAGAAATATTAAAAACTTAAATATATCTTTTTTATACTAGGAGAGGGATCTTGGAGGGAAAATTTTGGCATCATTATAGCACTAAAAAATGTTGACCATTTTATAACAAAAATTAGGGTTTATATAACATAGGGTAAGGCCCTGAGTGATTAACTCACCATTTGAGGTGGATGATAGGAAATTTAATTTGGAATAAACACCTAGATATCAAGGTTGATTAATATCATCAATATATTTTCAATAACTATTACAATCCATGCTTATTCCACCTAGATTTGATAATTTGATCATGAAAGTAGTTGGAAGGTCACTCATTGATCCACATGTGTATTTGAGAATAAATGACATCAAAAAAGCCAAGGGTGGAATTCAATAATGTTATGACAATTTTACAACCACCCTAAATTTAATTCTATTTTGATTTAGTTCCCTTTATGTCCAATCGAGGTTAACTACAATCCCATTTATGGTAGTCACCTACCAATCCACTTAGACTAGTCTATTGACATCGAATTGTACAAGTGTATCTTTAAGTTCTACCTTGTCATCTTGTATAGGTAGTTTATATATTTAAAACATCCCCCCTTTGGAACCATATGTGCATTATCCCATGTTGAGTCCCTTATTTATGGATTATCACATGTGGTTTCACACATATAGATAAGTACATTATGCACAAAGGGTGTGCACTAAATATTCCATAAAGAGTTGGCTATGATTTTATGAAGTTAAATAAGGGAGATATTCTATGTAAATTCATAATTCCCAAACTTTTTATGCACCTAGTCTCTTTTGATGGTCTTCCCAATTTGTACCTTTATTTAAGACTTGTGATAGTCTGTGAAGACAATGTTGCACAGTCTAGATCATAGTTTGTATTTTACAAGGGTAAAGATGTGAAATTATACAAATTATCACAAGAATTCACCAGAGATTGAGGAATTATTTGAATAATATTTCAATATCTTGAGCACACTCTTCATGATTTGGAACTACTCCATGTGTACTTCTCTCTTTTACTATTTGAAGTTAGGGAGACTTGCGTACTCTGCCTTGCACATCATGATGAAGGATTAAGGAATGGGGCATGCATTTTTAACTAATTATATGAATTGATAAACACTTCATTTATGTATGATCATATTCTAACTATTGATTGTTGGTGTGGATGGGAAGTGTCTGCATGCAACCTTACTTTTGGAGAAATTGATACTATGAAATTTTGTGGCCTCTTGTGTGGTCATTATGAGTTCATCATCTATTTAAGGGGTGACTTGGAAAGTCAAAAAGTACTTTATGAGATATTCCCCCAAGATAATCTATTATATTTGACTATATTCATTATCATGACATTTTCTCAATATATTTTTCATTTGTTCCCTTTCCTATCTTTTTCCTCATCTTCTTCATGTTTGAGATCCCTTTTCCTACTAATTAGACACTTATAAGTTATTTATACAGTTTTCTCTATATTTATGACTAACTTGGACATATTGAGTCAATATTATATCTATTTTCCATTTTTATATAAACTCAACCCGGCTGGCATAATACTATTTTTGACATATTTTCATTTCTACTAACTTGGTAAGGCCGAGTCTGTAGGATTTTGAGATAAGTGATTCTTAGGGATTTTATTCATGTATATAGGATTCATAAATATCATTTTTAATAATAAAAATTTGTGATCTAATTTTATTTTACATTGAAATCCACCCTTATTAACAATAATATGAATTATGATATATGAGTTTAAACTTGTGGAGGTCTGGTTTGCTCAAAGTTTTTGAAATTCATAGCAATAGATGTTAAACCAAAAGGTTACATCTAGTCTTTTGATTTCCCAACTAAAGATACTTATATATTATTTCTTACATCTTAATATTCATAAAAAAAACGTTTGTCATAAAGTTAAAATTAATCTAAGGGATATATTGATGCACTAACAAGTCAACCCAAGGTAAGTATGCCTATCTCTACATGTTGTCTTTATTTACTTAGGTGGATACATATGTATATGTGTGTATGTGTCATATTGATATGTTTTTATTCATTTATTAGTTTAGTATATGGTCTATTTAAAAGATTTATTTCATTTTCTTTAATCTCTTGGTTACAAATTTAGTTTAGTTACCTCTTAGTTATCGCATAATAATGTATTTTATCTCTTTCATCTACCCATATTACATATTGGATCTTAGTTAGTCTTTGTTCATCATTTTATTGCATAAAATTCCTAATTATATCTTTGATATCATTTTAATAAACAAATATTTCACTTAAACCCACCTAATTTATGCATATCATATTATATGTATGTTAGAGCTATTACAGTCTTCTCCATTTTATTATATTAGAGTATATTTATATTATTGATTGTATTTACCCTACATACATTCTAGTGACCCTAATGTGAATACTTCCCCACCATAATTTTGGTCATTTTCACATTTTTCCTTTTTCTCATTTCTTAGTAATATCAAATTTTCATCAAATTAACTTCATCATCATCATATTCTATTGAGCCTAATATGAATATTATTTCACCATTATGTTGGGTCATTTTCATGTTTTATTTTACTAGCTTATTGGTTCACCCAATTTGTTAAAGATATATTTATTTAAAAAGTTATTACCCATTATCATCCCTAAAAGTTATTTTTCTATTACTACAATGGGAGTTTTCAACATCAAATATCAAGGTGAATATGATCAAAACTTTAGTAGTTTTGAAGGATTCAATTCCAAAAATACTAATGATGTTTCCATGATTGAAACTATAAATAAATCTAAAAATCATCTTTCATACCATTTTTTTATCCCTCATGAACATCTATATAACTATTTTAATATGACTATGACTTAAAATTGTATAAATCCTAATCCTAATGTTAACGAAAAAATTGAGTTATGATTCTAACAATGGAGTTGAAGACTATCACAAATATCCTCATGAAATGAAATTTTATATTCAAGTGCATCCTAAGAACTTATTAAATTACAAATAATATATTTATTTTTCTCTTATTATGGATCATTTTATTGAAACCCATTCCCATTATACATTTTTTGTATAATTTAAAGCAAGCCATTTTTTACCTCCTCTAATTCTTATTCCCCCACCATACCTAACTTAGTTACAATTATAGCCACTAAAACCTTTAATTCTCTAAATTTTAACATGAAAAATAATTATAATACATGTATTTTCACCCAAGATTTTCACTCTAGTCAACTTGAAAATCAGTCATCTCAAACCAATAAAAGCATCATTATAGTAGTGATAATGAAAGTATTGAATCAAATGGATCACATAAAATTATCTAGTTCTAATTAATTCATGCAATGAAAAATCATATTTTATAAATTAATTATAAACCTCAACAAATTTGGTTGGGAGGACCAAATCAATATCCCCTAACCACCTTAAGGATCATTTTTAGAATCTCATTCCAAAAATCCAATTTGAAATAAATTCATCAAATTTAAAAAAAAAACCCTTAATGGATCATATTAAAATATCAGACACCATCACATACGATAGATATACTTATCTCAATTTTCAATTTAAATCATTTTTTACTCTTTACAAGGATTGGATCAAAATTAACACCTATGCAACTACCAAACTAATTACTAAATCCCTAATAGATGATGCTTTAGAGTGGTAAAATCAACCCAATCCTAGATATTTCATCTATTTATAATGTTTATTAAATGCATTAATTAAATCATTTTAGTATCATGACTTACCTAGAAATAAACCAAGTAACTTTGTCAATTAAAAATAAGTAGATAATGAGCTAGCTAAAGAATTCATTAAATGTGGGAAATCTATGGATATAAAAATAATAATAATGACATGTCTAAATATCACCCCTTAAATATTTTTAAAACCACTTTAAAACAAATAATGCAAAAAAATTAGGTCATTTTCTCCTAGGTCATTAGAAGAATCCTTCGATCATTCTACATGACATGACCACCTAATGCAAATATTTTAGTTGTATTAAAATAAATATAATACATAAATATTTATGAGACCCAATAAAATAAGCACACTAATAACAATGGTGTTAGTGACAACTATGATCATATTTTTTACCAATCAAAAAATCATGATAAGTGGTTTTTAAAATGCAACTCTTTCTCAACCACTTAGAGGAAGTCATTTTAACCACCTCATCCTTCCAATAGTTATAAAAATAATACCCATAAAAATATTAGATTTAATTAGACAATATGAAATATTCTTAGACCTCGATCAGAATAATTTTATGATCCATGAAAAAACCTTAATATTATGAAAATTAAAAGTTTTGTTGGTTTCATGGCCATTGGTATCACTCTCATGAAATTACCATTCCATTTAGAATTTAGCATATGATTTCCTCCATGGTCATAAATTTAATCACAATGTTATGATAAGAGAATGATATCAATCCTTTGAAAAAGTTTCTAAACATCATCAAGGTCATGTCAAGCATGAAGCACTTAATGAAGCTAATTATTGCATTTGGATCTATCAAAATCCAATTCTAGATCCTTTCAAAATAAATAATGAATAATCTCAATAAAACAACAAGTCATCTCAAAATCTGAAAAAAAATCAGCTTTAGCTAAAAATTCTATAGAAACAATTATTAATCATATCTCCTCCACTCATGAATAAATATTAGCTAACATAAATTAAATGATGTGAATTATAGCTCATATTGATTTATGTTATATAACTCAAAACTAACCTAAATATACTCTATAAAATATATAACTATTTAGGACTATCCTATAGGTTAAATTCTAGTCTATATCTCATTAAAACATTCAAAATAAGAAAACATTTAATGGATTCAATCATGCCAATAAAATCAATGTTTTACTTTTATTATTATTTTATTTATTGGGTTGATTCAATCATATATTTATAAAACTACATTATTTAGCATGCTTAATTTTTTTGATTCATATATTAATACATCAATCATATTGGCAAGGCTAACACATTCAAATATGATAGTCATCAATGACTACTTATACTATATTGACAAATAAAATACTATAAAAAAATTAGTAAAATAATAAAATTTAGATCCACATCCTTTTAGAGTTAAATCTAATACTATTAAATATCTATTTATTAGTTACAATAATGTCCAACTCACTTTAAACCTGAATAATTAGATCCCATTGAAGAACTCTTTAATATATTTAATCATATTTCTTTCCTCGAGCTTATGCAAACCTTTATAAAAGATCACAACATCTTAATACAAATTATGTGGTATGAAATAATGTAATGAGTTATCTATAAAAGTTAATAAGATAATAAATCAAGACTTATTTTTTAAGTTTCTAATTGGATTTTTGATTACTGATAAGATCTTTTTTTCTACAGTTGAACCTTCCCTCTTTATTAATGTTTTAATCAATTATATACAAATCAAAATATCCCTTATTGATTAAGGTTTATGTACTTACGTTACCTATTTATAATTCATCAAATACCTTGGTTGTTCTATGAATAATCTTAAAACCACTCTTAACACATTTCAAGGATATCTTTCAAGATAAATGCCTCCCATGAGGTTTATTTTGATTCCTATCATGGTGCCTCATAGAATGGTTAGGGTGAAGGTCATGATCTTAAAATTTACCCTATCATATAACATATAATATGGCTACCCTTGTACTCATCACATGAGGGGAATATATTATTTTACATCTTAATGTGTTAAAATATCAAATTTGGGAGTTATCTAAAAAATTCAAGGTGATCCAAGTATTTGGAATTATGAACAATCTCAACAAGTTTTCTTTAAAATTATTAGCCTTGAAAATATCCCAAGTATTACTTTTGAAGAATATAAATGTTTTCACTATCATATTTATATTTAGTTAGAGGTTATAGCGGTAATCTCAAGATCATGGAAAACATCCCATCCAACCTTCTTGTTTATAATGATGATGAACATAATGAGATTAATCTAAAAATAAAAAATTATTCAGTTCCTCCTAGCATCATCCCTTAATTTCCTCCTACATTACAACCCTATTTTTATAAGAGGTAAATGGATGAGATACCAAAAACCATTATTATTCTAAAAAATATATCTTATTTATGTCACTTTTAATGAAATTATGGTTGAATCCCTCTATGTGGATTGAAACACTCAGTATTATGATAATGATTATATGTTAGATAATATTTTTTATATGAAAAAAATAAAATAAAATTCTATGCTATAAATATTCCCTTCAATAATCCCATGAGTGAGAATATTTCAAATATAGCATCAATATGATTACTCTTTCTTGTTCAAACATGCATGGTGAGTTATTTCATTTTGATATTCATCATGGTGTATATGAAAATCCTATTATTGATTTTTTTTATTGTTTTGGGTACCCTAATATGCATAGTATTATCCCTCTCAAGATGTTGGCTTTAAATCCATATCCACTAACACCAAGGATTTTGATGGAGGATTTAAGATGTCATCATGCAAAACAGATTTTTACATACAAAAATTCTCATAGGAATTATATATAGAACTCTTGATCATATAAGAGACACTTATAATAATAAAAATTACATGGACAAGCTCCTCCAGTGGATAACTAACCACATGTTCATCTTCCCTAACTATGTATTTTTTTACTATCATGGGACAACTACTCATGCCATGGTGGATTTTTTATCCTTTTGATATGATTTTAGATATTATTCATCATAAGTAACCAAATTATTATCCTTAGTTAGATGTGAATCCTAAGAAGACAACTCCCACACATGTACCTAATAAAATGGAACATTATTATTTTTGGCATGAGTGTTATACTCACTCCACAACTAATTATAGAGACTATCGATAAGATAACCTTTAGTTTAAAATATGGTGGCATAAGGTTCTATAAAAACCATCAAATCATGTTAATATTATGGAATAATATCCTCCCTTATATCCAATATGTCTTTTTAGGTTAAAATAGTTTATTTCACATGTATCTTATTCATGACTAGAGGATTAACATCCTACCAATTATACCATACCTTCTTTCTCTATGGAGGCTATTTTCAAGGCTTATCTTCTATATGTTTAAGAAAAAGTAAAGAGATCTTGGTTAAGTCATGATATGAATTGTAACATTAGATTTATGATGTGGTTCATACTACATATAATGATATTTTGAGACATTTCTCCTCATATTTTATCATGTATTGAATATTATTTCACTCTATTTATCTTTTGATTATTTCTTAGTGTATAATTTTCATATATCATGGTATTTTCATTCATGAAATTTGATGTAAGCATATTATCTATATTAATAGTTTATTATTCCTTTGCATACTTTATGATTCTTTGGCATCTTTTATTTTTAGTCTTCCCCTCTTGGGTTTATTTGGCCTTTGCATCCTTCATGATTATTTGATATCTTTAATTTCCCTATAGTCTCTCCCTCTTGGGTTTATTGATATTTTTCATGATTCACGATTATTTAGTCTCTTTAATTTTATCATAGTCTTTCCCTATAGGGTTTAATTAGATTTTGTGGTATTGTTGACTATTTAGTATCTTTATTTTTTCTAGCATACTTCCCTCTAAGTTTTATCATTTCCCCACTTGAGTTTTGTAACTATATTTATAATGTTATACCTATCATATGTTTACTTGGATTATGTAATTACATTAATAGCTTTCATATCACTTACCCATGTCAGACTATCCTATACTTTATAAATTTATTATATTATTTGGCTTACATCTTCATGCATTTATAGATCCTTTTATGCCTTCTATTTTTGAAATAAAAACTCCCATGTTCTAGTCATCTACTAACATACATTAATTTTATTACCTCATAGTTTTTGATCCCTCGTGATTCCAATATTTTTCATTACTGTATTCATTTGAGGCACACTTTGGTTAGCTATGAAATTTCACTCTCTTCTAAATATTAAGTCTAGGGATGTTTAAGATTATTTTCCCCTAGGTTCTCTTCTTTAGTGGTTATGTGTAATCTCACTTGTGTTAATCATATTTATCACCCATTGTAAGTTTATTGAATCCATATGGAGGATAAAAATAGCAAAAAAAATGTTTAGAATCCAATATATCAAATAAAAAAATCTAAAGAAGGAAATATTAAAAGGAAACATATATATCAAAATTCAAAATAAAAGACATGATCATATCATTGAATTTCCCCCTATCCTAGTTGAATGTCAAAATACATATTTTACCTCAAGATAGATTCAAGATACATTGGAGTGTTTTAGTCTAGTAGACTAGGATAACATGATTTACATATATATCACTAGTGATAACTACTTTCACATGCTTGTACCTAGACCTTACAATTGGTTTGTGGTTCCTTCAAGGTTCTGAGGAGTGGGAAAGATATTGTGGTAAGGATCATTTGAATTTTCAATAATTTAACCTTATTGGGATAATTTACAGACTTCACTTATTATCCCAATCTCTATGCTGTATAGGTGGGGTATCTAGATCCTTAATGTTGAAATTTATCACCCTTTCCCCATTGATTAGAGTGTCTTGTGATCACTAAGGATTTTTATATTACCCTTGTGGTGTATTACCTCTTGATTTCCATATTACTATTCCAAATATCCCTTTTGTAGTTATTGCTACCATTTTATCACCTCCCTCTTCTTTATACCCATTTTTTCATCTCTTTTCTTCAAACTTGACTTATAACTCTCAATATTATGTCTCTTGTATTTTCATTTTGTGTGTTTGATGGTAAGGTCTTGGGAAAAAATCTATTCCCTCCTTAAAAATTACCATAAAATTCACAATTACACCATCTATTTCACATTAGTGATGTGTTTATATAGTCATTTTATCATATGATACATTATAGTGAAAGCATTAACTTGGTGTTCACTCATTTTATTTATACACATCTTATGTCTGTCTTAGATTTATTTTCTCCCTAAATTTGATGTATTGTGGTCCTTTTAAACTTGCTTGCATGTATTTTGTTTTTCTTAGATTCTCTTTTATCTATTTGCATTAGATTTTTTACAATCACTTTGCATGGCCTTTGTTTTCTTTAAAATTATTTTGATATATTTACATTGGATATTTTACAACCTCTTTCACATTTATTACATTTATTTTGCTTATAGGATTCTCTTTCCTTTACTTACAATTGATGTCATTTACAATTTGTATCATTTATTACAAATCTTATGTTTCATAATATTTATTTTTATACTTATATTTGATGTCATTTTATCGTTTGCTTACCTTAAATTTCCTTTATCTACTTACATTGGATAATTTTTATTGATCACATTTATTGCACATATTATGTTTTCTTTAGATTATATATATATATATATATATATATATATATATATATATATATATATATATACACACACACACACACACACACACACACACACACACACACATTTTATTTCTTACACACACGTATGCATGTGCATGTGAACACGTGTGTGCATGCACACACACACACACATGCATATAACATACATATGTGGCATTTATTTACATTATTTTTCTACATTTAATTATGTGTTTTTTATTTTTCTTCATTTTTAATAAATATGAGCATGCACACGCGCGCGCACACACACACACACAGAGAGAGAGAGAGAGAGAGAGAGAGAGAGAGAGAGAGAGAGAGAGAGAGAGAGAGAGAGAGAGAGAGAGAGAGAGAGAGAGAGAGAGAGAGAGAGAGAGAGAGAGAGAGAGAGAGAGAGAGAGAGAGAGAGAGAGATGTGTGCTTGCATACATCATATATACCATACAAATACCTTAGGCATCCTTTTTACCAAAGGGGTGAGTGGAAAGATATTTTATATATGTTAGGTCATAATAAAGAGTTTTTGCTCACCCCTTTTGGGACAAAAGAGGCCCATAATATATGTATGGTATATATTATGTGTATATACACACAAACATATCTCTCTATCTATATGTATATGTGTTTTCATGTGTTTACACATTGTATATACCATACATAGACTATGTGCCTCCTTGTTCCCAAAAGGGGTGAGAAAAACTCTTTTATATGACCTAAAATCTATGAAATATATTTCCAAGGTCTTGGTTCTAGACCATATTCCTTGAACTTCTCTCTCTATTATAGTCACATATCTCTATAGATCTAATATATGATCCCTTAAGGTCTACTCAATCAATATGTCTGTTAATGTAGTCACCATGTGTGATATCTTCTCTTGAGTTAATGCCTTCTAAGCAATAGTATCCCATATTTTCATGACTATAGTAGAAGTGTAATGAATAGGAAATTACCCCCACTATAGTACCATCAATGTAACCTCTCCTAACAAACTCAATAATATGAAATGTTCTCCAATATATGGTGATTTTAGATTTGGAAAATATATTACATCATGCTGAGGAAACACATTATAAAATATATAGTGATGGAGAATAAATCATGGATGACCACATCATCTTCTTTAGGCCCTCTAGTTACTTATCTCTCTACTCTTCCTCTTTTAAGACTATTGAGCACATTGTGGATTCATTACTAGAACCTATAGTAGAGGAATATTTCCTCATACCATTTGAGTCTTCCTAAAATGTCTCATATTATAAGGAGACAAGGCTAGTGGTGTTATGAAATGTGTATATTCAAAATATATTGGAACACTAACATAAGAGTGTGACTTTATCCAATACATGTAGTGATTGGTCATCTTGGTACATCACCTAGCCCATATTATAGAAGGCCATGTTGTCCATGTGTCTACAATCCCTCTATATAAAATAAAAACAATAAAATCCTTATGTATAGTATATATTATCATATACTTAGTCACATACCTAATAGAAGGCTCTTAGACCCATCACCTCAATCAGAAAAGTCATATAGAATTTGTTTTGATAGGCCCATTGGTGATACATTGGAAACCAATCGTATATCCAAAAAACAAAAAAAATTATTAGTTCGATCAATATCCATTTCCTGGTTAATATGTTATAAAAACCATGTACTACCTACATCTAGATGCTCAATCCCTTTCTATATAGTGTGTCCTTCTCTAAAGCATATCAACGCTTCGATATCACAAACATAGGAAAGTTTCAATTAAATTTATGGCATACGGTTTTCCTAATCACCACCCAAATATCACCTTTTGAATGTCTATAAATAACGATACATATATATGAAATAATTTAACTATAAATGTCTAACACTCATATTTGTATGGCTATGTGTCCTAATGGGTGAGCTCCTACTTATTTTCCATAGTCTTTTGTGAATTGTATAATATTGGTGTACCATATATTGGTAACCTAATTTAAAGGTAAGGGTAAAATTCTCAAAATCAATCACTCATGTCTCTAGTCTTGTAAAGGATCTCAAAAAGTGTTCACCTTATTCACAATACCCTATAGCATAATAATAGTTTTTGGTATTTTTTAGGTTTGAAAACCTTTTATTAGCATATATATTCAAATAAATCTCTTATTTCACATTATAATGTCATTATATTAGTCATACACTTTTATTTACATCTTATATCTCCATCTTGCACAATTTTATTCATTACCTTTCTTGATCTCTTTCACTAGCTTGCACTAGGCAACTTTCTTAGGTTTCAACTTTGATATAGTCATTAAGGACTAAATATTCTCTTTCCAATGATAATATATGATCTTAACACATATATTATAATGTATTTATATTCTTCAAACATAGTTCACCGCCCTTTCTCATACCTCAAGGTCGCAATGGTCTCCTTAGGTTTGTAGCATTTTTTCTTATTTTTTAGACTTGTATGGAAATATTATGAGTGATCAAGAGATTATGAGGATATTTATAGATACCATGTATTAGTAAACACATCCCAATAAATTTTCTTGATCCAATTCCAACCCTAAACCTCTCTTCTAGCACTAGGTCTCACCAAGTAGGCTTATTTATGCCTTAGTGCAACACAATCCCTCAAAATCCATACCAGAATAACCGTATAGGTCTGAAACAAATTTAATCTCTTATTTCATATTTAATTTAACAATATTAAAAATTTTGAGAAAAATTGGATGGTGGAAACTCTTTTCATCAACAAAACCCTAATCTTGGGCTTATCTTCCCTTGTACAGACCCGAGAGCAACAAAACACGGTTGTTAATCTTTGTGAAGCCTTTTTTATGACTTTAAAAGTTGATATGGATATTTATAACTACTATACACACATTTAAATAATTGGATAATCTTATATAATCATTTGTTCACATTTTCTAGCTCAGTTTCCTTTTGACTATGTAGGAAATAATGTGTTATATAGGACTGTGTTCCTATTGGGAAACAAACAACAATATTCCAAGCAATGAAAGATTTAAAACTTCAAAACACCAAAATTAACTTACCAAATAATTTTAAAATCCAATAATTTTTCACTTATATGTATTATTTCAAAGATCAATATTCACAGTCATGAAGTAATAATGCAAACACAAAAAATAGGGGCCTGTGTATTGCCAATCTTCAACCATGGGTCTCTCTCTCTTATTTACTCAAAAATTGTGTCTTCTCAAAAATACATAAAATTATATAATATATTTTCCTTTCAATTCCTTCAACACACATGTGTATAACCATGCAATAGGGTTCTTTATGTATACAGGGTTTAATTCTTTGATTGACTGAGTAATGGGAATTTATTACTAATTTTAAATCCAACATAGATATCCAAATTCTCACCACAAACCTTGTATAAAGGTATCAAATAATATACTCCCATAATACAATGGAAATATTGATATAAAGTGTCAAATAAATTGAGATAATGTCACTTGGAGATTGTCCTACTCATAATAGAGTTTACACCAATAAAAGTTCTCTTTAAGAATCTCTCCCACTTGGAGATCACATAAACTAAATCTTACAAGTTGGAATACCTTTTATATTACCTATGTAGGATTGATAATACCTCTTTCATCCATCAAACTTCACCAATCTTATCAACTCTCCTCATTTTCCCTTGACTATAACCTATAACCACTTCTTGATTGTCATCATCAACTAACTAGTAACCTATAATATTATAAGATAACAATAATACTATGTCCTCAAGGGCCTTTAAAATATAATATATGATCTATAACATCAATATACATATTTATATATAATGAAACATAACCAAAAATAACTTTTTTATTCATTTGACTAACCAACATTACATTTGGAGCCCAACACCTGGGCTTGTCATCTCTTGAGGAGTCTTGTACATTATTCCCCTCTCAGATTATCCTCTAATATTTTTTTGAGAAAACTCTCTCACTAAATATTATCTCCTATAACCAATAATTATGTAAAAATTCCTATTTAACCAACTTCAACATTGGTTACTTGAAAGTTACAAGGCAAAGGCTTCTTTTCTCGATAACCCAATGTATGAGTGAAGGTTACATTACTTATGATTATAACTTGAAAAATTAGTAACATATGACTCCCAATACCATTTTAAATGCTTAATGACCTTATTTAACCATATGTACTCATCTAACCACTCTACACCATGTTTTGGCCACTCTTGGCTTAGTTGAAACATTTGAATTTTCAAATTCCTAGTTTTGGAGGGAAAACTCCTAGAAGCCATATAACACACCCCCATGACACAAAAAATGTTTAAAAAGACAAAAATGGACCTTGGGATTTATATAAATCAATTTTACACCCAAAATTGACCCACTTTGACCTCTATTGATAATAGCTCAAAAATGATGTATTCTAGCTTGATGCTCCTGCATCATACTCCCCAGGAGGGAGAAAAGTTATGTTACCAAATTTATTTATTGCCTTAAAATTTATGATTTATGTATATTAAATGTTCACTTGAATTATATTCCTCCTTTATTTCTCCTTTCTCTTTTCTAAACTCTTGCAATTCTTCCTTTTAGCTTTGTCTAGTTCCTTTGTCATTGCAGCTTCTACCTCTATGAGGTATTCCAACTGCTATATCTCCTTATTTGTTACATGTTACATATTTCATAAGTCACATTGAAATTAATATCATTAAAATTAATCCCAATGATTCTTAATCATCTTTCTCACGCTTATTTCATGACCTGATTTCTCATGGATGTCATTTGATTCTTGCTTGTTTAGTGACTTTTACTCGTTGTTCATTCTAGAATATTCTTCTTTAGGATATAATAGACTCTAATACATAACAACATCTATAATTTACTCCATTTTAATTTCTTTATCTACTTATACTTCACATTTTCCCTCTTTTTAATGCCTCTTCCTATGACCTTGCTCATTGTGCGAGAGCAACTTCTTGTCCCACTCATCCTCAACATAGTAAAATGTGGTTTGACACCTTTTTGAATTTCCATATCCATGCATATCAAATGTCAACTCAAATTTAGCTTTCCAAATTTAATAAATCACCTTTTTTTCTTGCTCATACTCCCTTTACTTCCTTGCTTGTGGCCTTGTTTTCATAACTTCCTATGCTTATCCATGTTGATCCATTTTTTATGTTTATTAGAGTTAATCCTTGACCTTTTTATGATGTAATTTACCTAATTTCATCCCCTTAGATGGACTAAATATATATTCCAACATCTCCAAATCTTCTTGAAACTTGAGATCATCCACCTTGTTTGCCTATTTTTCACACCCCCTCAATTTTCCTAAACTGGTACTTTTCTACCATAGAGATGACTCAGTCATGAAATTTAAAACTATGTCGAGGACTCAATCAATTATTAGTATATTTGGATACATATTTCCAATTATGAATTTATGTTGATTAGCTGATGAATTAAATTTTATATTTTAAGTGGTTTTAAAAATAATAGTGGATAAATGAATAAAATGCACATATATATATTTATCATTGTGAATGTTTGTGATTAGTTATCTTGATTTTTAGTTCTTATTAGATTATGAGGTAAAATTTTAGTTTGGAATGGTTTCACTTTGTGTGGTTTCAAATTAGGAAGCATATATATTTGTTATTATATTTTTAGATATTTATTTTACCTCAATGAATATAGATTATATTAATAACTTTTGGATTATAGTTTAAGTTTTGGTAGATTAAATAGTCTATGGTGACTATTTGGTATACATAGATAACATGATACTTGATTTGAAGAAGATAATGTGAGTATATAGATGAATCAGTCATAATTTTTATATTTTGGGAAGGCCATGTATTTTATGGTATTTTAAATCAAAATCATCATTTGATTTATTATAAAATTTACTTTTAAAGTCATGTGAGTTCATTATTCGATAAATAGTTTCAATTCAAATAGGATTCGGTTAGGACATAGTGAACATCTTGAAAGCAATTGTATGATGTGGATTGGTATAAGATCTTGGAAACTCATTATTTAAAATATAAAATATCTTAGACAAAATTATTAATACTAAGTTTTATTTGACTAAGGTTCCTAAGTCAAATACGGCCTAGCTTGGATTCTAAAGTGATATTACCTTATGCTTTCAAAGGTCCTAACCTAATAATATAATTTCTAAATTTTGAAATAATAAATATTTTGAGCCATGGTGAATTTAAATGTTTTAACCAAACTCTATAAAATAAATTTAGAAAATATAAACTTCATTTGAATACCTAAGTTAAGTCTTAAGGTATATGGTGTTTTCAAAGGGAAAGTATTAAGGGTAATGTGAATTCATGTTTCAAAACTTAAACATGGTGAGTTGGCACCTAGTTGGTAGCCCATATAATGTTTTCATGGCACCAAATGGAAAGTAAATTCTATGTCAAGCATATCTAATGCTTTGAGATCATGATAGATATTTTGGCAATTCAAGACTTTATGATGAAGCATACATGCCTCAATTTTTAGAAGTTGGTAAGAGGTTAGTAGGAATATTAATCATTACTAAATTTGATTATATTGATAATTAAATTATAAAAATTACTAAGTATATCCTCAGTTGAAAGGAGCCAATAGGAATTAAGCACAGAGCCAAGTTAGTTATAGTGGAGGGTGGAAAATATAAATAGGTTGTTTTTCTTGGGTTTTGGTCATTTTACAAAGATTACTTATAGAAGTGAAGATTTGAAAGTTTGGATTTATGAGTTGAAGATAAAGATTTCTCATAAAAAGGTAGTAAGGAAGAATTTCTAGGTATGACATGAATAGATAAATAAGTTTTGAAAAAAATTCTATTGATATTTTGAGTGTATTTTTAGTAGAAATTACTTGTATGAAAAGGAATGGTTCTATTTTACATATGTCTATGCATGTATAGTGGAAAGTAAAGAAAAGTTGTGGGTTTTATTTGTCACTTCTATGCATGAGATATTGGAGTAAATAGTTCATATCTAACCTATCCTTATTGGAAGATGAGATAACATAAATTTATAATTGAGATGTTTCTCTTGAACAATTTGAAGTTTTATTTCTCAAAATATATAGTGTTGAACTTTTGTGCTTAATCTATTTAAAAATGTATTCAGTGGTGTATTTGAGATATCTATAGTTTCAAAGGATTTCATTGAGAAATTCAATTTTGTAAATATATTTTGCATGCATATTTGAAAAGTTTTAAAGGTTTTTCATTTCAAGAGTATCAATGCCCATTTTTTTTGGAAAGTGTGCTATGATATGGAAATATAATGTGCTGGGCTTTGGGAAAATTTGTTAAATATATACTCAATCCTAATTCTATGAACAAAATAGAACCATGTATTCCATGAGAGTTAAAAAATTTCATTGAAGCTTTGATTTTTTGAAAATAACTCTGCATATTGATTACATGAATATTTGAAGGGTTTTTAGGAAGTGGTTTTGAAGAATTTTGAGCATGAAATATAATATTTGGCTGTAGCTTCTTTTATTATCATTCAAGGGTTTTCTATTTCAAGCATTTATAGCCTTATTAAGCTCTATTAGATTCAATATAAGTTTAATTTAGAATAAATTATAGATTACTATATAAGGGCTTAATGGTTTCTATTTGGAAACTATTATTTTATTTCTCTTTAAAGTTCTGGGTTTCCTAAAAGATAGATAAAGATTATTCAAATATTGGATTTCCTTTTAGAACTGAGACAAATTCTTTAATTTCAAACATAATATTTGGGAAGGAATATGTAAGATGTTTTCTTTGTATGAGAGGTTCCTTGCAAAGATGCATTCAAAAATCTTTCATAATGTGTAAATATGATGTTTAAAAAATGAATTTTTCGTAGAATGTATTTGATTTGTGTTTCAGTTGAAGTTTTGGAGATTCATCAAACTGTGTTAGGGTTATAATGTAAGATATTTTTGTAAAGATGATATATAATTCTTAGTATGGTCATCCATTAAATAGAAAAATAGAGAAATGACTTACAGTGGTATGAACATATAAATATGATTATATTTTGATGTCTTGAGGCTATAATTTTCATACACCAATCTCAGTTTCAAATTTTCTTTAACGTCACTCTATTTTGGAAAAGAGTGGGCCAATTTCCAAAAATAAATAAGTATTCTTAGTCTTACACATCAGTCTTAAATTTTTTGGATATGTCTTGAAGTTTGATATCAAAATAATAACTTTTTGAAAACTAAAGTAGGTAAAAGTATTCAATTTTATGGTGTGGCAAATCTCTTTTTAAAAGGCTCTATTATACATAGTATATATGTATAAGATGATATTTACATAGTGAAATAGTGATTTTAAAGTGTAAGTAGGATATATGTTAAGGGTTTCATTTTGAGGTTTTTGAATAGTATATTGTTTATGTTGTAAAGGATCAGAAAGTTGGTTTTATTTTGAAATATAACATGTGGAAAAGATGATGTTTTTGAGAGATACTTTCATAAATAAATTTGTGAAATCCTACTTCAATTCTTGGTTGATTCAGTTTGATTTTCAAATTATTTGATATAGTCAAGATAAAAACCTCATTAAGATAGATCAAAATATGTTTGAGATAAAATTATGATGTTATAAATTTATTTTTAAATTTTTAGTTGATAATATCATTGGGATACTATAGTGATATTGGTTACACTTGGTATAATTTAGTTCAGAGTTTTTGTTGATATGTGACTGTGTTTTTAAAGTATAGTTTTATTTCATTTTAAATGAATATATGTTGATTTTAAGTCATCAACTTTGAATATATTTTAGATTTTTTAAAGATGTTTAGATGGGATCAGCTTGAGTCAAGTAGAATTAATGATAATCAAGGATGGGGTCAAAATTTAGATAATGTTAACCAACAAAACCCAAACAAAAATTTCCTAAGGGTGGTTTGAGGGTTAGGATATTTGGCCCTAGATTTCATAGAGGTGTTAGGATGTCCATTCATTTTGATGCAGTAGACCCTAAGTTTTGGAATTTCTTAAATAATTTTCCTTTCAATCCATCCAATAATAGGGGAAATTGAGGATGTTATGGGTGTAGGTCTAGTGCTATAACTCCCTATAACAATAGTTTATCACACCATTGACAAATCAATCCACATCATTTGCCAATCTAGTCACCCATTATTGATTGAATTCATCCTATTGTTGAACCACAGTCTATTCATGAAACCATTCAGCTTGAGATTGAAACAATCCATGCTAAAAACTATGTTAATATTGGCCTTCATTTAGTTTTTAATGAGCCTTCATCACCTCAAAGGGAGACTATTTTGGGATGTAGTAAACTAAGTTTGGAAAAGCCTATTTCAATAGGTAGAAAATGTATGATCGAGATTCATCCTTCCACTTCAGATAAAAAATCAACTGGTTAGAATGATATATATTCACCAATTAAAGTCAAATTGCTCAAGTAGATCAAGCTGGAAATTGATGACAATACAAGTGATTATGGAATGAAGTTGGTACAATTTATAACAACTTAAATTAAATACAATGAATGTGTCAATAATTAAGGGAATCCTGTAATTGAAGTGCTTTCAGATTTTGATAATTACTATATGTCTAACAGATAGACTTTTATTTTCTATTGAACTATAGTTGGTATAACTCTATACTTTTAGGCTTGATATTTTGACTTTCAATTTTGATATTTTGATTATGGATTTTTGGAAAGTATAGAAAACTTTACGTTTATGATATATATATATATATATATATATATATATATATATATATATATATATATATATATATATATATATATATATATATATATATATATATATGCCTAAGTTAATTTTTAAAAATATGCATTATAGTTTAATATAAATATAATTTTATTAAATTTTGATTTATCTATTTAATAATTGATATATGTATTCTATTTATTATTAATTGATAGGGGTACCCACTCGTTAAGATAATACCTAGTCTATAATTAAATACTTGATCTATTAAGACTTTATAGTCTTAATTTAATCTTACCTTAACCAATAATTATTTATAAATAATTAAATTCTAAAGTCAATTAGTTAAGATAAAATAATAACTAACTAAATTTAGTTATAAATTATTTTTCAAGTAAGTTTGAAGCATAAAATGAGATCAAGGATTCATTTTAAGGAGGAACAACATAGGTATTGAAGACTTATACATTTGTGAATTTGATCATTCATCTCTCTCTTTTCTATGCAACTTCTCTAAGAAAGCATACATTTATAGTTAGAACCAATAGTACTTTGTTTGATAACTGAGTAATTACTTAGGTAACGTAGGTATATCTAGTTTTTATATCATCATTTATAATAGATTATCTAAAGTTTGTCAAGCTTAATATATTTTGATGATTGTTATTACAGTCTTATGTGCATAATCCAAGTATTCAACCTAAATAATGATGAAAACTTCACTTTTTGTGACATTTCATTGATCTATTTTAATTGTAAAAATTGTCTCTCAAATATTTGTAAAGAAAGATGTTTATTTCTTAAATAAAATATATCTTTTCTACTAAGATGACTCTCCTTTGAGACTCATAAATTCTATTATACTTTGTATTGATTCTAATTTTAGTATAGTTTATTTCATTTTAGATTAATCTTTAATTAATCTATTTTCCCTTTATACTTTTTTTATTTGATATAGTAAAATCTAGGTTTTTTATAGGGACCTAGAACCATAAGAGTGCATTATAGAAGTTTAAACATGCCAACTAGGGTTGAGAAATCAAAAAGAAAAAAATAGTACTTTAGAATAGAAGTAAAAAATAGGAAAACATAGCAGAACTAGGAGGAAGGTCACTCGTAAGGGTCATTAGCTTTAGTAGTGTCCTTCACTAGGATGGTCAATTTGTTTTTTGAAACTTTGGCTCGTGTGCAGTTTCTAGGGCTTTTAGCTGCTTTGCTGGGGAGGATCACTTTGGATTGATTTTTACCTTTCACCTACATGAGAGACTATTTAGTGGGGACTCCCTTGGGGGAGCCTTGGGGGGGGATTTTATAAACTTAGATGAAGTCATAGTAGGGAACTGTGGGGGCTGAGTAGAGTGAATAGTGGCCTAAATAGTTGATTTGGCATGTCTATGTAATGCATTTTAATCCTGGATGAGTTTGGCCAGGCCAAAACATACTTGTTACACCTTTGAGTTAAAGTTTTCTAGTAGTTGTTTACTTCTTTCCATCTCCTCCGAAACCATGGATTTCCCTTTCTAGGCTAATTTTGTAGGGATCCCTATTTCAATAGGTTTTAGTTTGGGATAAACAATAATTTGAGAGGGAGGTCATCCAGGGAGTACTATGATAAGATGTTTAAGGGGTGCGGTTAGAAGGTTGGTGGGATCCCTTGGTAGGATCCTCTGGGGATCTCTCCTTAGAAGAGGAACCCTCGAGGGGAACCTCCCAACCTAAAATGGTTTGGTCATGCTTAACAAGGAGGAGGATCAGACCTTGATGTAGAATGGGATTGGTATCATTTATTTGGTGAAGCATGACAGTGATTTCAAGTGACTTAAGTAAGAAATAGGGTTGATTGATTTTATACCTAATGAAATGATTAAGAAGTAGAAAATGGTGGGAAAAGAGTAGTTTATTTTTACCTTCTAACATTATATATCACATGATCTAAAGGAAAATTTTAGGCCAGTAGCATGGGAGGTCAGCCCATGGGAAACCTTTTTTGTCCATCTACATGAAATTGTTTGTTCTGAAGAACCATTATAGGGACTCTTGATTTTTTTACTAGTCCTTGAATTCCTTGGCACCTACATATGACATTTTAGTGGTGTTCTGATGAACTCCTCTAAGACAGTAATGGTGATACCATGCATGGAAACCTTCCACTTTATCCAAGCAACCACAAAGTCTCAAGAAATATTGATGTTATGCTCAATGGCCTATTCCATAAATTTTATGAGTCTCCCTTTTTGAGTTTCTTACAAGCTTTATTTTGCTCATGGATCTCCTTACATGATGTTAGCTTTAGTTGATCAGTATTGCCACCCATGGGGACCAATAATATAACATCAAACTAGGAGAGATGAAGTTTTTATATGTGGTAGAAATGAAAAAGGCAAAAATGGATGGGATGTCCCACTGAGGGCTCATAAAAATAATTAAGGACCCTTCTTTTGAAATGATTGTGGATTAACTTGATTAAAATCTACCCTATCAAGGAAAGATCATGCATGTGCAGAGAGAGATGATTTTTTTAATCTGCGTTGGTACTTTCATTAGTTTAATGTCTTTTATCATTTAATCTATTTTAGTTTCCTAGTGATTTCTATTTTCTTAAGTGAATTATTAAATAGATTGTATTATTTATTTATTTTTAGATAGATTGTTTTCTTTAATTAGTGTTTTCTTTATTTAGTCTTCTTATAGTTGAGAAATAGTTTAAAGTTTACTTGTTAGTTTTCATTCGATTATTTTGTAGATTCAATTTTAGTTTAGATTATATATTTTACTTAATTAGATTTAGATTATTTAATTATTAGATTAGTTGCTTTAATACTTAGTCTTTTATTGTTTAGTATGCTTTATTATTTAAACTTAATGGTTTGTTATCTTTTCTTAGTTTAGTTCTTTTCTATTTGCTTTTAGTTTAGTTATATTTTTAGTTGTGTCTCTTTGGGTTAATTTTTATTTAAATATTGACTTGATTGGATATTATTATCTTGATTTATCTCAAATCTATCTTACTTATTTTTTTGATCTATTAACTTGAGATTACTTGGAAGATATCATAGTATAAATGAGATATTACTTGAAATATATTATTTTATTAAAATAGATTTATTTCCTTCAAGAGATTGTCTAATTCATAGACCTTTTCTATCAGATAGGATACATTACATATTCATATCTAAACTGATTCATTATTTGATAAAGAGAATTTTTGAAATTATAATGGAATATGTTATATTTGATAACTTATTTATTATTTTATAGAATATTTAAAAGACCTCTGCATCTTTAGGATCATAATTGAACCTTTAGAACCCTAATATTAGACTAGTATGATTCTAACTTGACCTTCACAATAGGTAAAGGGGTTGATTATTTGATGGTACAATTTTCATAATCAATAAATTTGAGGACTCCACTGGGGAATCATTCATAAATATGATTTGTTTAAGTTTCATTTTCTTCTTGCTCATGGTACTTAGAGGACAACAACCTCCTATTACCCAACCTATAATTGATATTGTTGATGATCAAGTTGATGTTACTTTTAATCTAACATATTATACATGGTATAATAATCTTAAAAATCTTCAACAAGTAATTTAGGTCATAAATTAAGATGAAGATATTGTAGAATTTGAGATTAATTGATATTTTAATCTTACTCATGAGACTCAATGAGATATTTTGAATATAAATATAAGAATTTAGGAAGATAGAGCTAGAGTCTTAGCTGATAATCCTAGGCCTAAAGATCATTTTATTTCTAATTATTTTCTATTTCATGATTTTATCTTACCTTCTAAACCTACTGTTACAAATTTGCAATTAAATTAAGTTAATCAGGTTTAAGATAATTAATCTGTTCATGTAAAAACTACTAAAATTTTTAATGGGTAGAATTAGAAGTGAGAATATAGAATCTGATTCATGGATTGAAAAATAATAGAGATCAATATGATCTCATTGAAGGTGAAGATGAAGAAGAAGCTCAAGTAGAATAATAGATAGCTTTAACTCCATGAATTTATACAAATCCAATTAATATTGGAAACCATCTTGGTAAGTTGACTTCTCTTAAAGGCTTAATTATACCAAAGTTTTTTGGTACTCATGGAGAATCTTGGGAAGATCATTTGGAAGCATTTAGATTAGTTTGTGCTACTTTTGGTATAACAAATGAAAAAAATTGTTTAAAAGTTCTTGCTAAAACACTTGAAGGAAAATCTTACCAAGAATTTATTAGTTTCCCTACGAAAGTTATTGATACATGAAAAGATATTAAGTATTGGTTATAGTTATCCTTTAACAAAGCTAAAGAAGATTTTGATCTCGTTAATGACCTTATGAATTTTTATCTTGATCTAGGTGAGACCATTTACCATTTCATTTCTAAGTTCATTAAGTTCCATCAAAATATCTCATGTGATCTTAGACCTTCTAATAATTTATCTAGACTTTATATTTATAATGATTTACCTTTTAAATATAAAATGACTTTAAAAGATAGAGATATTATAGAATATAATGAAACTATAACATTTTGTATTAAGTATGAAAATAAACTCAAACACATTGGGTTTAAAGATAGGTATTCTACAAGTTTAAATTTAGATAATTCAAAATTTTTAAAGGCTATTAAAAGTCTAGGGAATGAGTTGGCGATTGTTAAAAGACATCTTAATGATAAACCATCTTTGTCAGATAGAAACAATAATAAAAATAAAAATTTAGACATTACTTATTATTGTAATGTATATGAATTGGATCATGATCTAGATTCATGTATTTTTGTTCATAATTTCAAGAAGTTTCTTTAAGGGAAAGATCTTGTATCTGAAGATATAGTAGACACTATAACCACTCTTGATGATTCACCAAAAAATGAGAATACTTATGTTGTGAATACTAGAAATAAAGGTTATAGTTTTTCTCAAAATAATAAAATAGAAAACAATAATTCTTATTTTAATGATAAATTAAAAATAGTTTAGAATAATTCAAGTAGTTCAATTGATAACACTACTCAAAATATTCCTTTATCAACTGGTTATACTAATAGTCAATATCAATATTATAAGTCTATTTTTTTTAGATAAACTAATGCTAAAACTTATAATATAATTGATGATTTATCTACAATCAAAGCTAGATTCTCATTATTGTAGGTAGCCATTCTTCTAATATAGCTTGATAAGACCCATGAAGTTGTTAAGAATCATAAAATTGATGTAGGCTTATAAGAAGACAATAATGAAAAATCAACTATTTATGCTCAAAGTTATGATCTTTTTAAATATTATATTCCTCCTTTTTATGTTATAGATAAAATTACTAAAAATATAATCCATAATTATATCTTGGATATAGGTGCCTCAAAGAATATTATGCCTAAATATATTGCAGATCAGTTAGGTATATCTTATAAAACTGACAATAGGAAACTTATTGGTTTTGATTCTAGAAAAACTAAAAGTTGTGGTAAGTTTCATCACATAGTCATTAAAATTGATCAAAATGAAAGAATAATATGTATGACTAATGTCCAAGTGTTAGATATTCCTAGTAATTATGCTATGTTATTAGGAAGAGATTGGTTGAAAGTAAATGGTACTTTTGATGAAAAATATATCACATGGGTTCCTATTAATAATAAAATTATTTTCATTAAAAGAGAAGATTGGTCTACTTCACCTATTGAGTCATTTATTTATTCCAATATTTCATATGTTGAAACTAGAATTGAGACTTATGAATTTTTGAATCTAGATGAACCAGAAAATAAGCATAAAGAATTCTTTGAAAATAATATTTTATGGTCACTCTATTTTGATGGAGATTGTTTTAAATAAGGCAGTGGTGCTAGAATTTGTTTTATTTCTCCTATAGGTAATATTTTTTGTTATGCCTTTAAATTATCTTTTGAAAACACTAATAACACTATATAAATTAAATAATTATGTTTAGGATTGGAAAAATCCATAGGTATTAACATTAAACATTTATATGTCTTTGGAGATTCTGAATTAATTATTAGACAAGTTCATAAAATTTATAAAACTAATCAAACTAATATACATCATTATACGCAAAAAATTTGGTCATGACTTGAAACTTTTGAGGATTTTCATATCACTCCTATTCTTATAGAATATAACATTAGAGTTGATAAGCTTGTTATTTTTTCCTCTAACCCAACTCTAAGTAAGACTAAACTGATCACATATTTTTTTATGCTGAAATTTTTTGTCATAAAATTATTAATTTGAATGATAGTTGGCCTATTTTTAGTTGTGATGAACAAATAGATTATTTCATTAAAGATAATTATTTTTATCATGATGATTATGTGCTAAATTATGGAGATGATTTATAATTAAGTACTAATAAATTACCTGTTGGTTTTGTGAGTTTAAAATCTATGTTTTCGCCAAATGATCAATCCAAAATATTTAAAATGAAAGAGTCTTCAAGGAGAATCATAGGTGAGACTATTCCTATAAATTTAAATTTTTGAAAAGGATCCAAAATATATTATTTATGAATTTAGGTTACTACAACTGAAAAGGTCAAGTTCATTAAGTTATTTATAGAATTCATTGATGTGATTGCCTAGACATATAAAGATCTTAAAAGTTATGATACTAATATTATTAAACATGACATACCTTAGTATAAAACATATAAGATAGAAAATATGAAGAATTAGTCTTTTTTTAGAATACACCATTAACAAATAACTAGTTAAGATGATTGATGTTGGTGTCATTTTTCCTGTAACATATTTTGAATGGGTGGCTAACTTAGTGCTGGTTAGAAAGAAAATGGTGATATTATATTATGTGTGGATTTTATAGATTTGAATAAAATTAGTATAAAGGATAATTTTTCTCTACCAAGTATAGATTAAATTTTATATCAAGTTGCAGGATCAAAAATAATATCTTTATTAGATGGATTTTTTAGTCATAATCATTTTTTTGTAAATCTTAAAGATAGACACAAGATAACTTTTACAACTCGTAGAGGAACTTTTACCTATAAAAAAATGCTTTTTGAATTAATGAATGTAGGAGCTATGTTTCAAAGAGATATGAATATTGATTTTTATGATTTGATTGGAACTATTATTCAGGTTTATCTAGATGATCTCACCATTTATTCTAAAAAAGAAAAAAACATTTAGATCATCTTCGTGAAGTTTTCATGAGATGTAGAAAGTATGGTATTTATTTGAATCCAAATAAATTAGTTTTTGGCATTAATAAGGATAAGTTATTAGGACATATTATTTTAAAAGATGGTATTTCTATAGATGATAAACATGTTAAAGAAATTAAAGAATTATCTCCTCCTAAAGATCAATCTAGCTTAAGGTCTTTCTTTGGTAAAATAAACTATGTTAAGAAATTTATATAAATTTTATTGATGAATCTAATCTTTTAAAATTAGTACTTAATAAAGATAAAATATATATTTGGGATGAAGGAGTTGATTTAGCCTTTAATAGTGTCAAAGATTCCATTACAAGTGTTCCAGTTCTTACAAAACTTGATTTAATGAAAGCATTCATTCTTTATGTTAATTTTAATAAAAAATCCATTGGAGATGTAATAACTCAAGAATTTTAAAATAATGAATAAAAACCAATTGGTTACATGAGCCAAGTTTTTAAAGATGTTGAAACTAGGTACCCCCTATTGAGAAATTTATTTTCTCATTAGTTTCCTCTTTGATTAAATTTCATTATTTATTGATGTGGGGAAAAAAAAAATGATCTAATGTACCTATTTTGTCTTATCTTTTAAAAAAACCAACCATTTAAGGAAGGCTTGATAAGTGGATTTTACGTATTCAAGAGTTTGACCTTGAAGTTGAAACTTTTAAGATGATTAAAGGTAATGAATTGGCAAAGCACAGTTAAAAATGTTTCTTTAGATATTAATATTTTAGTTTCACCAATTGATGATAAGTTAAGTTCAAAGCCACATTTAAAGACCATGAATATTGTTTATTTTTCTAAAAACTTTAAGTTTGGTCTTGAAATGAATGAATAGGATTGTATGCTATCTAAAGATGATTATTACCATGACTTAGTATATTATTTTCAAAATCAGGTCTATCCTAATAATTTTGATAAAAATAAAAGATGTTCTTTAAGATTAAAAGCTTTAAATTTCTATTTTTTAGAAAATTTTATGTTTTATCGAAATAGAGATGGAGTTTTGTTGAGATGTCTTACACATGATCAAGCACAAAAAATTATTAGAGGTTATCATGAATGAAATTATGATAGACATTATGCTACAAAAACAACTATTTATAAGATTTTAAGAGCAATTTATTATTGAATTACTTTATTTAATAATGCTTATAAGTTAGTATGTTCATGTATTCCATGTTAATTATTTATTGGAAGAGATAAGTTACCTATAATGATTTTATATCTTATCATTCCTGAAAAATCATTTACAAAATGGGGCATTGACTTTATTTCAGATACACACCCACCTTTATCTATTGGTAACAGGTATATAATAACAACCATGGATTATTTAACTAAGTTGCCCAAGGCCAAAACACTTAAGAGTTCTGTAGTAGGTGAAGTAATCTCATTTTTAGAAAATAAGATTTTCTCTAGATTTGGAGTTCCTTATGAAATCATTTCTGATAATGGACTTCAATTTATTTCAAATGAATGTTTATAATTTTTGGGGAAATACTCAATTATATCTAGTCATTCATCAAAATATTACCCTCAAGGTAATGGTCAAGCTAAGTCAACAAATAAAAATTTGATTACAATCATACAAAAATTAGTTTGTGATAATAAAAGGAATTGACATCTTAAATTTTTTGAAGCTTTATGGACTGATAAAACTATTGTTAAGATAGTAATTAGTTATTCATCTTTTATGTAAGCTTACAGATTTGAGGCCACCTTATCAATAGAACTTTAGATTTTTTAGCTAGAATTGATTTACAATATGTTGTTGAAGATACTAATTTGATTGAACAAAGGTTACATGATTTAGTATCTCTTAATGAATCTAAAGTAGCAACATTACAAAAATTAGAAAGAGCTAAGCAAAAATCAAAAAAGTTTTTTGATAAAAAGGTTTCTAGCAAGAAGTTTAAAGTGGGTGATCTAGTTTTATATTGGGACAAGGATCATGAGGATCCTGTTTAACATTACAATTTTGTTCATTATGGCTTGGTCCTTATAGGATTGTTATTGTACTTAGAAATAATGCTTTTCATTCAAAAGATATTAAAGGAAATTGGTTGCATTACTTGGTTAATGACCATCATTTGAAGTTGTTTCATGATTAGCTACTTTTTAATTGTTTGTTTCTTTTGTTTTTTGATTTTTTTAAAGTTTGTGCTTATTTTATTTATTATTTTCATTTGTTATTTATTTTTGTTTTTTTGTTTGTCTTACTATACTTTTACTTTTGAAATGGTCGATGAGGGTTACAAATGGAGAATTTCTACATTATGAAAGAAGGGTGCAAGGACATTACAAATTTTTCTATCAATATTAATTATTACTCTTCATAATTTTTTTTTTAATACATGAATAATATATTCCTGAGTTGTATCAAGTTGTTGAATTATTACTTAATTTTTAGATTTTTTACTTAAGGCATTTGTATTAGATTATGGATCTAGCCTGAATTTCCCTTCTATATCATTCCCTTTCTTCATTCCATGCTAGTTTAATAATTTATCCCTTGCTAAAACTCATTATTAAAGAAGTTCACACATAGCTATTTGAGAAATGATTTTCTTGGATCACACTCTCAAGAATATATTTATATCAATAGGAAATTTCATTACTCAAAACTAACTAGTAAGGTTGTTAGTGTTATGTCTATTCACACCCTCTCAATTTTCCTAAACTAATACTTTTCTGCCATAGAGATGACTTAGCCATAAAATTTAAAATTGTGTTGAAGAAATGATGAATTAGTAGTATATTTAGATACATATTTTCAATTATGAAATAATGATGATTGGTTGATGAATTCATGTTTATATGTTAAGTGGTTTTGAAAATCATAGTGGATAAATTAATAAAATAAACATATATATTTATCAATGTGAATGTTTATGGTCAGTTATATTGCTTTTCAGTTGTGATCAGATTTTGAGTCAACATTTTAGTTTGGAATGGCTTCACTTTGTGTGGTTTCAAATTTGAAAGAATATATATTTTCTATGATATTTTCAATGATATCTATTTGACCTTAATGAATATGGATTATTATAATAACTTCTGGGTTATAATTTTAGTTTTGGTAGATTAAATAGTCTATGGTGACTATTTGGTATACGTGGATAATGTGATACTTGGTTTGAAGAAAATAATATGAATAAATAGATGAATTAGTCATAATTTTTATAGTTTGGGAAGGCCATGTATTTTATATTTTTTCAAATCAAAATAATCATTTTATTTATTATAAACTTTAAATTTTAAGTCATGTGAGTTCATTAATTGATAAATAATTGCCATTCAGACATGATTCAGTTAGGACATAGTGAACATCTTAAAATCATTTGTATGATCTAGACTAGTTTAAGATATAGGAAAATCATTCTTTAAAATATAAAGGATCCTAGATAAAATGATTAATCCTAAGTTTTATTTAACTAAGATTCCTAAATCAAATATGGCCTAGCATAGATTTTAAAGTTATATTACCTTATGCTTTCAAAGGTCCTAACCTAATAATATTATTTATAGGTTTTGAAATAATAAATCTTTCAAGGCATGATGATTTCAAATGTTTTAACTTAAGTCTATAAATGGGATTTCAAAAATATAAACTTTGTTTAGAATACCTAAGTTTAAGTCTTAAGGTATATAGTGTTTTCAAAGGGAAAACATTAAGGGTAATGTGAATTCATGTTTTGAGACTTAAATATGGTGAGTTGTCACCCAGTTGGCATCCCATTTAATATTTTCATGGCACTAACTAGAAATTAAATTCAATGTAAAGCATATTTGATGCTTCAAGATAATGATAGAGATTTTGGTAGTTTGAGACCTTATGATGAACCTATACATGCCTTGATTCTTGGAAGTTGGCAAGAGGTTAGTAGGAAGATTATTTGTTACTAAATTTGATCATACTAATAACTGAGTTAGTAGATTTGCTAAGTATACCCTCAATTGAAAGGAGCCAATAGGAATTGAGGACATATCCAAGTAAGTTATGATGGAGGGTGGAAAATACAAATATGTTATTTTTCTTGGTTTTTGGTTATTTTACAAAGCTTGATTGTGGAAGCAAAGCTCTGGTAGTTTGGATTTGTGAATTGTAGATAGATATTTCACATAGAAAGGTAGAAGGGAAGCATTTCTAGGTATGCCATGAAAAAGATAAATAAGTTTTAAGAAGTTTTTCTATTGATATTTTGAGTATCAGTTATCTTTATGAAAAGGAATGTTTCTATTTTGCATATGTTTGTGCATGTACAATGGAAAGTAATGAAAATTTGTTGCTTTTAGATGTTGCTTACATGCATGAGATATTGGAGAAAATAATTCTTTTCTAACCTATCCTTACCAGAAGATGAGATAACATAAAGTTGTTATTGAGATCATTTTATTGAATAGTTTGAAGTTTAATTTCTCAAAATATATAGTGTTGAACTTATGTGATTAATCTATCCAAAAATGTATTCAATGGTGTATTTGAGATATCCATAGTTTCAAAGTATTTCATTGATAACATCAGTTTTATAATTAAATTATGCATGCATCTTCAAAAAGTTTTAAAGGTTTTTCATTTCAAGAGTACCAATGCTAATTTTGAAATGAAATTGTGATATGATTTAGAAATATAATATATTGGGCTTTGGGAAATTTTGTTAAATATATACTCATTTTTTATTCTATGAATAAAATAGAACCATGCATGTTGTGATAGTTAAAAGGTTTTGTTGAAGCTTTGATTTTTTCAAAATAACTCTGCATGTTGATTACATGAATATTTGAAGGGTTTTTATGAAATGGTTTTGAAGTATTTTGATCATGAAATATAATATTTAGTTGTATCTTCTTTTAGTTTCATTCAAGGGTTTTATATTTCAAAGCATTTGTAGCCTTATTAAGCTATGTTAGATTCAATATAAGTTGAATTTTGAATAAATTTTGGATTATTATTAAGGGTTTAATGGTTTATATTTGGAAACTATTCTTTTTTTTCTCTTTGAAGTTTTGGGTTTCCTCGAAGATAGATAAAATATTGTTCAAATATTGGATTTATTTTTAGAACTGAGATAGATTCTTTGATTTTAGACATAATGTTTGGGAATGAATATGTTATATGTTTTCTTTGTATGAGAAGTTCCTTACAAATATGCAATCATAAATATTTCATAGTGTGTAATGATTATGTTTAAGAAATGAATTTATAGTAAAACGTATTTGATTTGTGTTTTAGTTGAAGTTTTGGAGATTTATCAAACTATGTTAGGGTTTTGATGCAAGATATTTTTTTAAGGATGATACAATCAGTATGGTTAGCCATGACATAGAGAAATAGATAAATGACTTATAGTGGTATGAGCACATAAATATGATTATATTTTGATGTCTTGAGGCTATATTTTTCATACACCAGTCTTAGTTTCAAATTTTATTTAACATCATTCTATTTTAGAAAATAGTGGGTTGATTTTCAAAAATAATGAAAGTATTCCTAGTCTTACACATCAGTCTTGAAGTTTTAGGATTTGTCTTGAAGTTTGATATCAAAATAATAACTCTTTGAAAAATTAAGTAGGTAAAAGTATTCGGTTTTATGGTGTAGAAACTCTCTTTTTGAAAGGCTCTATTATACATAGTATATATGTATAAGATGATATTTACATAGTGAAATAGTGATTTTAAAGTGTAAGAAGGATATATGTCAAGGATTTAATTTTGAGGTTTTTGAATAATATATTGTTTATGTTACAAAGGATCAAAAATTTAGTTTTAGTTTGAAATATAACATGTGGAAAAGATGATGTTTTTGAGAGATACTTTCATAAATAAATTTGTGGAATCCTACTTAAATTTTGGGTTGATTCAGTTTAATGTTTAGATAATTTGATACAATGAAGATAAACACTTCATTGAGATAGATTAGAATATGTTTAAATAAAAATTATGATGTTATAATTTTATTTCTAAAGTTTCAGTTGATAAGATCATTGAGATACTATAGTGATATTGGTTACACTTGGTATAATTTAGTTTAGAGTTTTTGTTGATATGTGACTATGTTTTTAAAGTACAATTTTGTTTCATTTTGAACAAATATATGTTGATTTTAAGTCATCAAATTTGAATATATTTAAAATTATTGTAAGATGTTTGGATGGGATCAGCTCAGGTCGAGTAGAATTAATGATAATCAAGGATGGGGTCAAAATTTAGATAATGTTAACCAACATAACCCAAACAAAAAATTCCCAAGGGGTGGTTTTAGAGCTAGGATATTTGGCTCTAGATTTCATAGAGGTGTTAGGATGTCTATTCATTTTGATGTAGCAAATTCTAAGTTTTGAAATTTCCTAAATAATTTGTCTTTCAATCTAGCCAACAATAGGGGAAACTGAGGCTTTTTTGGGTGTAGATTTTATGATATAACTTCCTCAAATAGTAGTTCCTCACACCATTTAGAAAGCAATCCACATTATTTACCAATCCAGTCACCCACTCCTGAAATCATTCATCTATTGTTGAACCACAATCAATTCATGAAACCACTCAGCTTGAGATTGAAATAATCCATGCCAAAGACTATGTTAATCTTTCCCTTCTTTTAGTTTTTAATGAACCTTCATCACCTCAAAGGGAGCCTATTTTGGGATGTACTAAACTAAGTTTGAAAAATCATATTTTAGTAGGTATAAAATGTATGATTAAGATTCATCCTTCCACTTCAGATAAAATATTAGCCAATTATAATGATATAGATTCACCAGTTGAGGTCAAAGTGCTCAAGCTAATCAAACTAGAAATTGATGATAATATAAGTGATTATGGAATGAAGTTGGTGCCATTTCCAAAAACTAAAATGGAATACAATGAATGTGTCAATGAGCAAGGGAAGCTTGTATTGAAGTGCTTTAAAAAATTTATGATTACTGGATGTCTAAGGGATAGATTTTATTTTCTATTGAACTATAATTGGTAGAACCCTATATTTTTAGACTTGATATTTTGATTTTTAGTTTTGATATTTTGATGATGAAGTTTTGGAAAGTATAATAAACTTTAATTTTCACACACACACACACACACACACACACACACACACACACACACACACACACACACACACACACACACACACACACACATGCCTATGTTTATTTTTTAAAATATGCATTATGGTTTAATATAAATATAATTTTATTACACTTTAATTTATCTATTTAATAATTAATATATGTATTCTATTTATTAGTAATTGATAGGTATCCCCACCCGTTAATATAATACCTAGTATATAATCAAATACTTGATCTATTAAGACTTTTTAGTCTTAATTTTATCTTACCTTAACCAATAATTATTTATAATTAATTGACTTATAAAGTCAATTAGTTAAGATAAACTAATAACTAATTAAGGTTAGTTATAACTTATTTTTTAACTAAGTTTGAAGCATAAAAAGAGATCAAGGATTCATTTGAAGGAGGAACAACACATGTATTGAAGACTTATACATTTTTGAAGTCAATCATTCATCTCTCTCTTTTATATGCAACTTCTCTTAGATAGCATAATTTTTGTAGATAGACCCAATGGTACTTTTTTTGATAGTTGAGTAATTATTTAGGCAATATAGGTATATATAATTTTTATATCATAATTTATAATATATTATTTGAAGTTTGTTAATCTTAATATCTTTTGATGATTTTTATTGTAGTTCTATGTACAGAATCTAAGTACTCAACTTGAATAATGATGAAAAATTCATTGTTTGAAACATTTCATTGATCTATTTTGATTGTAAAAGTTGTCTCTCAAGTATTTGTAAAGAAATATGTTGGTTTCTCAAATAAAATCTATCTTTTCTGCTAAGATGATTCTAATTTTATACTCACAAATTCTATTGTACTTTATATCAATTATAATTTTAGTATAGCTTCTTTCATTTTCAATTAATCTTTAATTAATCTATTTTCCCTTTCTACTTCTTTAATTTAATGTCTTTTATCATTTAATCTATTTTATTTTTCTAGTGATTTCAATTTTCTTAAGTGATTTCTTAAATAGATTGTATTGTTTATTTTATTTTAGATAGATTGTTTTCTTTAATTAATGTTTTCTTTATTTAGTCTTCTTCTAGTTGAGAAATAGTTTAAGGTTTACTTATTAGTTTCATTAGATTATTTTTAGATTCAATTTTAGTTTAGATTCAATATTTTACTTAATTAGATTTAGATTATTTAATTATTATATTAGTTGCTTTAATTCTTAGTCTTTTCTTGTTTAGTATGCTCTACTATTTAAACTTAATGGTTTGTTATCTTTTCTTAGTTTAGTTATTTTTTGTTTGCATTTTATTTAGTTAGATCATTGGTTGTTATTTGTTGTGTATTTTTGGGTTAATTTATATTTTAATATTGACTTGATTGGATATTATTATCTTGATTTATCTCAAATTTGTCTTACTTATTTTTTTGGTTTAGTATCTTGAGGTTACTTGGAAGATATCATAGCAGAAATGAGATATTACTTGAAATATATTATTTTATTAAATCATATTTATTCCCTTCAAGAGATTGTCTAATTCATAGGCCTTCTCTATTAGATAGGATAGATTACAAATTCATATCTACAATGATTCATTATTTGATAAAGAGGATTTCTAAAATTATAATGGAATATGTTACATTTGATAACTTATTTATTATTTCTCACAACATTTTAAAAAACCCTATATATTTAGGATCATAATTGAACCTTTAGAACCCTACTATTAGACTGGTATGATTCCAAATTGACCTTAATGATAGGGAAAAGGGTTGATTATTTGATGGTATAATTTTCATCATCAACACACTTCTTCATAATCCTCATCAATTTTTGGTCCACATTGCTCTTCATCCTCTTGGGAAACTTGATCTTTGTTTTGTCTTTGTAAATTTTCATTTATGAGACTCATATCAACCTCCTTTGGTTGTATACCTTGTGTGTTAAACATTATTTGAGGTGCCTCATTCTCACCTTGTATTTCTACACACTCATTCATCAATGCAATTGTTTCCATGTATAATAGATATTCATTACTTGAATCAACTTCATACACCTCATCATAAATATTATTTGAAAACAAATATTTAAATACTTATCTTTTATGCACTCATATTATTTCTTATATGGTTTTACCTTCACTTCTTGGGCTTGGTTTGCTTGTATTATCTCTCTTGTTTGCTTTGTAGGCTTGTACTCTTCATATATCTTCATGTTTTCTTGGGATACACATATAATATGATACTGTTGTGATATTTTCATGCTCTTTGCAACCCATTTTTTTCATTTTACCTTCATGGGTTGCCACTTGCTTCTTTTTTCAAGTCCTTCATGATTCGTGCCTTGGTTATCTACCATGCCAACTTGGTGTTTTTACCATTTTTCCTTTGTTTCCACATTTGTTCTTAATTTATATCTATATTATTTCTTAGACTGATCTCTTAATTTTCAATACCTATTTATTTCAACCACTTAGGCCAAACATATCCAATCCCTTCTTCTCTTTTTAAGGTATGTACCTTGTCCTTATTTTTTCTAATATACATATAAACCTTTTATTCTTCATATATGAAATCAAAATAAAAGTTAAAACACTTATTTACCTCTAAAGGTGACTATTACAAGCTCATATCTTCTTTCATGTCTCCATGGGTGACCTTAATATCTTCTTGGGGAACCATCTCCTATTGTACTTTGCAATGCATCATAGTATTCCTCTTCTAATTCATCTTCATCATGCATAATAACTTCAATATTCATCACTTTTTCTTCTACAAGAGATTATATTTCTTGGTCATCCTCTTTCCACTTGATGGGTGATGTTATTGGCCCATCATTCACTAGCTTTAAGGTCTTATGCTTGGTCTTCACAAAACTTGTCTTCATACTTGCATAAAAAAGTTTAAAAGCAATGTTATAATATAAAACAAGAGACCATAGATTCTCTTTGAATGTCATTTGCATAGACACTCTCCATATTTTCTTCTTTTTTTCATTATCAAGTGCTCCTCTTGGCACTTCTATCTTCTTATTCATGTTCTCTTCAATGATAACTCTCTTATATATATCTTTGTATTATTACTCACTTATAAAAATCTCATCCCTCATGCCTTTTTGTGTTGTATTCTCTTTCTTATTCTCATCCTTCAAGACACTCATCTTGTGCCTTCTCTCTTTCACAAGTGACTATAGTGGCCACTTCACCCTTTTACTCACATTACATCCAAACCATTGGATTCCTTGTCCTTTCAATAGCTTCCCCATGAGATATATATTTTCAATACTCTACCCAAACTCTCTTCTCATGTCTTCAAATTTTATTTCTACATCCATCTTCTCTTTTTTCTTTGATTTCTAGGCCTATCTAGACCTTCCTCTTAGCAATATTATCAATATTACCTCTTAAACCTCTATTGGATCTTTCCTATTCTTTTAGTATTATATATATGACCTATAATTATCCTTCTTGATTCTCTCTTGGAGTCTTACTCTTCTCTTTCTCTCTTGGAGATCTAAGGCTCTCTTTTCTCTCTACCTTCTCTAGTCCTTTTCTTGACTAGATTAAATTAATCTTCATTGGAATTTGGGGATTTTTTTATTATCCTTATCAGTATTCTATTCCTCTATAATGACATTAATATATCAAACTTGTATCATTCTTCTCCCATAATATGTTACAAGGTGCCATCTCAAGCATTCCTCATAGCATGCTTTATCAATCTCAAATAGACAAGTTTGAATAGCTCAAAATAAATGAAACCAAGAGATTACCTTGATCTGATACCAAATGATGTATAGGTAATTAGAAAACTATTCAAATCAATCACTTCTATCTCTGGTCTTGTAAAAGATCTCAAAAAGTCTTTCACCTTGTTCACAATACCCTATAACATAACAATAGTCATTGGTCTTTGATGGGCTTGACAACATTTTATTATCATATATGTTAAAATAACTCTTTTGGTCAAATTATAACGTGATTATATCAAACATACACTTTTATTTACATCTTATATCTCCAACTTGCACATTTCTATTCATTATCTTTCTTGATCTCTTTCACTAGCTTGCACTAGGCAACTTTCTTAGGTTTTAAGTGCCACATATTGATATAGGCATTAAAGACTCAATATTATCTCAAAAATGATAATATATTATCTTAATAAATATATTATAACATAATTATAGTCCTCAAACATAGTTCACCACCCCTTTTCATACCTCAAGGTCATAATGGTCTCCTTAGGCTTGTAGCCTTTTTTCTTATTTTTAGACTTGTACATAAATATTATGATTTATAAAGATATTATGAGGATATTTATAGATACCATATATAATTACACACACATTTATAAATTTTATTGATCCAATTCCAATCCTAGACCTCTCTTCTAGCACTAGGTCTCACCAATTAGGCCTATTTATGCCTTAGTGCAACACAATCCCATAAAATCCATAAAAAAATGATGGTACATGTATAAAACCAAGTTAATCTATTATTTAAACTTTAATTTAACAATATTAAAAATTTTGAGAAAATTTTGATAGTGGAAACTCTTTTTGTCAATAAAACCGTAATCTAGGGCTTCACTTCCCATGTACAAATCTGATAGCAATAAAACAAGGTTCTTGATCTCTATGAATCATTTTTGATGATTTTAAAAGTTTACATATCTATATATAATTCCTATAAACACATTATAATCATTATAAAATCTTATCTAATCCTCTATTCACATTTTCTAACTCAATTTCCTTTTGACTATGCAGGAAACAATGTGTTCTACAGGACTGTGTTCCTATTGGGAAAAAACAAAATTTATTATAAGAAATGAAATATTTAAAACAAAATAAAAACAAAAAAATTAAATTAAAAAATCATTTTATAATAAAATAAATAATTTATTATATGAATTCTTTCAAAGATAAATATTCACAGTCATGAAACAATAATGCAAACATAGAAAATAGGGGCATGCATGTTATCAATCTTCAACTAGGGGTCTATCTCTATTATTTCCTAAAAAATTGTGTCTTATAAAAAATCCATAAACTTATATAATATATTTTCCTTTTGATTCCTTAAACATACATGTGTATAACTATGCAATAGGGTTCTTTATGTATACAGGGTTTAATTCTTTGATTGAATGAGTAATGGACATTTATTACTTGTCAATCCAACATAGATATCCAAATTCTCACCATGAAACTTGGATGAAGGTATAATATAATATAATCTAAAAATATAATGAAAATTTTGACATAAAGTGTCAAATACACTGAGATAACATCACTTGGAGATTGTCCTACTCATAACAGAGTTTACACCATATGATGTTCTCTTTAAGAATCACTCCCACTTAGAGATCACACAAACTAAACCTTACAGGTTGTAATACCTTTGATATTACCTATTTATGATTTATAATGCCTCCTTATTTCATAAAAATTCACCAATCTTATCAACTTTCCTCTTTTTCCATTAACTGTAACCTACAACCACTTCTTGATTATTGTCATCAACCAACTAGTAACCTATAATATTACAAGATAACAACAAGAATATGGACTAAAGGGACTTTAAAATACAATATAAGATATATAAAATCAATATAAATATTGATATATAATTACACATAACCAAAAATAACTTCTTTATTCATTCGACCAACCAACATTACATTTGGATCCCAACACCTAGGCTTGTCATCTCTTGAGGAGTCTTGTACATTATTCCCCTCTTAGATTATTTTATACTCTTTTTTGGATACCTATATATATATATATATATATATATATATATATATATATATATATATACACCTATTATATCCTCTACCCAATAATGTCTTACAACTTCCTATTCAACCAAATTCAACATTGGTTACTTGATTAGTTACAAGGCAAATGCTTCTTTTCTTGATAACCCAATGTATGGGTGAAGGTTACATTACTTATGAATGACTTATAAATTAATAAATTAGACATATATAACTCCCAAAACCATTTTAAAGGCTTAATTAACTTATAAAACCCATATTTCCTCATCTAACCACTCTACACCATGCTTTGGCCACTCTTGACTTAGTTCAAACCTTTAAATTTTCAAATTCCTAGTTTTGGAGGGAAAACTCCTAGAAGCTATATAAAACACCCCTATGACTTAAAAAGGATTCCAAAGACACAAATTGACCTTAGGAGGTCCATCAATCACTTTGACACCCAAAATTGACCCAATTTTACCTATATTGACAATACCTCAAAAATGATGTATTCTAGTTTGATGCTCCTACATCATAACCCCAAAATAGAATGTACATACTCTAATGTAATTTCCACCTCTACTATGTCCCCCATCTACCAAAAATATGAAGGTGTCAATCCATGTTTTCTAGTATCATATGAATATCACTAGTATATTTGGATCTACAGGAAATCTACATGTCTACATGGTTCTTTTACATCCAAGACTAATCACATTATTCATGTCATATTTTTCCAGTCTAACCAATAAATAAAGTAACCAATACACATTGACCATCTACCACATTCATAGTCTATACCAAAAAATAAAGTCCAATCAATATCTTGTCAAATAAAAATCAAGAAAAATATAATTAAAGTTAAAAATTAAGCTAAAAATGACAAAATTGACTACATCATCTATCCAAAAATATTTTATCAACACTACTATCTATTTTATATAATATTACCCATATAAAATAACTATATTAGACATGTGGTGTGTTTTACTACTACAACAACCATCTACATATAATATATCAACAATTATGTTTCCCAATCAATTTTATTATCTATATACCTAACTACATTGACCATATGGTTATTTTTTGACTACATCATCCTTTTTCTTGACTATATTCCCATGCTTTTTCATATTTTCACTAAATCAGCCATGTAGTCTATTTTATATTATATTGACCATTTGGTTAAATCCATTAGCCAAATTATTATATTTTATGGCATAAGTGTACCAACTAGGATGATATAATTGTCATATCATTTTGATTCTTTTATCTCAAAATTCTATAAGTTAATTAAACATAAATTTTTCTAATGCCTATCCATTATCTATTGATTTTTTCTTCAATTTAACATGTGTTGTGACAAATTACATTACATGTTTTTTTACCAGGGTTTAGTTAACCTAATTATACCATATTTACCCTTAACAACATCAATTTCAAAACCTACCTTGTTTGCCACCATATAAGGTATAGTGTATCATACCCTACATCCAATTTTTGTACTTCAGTATTTTCCTATTCATGTGAGAAATGGTAATCTAAATATCTATAAATATCAAAATATAAAATGTTAAAATGAATAATTTTTTATCCTAATTATATCAATATTTTTAAAATTTACATATTTCTAAATTTATCACTTAGGTTCCATTTTTTACCATATATTTATTTTCATAGGTCATTTTTGTGAACCATAAGAAGTGTTAGAGTCCTATTATTTCAAGTAATTTTGTGGTGGTAATAGAATATTTTCATTAAAAAATGATTTTTTCCTTACATTTCAGGGCTTTTTGAGTAGTTTTATCATAGATTTTGGCACCTCTCATCATCATTAATATGTATTTAGTCTACCAATGTCATCACAATGACACTTTGGTTCCATATGTCATCTCTCTACATTATAAATAAGTAATTAAAGGTATATATATATATATAGATTACTTTAATCTCATTTATTAACATTTATTACAATAGTAGATTTTATATTTTATGTTACTATGTTCTTTCCTAAAACATCATCCTTTGTTTTTATATATCATTTAATGATGATTTATCTTGTAGGAATTGGAAATATGTCAATATTTCCTAAATGTAAACCCTAAAGAGTACACCAAGATGGATGTGAGCCATGAAAACATATGATATTTTCACTTTTATCAATTTACTAATGTTTTCCCTTGCAGTGGCTCTTTTATGCATCAATCTCCCTAAGTTCACACCTTAGAGGGTGTACCAATAATGGCGTGGGATCAACTCATGGTAATTTGTGAGAGATGTTTTCATACTATTATGTAATACCATCATTACTATCATTATTATCTATTTTGAGTCAATTTTATCTAATTTCTATGGGGATTTGATAGATTTAATATATCTTATTATATCGACTTGGAAAATAAATTCAATTTTATGTTTTTGTTCCTTGTATTGTTTTATCTAGCCTGATATAGTTATGAGTTTATCTTCTATAATTTATATTATATTAGCTTGGTTGATATAGTATTGTGTCATCTAACATCTTCCAATGGTATCAGCCTAGATGATATCATTTTCTTGATTGATACAGTATTGTTTCATCCAACATTTTCCAGTGGTGTCAACTTGGATGATATCATCAACTTATCATTTAGGTTTAGTTTTGGGTATTGTGGCCATAGATATAAGGGTAATATTCATTCCCAAACAATTATATCCCATTCATACACTCTAATTGCTTTTACATTTATGTTTCTAAGTAGTATTGGAGGAGTTAGAGGCTTAAAACCTTATCTTGGATATGTCATATTATAATGTCTTTAGAGGTCAATTTAACTCTAAATAATCTTAAACTAGCGATGATTAGGTCTTCATATTAATATTTAAAATATTTAACTTGTAACATATCTTGAAAAGGCCCACTTGAGAAAAATGGAGAGATTGATGCATAGATGGGTTCTAACCAAAGGTAAGTATCTCTATATTTATACTCTTCCCTTTACTTAGTAGATTAAATAGTTTTTGGTTTAATTCTTTGTTAATGTATATGTGCATCATTACTTATACTCTTCCTTATAATGAATAAGAATGTGTAAATATAGGTTTTCTTAGGAATTCCATTATCATCTTAGGTTTCACATACCCATAATTATCTTACCTTTTAACCTTATCTTATTAAAATCACTTACCCAAAATCTAATCTACTTGCACCTTTACAATCATTACTAGCATCACTTATCCATAATTAACCCCTAGTGAGATTTATACCCCATGTCATAGGTTTAATATTTTTAACCCTTTCCTCTTGACATGAGTGTAGATTAAACTCTACCAGATCTATGATTATTTTAGATCTTTACCCTATCATCCAAGTATATGCATGTTATATTTTTATAACCTTATTCGAGTCCTAGTTGATTGAGAGAAAGAGGATAGTCATACGTCATCCTAACCCATGCATACTATCTGGTGAACCCAATGTGAATAATATCCCACCTCTAATTACATCATTTTCACATTTTTCATTTTTTATTATTAGTGATTTTTTCACAACCATCATAATTTCAGCTCGACTGAACCTTCTTAGTTCTAGAAATTATATTTTCCAACCTAATACAATTCCCATTTTTAAGCAACTATCAAAACATACATATATATTAAAACACAAAAATATGAAATGATGATTTATATTGAAATTAGAATAATAATAACATGGAATGAAGGAAATAACAACTCAATTTGTATTAGGATGACTGATGTAGTTAAAATTAAAATGATAAACTTAAATTATATCAGGTTACCTGATATAGTTCAGTTTATCAATTTTTATTATGACTACATTAGATTTTGAGATATAATTTGAGTGTTTATTTTCTTCATCGCATGTTACTATTTTTTGCTTTCAATCTAAATCATCAATTTCTATTCTTCTCTTTCAAAATATAAATATGTTAGGTAGTTTTAAAACTCATAAGATATATAGTTATGGGAAAAGTGGTTATCATTATTACTTAAGTTATGGTGTGAGGAACCACCAATATTTAAGCAATTAGACAACATTATATACAAACTTAAGCTTCCATGTACATTAAATTATATCATAAGTGCCTAGGGTTTTATTTTTCAACCATTAGGAATCCTGTCAACTATTTGATTTTTTAATTCACCAATAAAAAATTAGCCTTGATAAGTTAATCTAAACATACCTCATATATGGGATATTACTATGGTGGAATCCTTCATAGTAAATTTATTTTGGGCTTTATTTAATATTTATGCTATACATTAGTATAACTAAGAGCATATAAATAAAACACACCCATATTAGTTATACCTTATTATTTTTTCATTCCATTCTACTAAGTTAGTCTATCATATTTGATCAAATTGTATTGGCCAACTTGATATAGTTTTCTTGCTTTCTAGATTATATCAGCCAACCTGATACATTTCCAATTTTACTTTCAATTACATCAGCCAACCCAATATAGTTTATTATGTTATCATATTCTATTGACCACCTTGATACATCGTTATTTCACTTAATTACTACTCCATTGACTAGCTAGATACACTCTTCTTCTTTAGCTTCTAGTTGTGCTACCTTTTTAAAAAACTGTATCGGCCTACCTAATATAGTTGTTATTTTGAAGTTATATTTCCAAGTGTATTGGCCATCCCAATACAATCTATTTTTATAGATTCAATAACAAACTATATTAGCCTACCTAATACTACATGTTTATTTTGATCAACCTTTAAGGGCCATTTGAAAAAAAATGGGAATTTTGGGGGATCTAAATACTATCCATCTACCAATTGTATATTATTTCAAATAAATGGTTTTCTACAATATCTCAAAATATTTCAAATAAATGGGAATTGTGATAAATAAATAGAACTCATGGTAAAAAAATGGGTCTCATCAATTAAATTTTATATTAATTTGTATTTATTTATATTTTCTATCATGATTAATTAATTATTAATTTATTAAATAATTAATTTAATTAATTAACTATTTAAAATTATTGAAATATTTTTAATAATTATTTAAAATTGATGTATTAATTAACTAATACAAGTAGCATCCCCCTAAAGGTGTGCAATGTCATCCACACTAAAGGGACTATTTCAACTTAATATAATCATCCCCTTGCATGTTCAACCCTTCAACTTAATGGGGAAAATCTTAATTCCACATATTCATTATCATTTCAAAGGGGGGGATTAATTATTTTTATGTGATCTTGGTACGTATTCCCTCCCATTTGAGCCCTAGTTATTTTACCTTCATCTAAAACTTTCCACTCTCTCGCTCCATCTCAATGCTTCCAGAAACCATGGGAGGTGATAAAGACCACTTAGAACCCACATCATGTAAAGAGGTCCATGAGTAGAAGAAGGTCTAGAAGAAACTTAAGAAGGGAGGCCTTACAAAGTTTATGGAATGCATTACTAAACATAATGCCATGGTTGCCTAAGACTTCATCGTGGCATGGACTAAATAGAAGGTTACCATGCGAGGCATCATGATAAACATCTCAAAGGAAATCATTGGTGATGTCATGGGCATGTCCTGCATAGGTGCAAAGGAATTTAAATACTATTATAAGAAACAAGAATCCCTGCAATGATTCTTTATTTTGAATTACTTTGTCTAAATAGACAAGAAAGGGTTCCTTGGAGCTAGCCTCTTGAGATATTGGCCAGATATCTACCTTTAAGTCATGAGGTACATAACTCTAGAAGGTAAGTTCACTTTAATTTTTTCACACCATTTCCTACTCCTAAATCACTTCATCAAGTTTAAAATCAATCTCCCATACTTCCTTCTCAAGTACCTAGAAATTACTATTCTACTCTACTAAGTTAATGATACAAACCCCATCCTCCATCAACGTCTAATCCTTCTACTTTTTAAAAATAGTCAGACCCTCTTAGGTCAAAATTTACCCCCAGGGGATCCTCTTATGAGGAGGATTCCCAAGAGGACTCCCTAATAGAGGATCCTATCGAGGGATCTCATCTACCCCTTGAACGCTCCCTTAAAATAGTTTATCCTAGTCCCTTCTTAATGATCTTCCTCTCAAACTTTTATTTATCCCCAAGCCTAAACCCATTGAAATTGGGACTCCTATGACACATGCTTGGAAAGGTAAGGACATAGTGACAAAGGAAATAGAAAAGAATAAATAATTTATAGAGAATTTCAATTTGAGGGTTCAATAAGTAGGGTTTGGCCTAGAAAAGTTGATTCAATATTGGAATGAACTTCATCAAGTGGTTGAGGCTACTATCTAGACTTTTTTCAACTCTACCCAGCCTCCCAGTTCCCTATTATGAAATCCCCTTAGGTCCTTAAATCCCCCCCAGGATCCCCCAGGGGGTCCCCCCTAAACAAACCCCTTTATAGGTTAAAGGTAAGAAGTAGATAAGGATGATTTTCCCCAAGGAGGTAGTAGAAGGCCCTAAGAACCATACCCATGCCAAGGTTTCAAATGATAAACCATTCATCCTGATGAAGGAGAAAACTACTACTAAAGACACTCAGGATGGACCCTCATCCTAGATAAGTTTTAGTTTTTTGTTTCTTGTTTTCATCTTAAGTACTAGTTTTTCTATTTTATTCTATCAGCCTTGGTTGGCCTGTTAAAACTTTTGTAAAGCACTTTCATGGTTCTAGGTCCTTGTAAAACCTAGTTTTACCTTAGCAAATAAAAAATTAACTAAATTAATAAAGTAGTCAAATAAATATAAAAATCAATTAGATTAATTGATTTAATTTAATTCATTAATTTTTTTATTTGATAGGGTGAATGATCACAAGTTTTGAATATCCTAGAACTTATACAAAGGAGAGAAATATGTTACATTTAATTTTAGTGGAATGCCTATTCTATTGGAAATAAGGCATGCCAACCAACCATGAAAACAACAAAATAGAAAAATGAATCTAGGCATGATCATACAATAAAAATAGTTAAAAATAAACTTATTACTATTATGGACACTACCACAAAATTTACATTAATTTTATGCACACCCTCTATGAAATATAACCCAATTAGGCTGAAGGTCAGGCCCGATTCCTACCTTTCCTAAGCCCCCATGACTACAGGGTCATACTAGAATATTGGGCCTTTGATTTTTTATTATTTTTAATTTTCTAAACTTTAGTCCATCCACCTATATCTTCCATAGTTTTAGGTTCAAGTGGCATGGAAATTTGGATTGGTTTAAAGGGATGAGTTTTGTCTTTTGATGAAACCATAAACATTTTTTCTACGCTTGGGATTTTTATTTTTAGGTTAGTATCCCTAGAGATAGTATGGGTTTCTAAAATTGAATCCAACTTCCTATCAAAAGGAGTTAGTAAATCAACCTTAGGGTCCCCCTTTGTGGTGTGAGAACTTAAAGGGTCCTTATTTTGAGTAGAGGACTCAAATTTATTTGAAGATGATTCAAAATAATCATTGTCAAATTAAGGGGCATTCATTATGAGGTGGGTAGGGCTGAATTCTATCCACCAAGAGGTTTATTTATTTATTTTAAGGTTGTTGCAGTCTTTGGCTAGATGAACTATATTGGAGCAATTATGATCGTAGAATAGTAAACCTTCATAATTGAGGGGTTGGGACCAAGAGCATTCACCAACTTGTAGAATTATTTTTTCAAGGAGATCCTTTGAGGTATCAACATTGACCAGTATTCTGGCAAAGGTAGTATTAGAAAAAGAGGCAGTGGCTAAGTGTGTTTGTATAAACTTACTTAGAGAGTTGTATGTGGCTTTGAAACTAGAGCAAACTAAAATTGGAATGGGAGAAGTAATTTTAATTAATTCATTAAATAAATCAAACTAATTATTTAATTGATTTATATCTTAATTTAATTAATTAATTTAATATAAAAATCAATTAAAATAATTTATTCAATTTACTTTAATTTAATTAATTAATCAAAATTATTTAAATAATTTTCATAATTAGTTAGAATTAGTTAATTAACTATTTAACTAAACAAACAATAAATTAACATATTATTTAGTTAATTGATTGATTAATTAATTATTAAACTAATTAAATAATCAACTAATTAATTAACCAACACATTTTAAATAGTTATTAAAATTATTTATTATAGATAAATAAATAGGACTCATGAATTGTAAAGTCTTATTAATTTTTATTTATTTATTTATATTTTATATCATTATTAATTAATTGATTAATTAAATAAATTTAATTAATTAAATAACTAATTAATTTAATTTAAATAATTTAAAATTTTTAGTAGCTAATTAATTAACTAATTTAATATACCAATCAATGAAATATCTAACTATAGTAATCAATTAAATCATTAATTTAATTTAATTTAATTAATCAATTAAAATTATTTACATAATTATTTAATTAAATAAATTAATTTAATTATTTAATTGATTATTAAATTTAATTAATTAATTACTTATTATATGAATTCACTAATTTAATATAGTTAATTAATTTAATTGATTACTATATAATTTATTTTTTTAATTGACTAATTCACTATTTTTTTAATTTGATAAGGTGAATGTTTTTGAATCCAGAGCTATGAACTAGACAAGTGAGGGATTTGATAACTAGTCCCACAACCAAGAGAGGGTTTTAAATAATAAACCCACAATAAAGAGGGTTTAAAGGATCCCACAACCATATTAGATCACAACAAGAGGAATTGATGGCTTCCTTAACCATATTAGGACAATAGGGTTTGATGGCTCCCATAACCAAAATAAATGACAAAAACAAGAGGGTTTGATATATCCCACAATTGTATCACCAAGAGGGTTTTAAAAATCCCATAACCTTAGAAAATCAAAGAAGGAAACTCCTCATCAAATAGAGAATGTATAAAATAGATGTCACACTTTGAGAGAGCTTCCCTAAATTTTATGTTTTATAATAAAATATATCTAAGAATAGACAATATTTCACTAATTATTTGTCTCCTTGAGACATCTACACAGCCTCTGCCTAGCCAAAGCATAAAAAGGGGGATTACATACCCATTAATCCAAACAATAAATAAATAACCTAGAAACTAGAAACTATAAGTAGTAAAAGAGGTATTTTTCTAATATTTTATCTTTATGAATCTTCTACAAAACCTCCACACACATAGCACAACTAGTGGGCTTGCACACCCACTTAGCCAATCAACTACTAAATCATGGCAATGAGATATCCAGATGAATTGAAGCATGGATCCATCCAAACACCCAATAAAGATAACATCATCCCAAGCTAGTCTAAAATCCCTAATGGATTTACCAAAGATCACCAAATCCCAATACTGGGTATGCTATAAGTTTAATGTGGATTTCTTAAACATCCACATAGGTGAGTTGATGTGGAATCCTCTATCATCCACATAAAAAGGAAATAATTTAATTTGGTTTCCTCTATCATCAATAATAAAAAACTTCTTTGGGATATTACCAATGACACACACCATGAATAAATAGTAATAAATAATACAACCAAGCTTTATCCATTTTCCAATAGGAGAGGTAAAAAACTTGATAGCCATCAAACTATGTGAAATAAGCTCACGTAGGATAATGCTAGTGTAAAGCAAGAGCATAAATGGTAGAACATAACAACTATCCTTTAAAATCATGGCATTGATTATTCTTACCCACACAATAAAAACCCTACAAATCTACTTTTTGTAGGCAACAAAACTTTTTTAGTGGTTTTTTTGCCATAAGCCACCCTGAAATACAAGTTTTTACACACAGTAAGCACAAGTTTAGCTTAAGACTTTCCCACCTAGAATTCAATATAGTAATAAATTAAATAATTGATTAGATTAGATTAGATTCAATTTATTAATTAAAATTATTTAAATAATTTTAATAATCAATTAAACTTATTTAATTATATTATATTATTATTTTATTAACTAGATACATAGTTAATTAACTAGTTATTAATTAATTGATTAAGTAATTAATTAATCAATAAATTAATCAACTAATTAATTAATTCATTAATCAATTAACTAGTTAATTTATTAAATAAGTAATTAGTTAATTTTTTTATTGAACAATTAAAAAACTAATTATTTAATTAATAATTAAAATTTAATAAACAATGTGAAAAATACTAAAGCACAAAAAATGGTGATGAAGCAAAGCACAAACAAGGGAGTGAAGATTGATAGATGAAAGTTTTTGGGGAAGTAATGTCCTATTGATTCATCCTTCAATGGTAGTTTGTGAAAGGGTTTGGTGATAGGCAGATGGGATGGGATGGGATGGTGGTAGAATATGTTTTTGGTAGGTTAAAATTTTATAACCTGGTGATAAATGTAAGGAATAAAAGGTAAGAAGGTTGATCACTTGCCTTGAGGGTAAGTTCAGAATCCAATTAGAATTAAATATGTCCTCTAATTTTTTTGAGGCAATTATAAAAGATAATTTTAAGGTAAATTCACTTAAAGAGGCAGATGTTTTAGGAGGTCCTGAATGATTGCTCTTCTCTTACCCAATATCAGGTTATGATGGATAAGGCTATAATGGAGACACGATTTTAGTTGATGTTGGTCTTGCAATTGAAATATAAGATATAATTCTAGAATTTTATATGGTGAATAAAAGCTAGGAAGATTTATCAAAGGATTTATTGAATAAAGCACTTATCTACAAATTTATGGGAATATGGCCAAGTAGAAACACTCTAAAGAATTGGATGGGATTGAATTGGGTTTTTTTTTCCCTACACCTAAATAAGGAGTCTAACTAAGGGATTATTTCAAGTTTCATTCCAATCATCTGAATATAGAGATAATATTTTTAAAGGTAGTCCTTGGTTTCTTAGGAATGTAGGTCTTTATCTAAGAGACTGGTCTCCCAATTTTTATCCATCAATATAGTGGATGTTAAATTTTCTTTTATGGGTGAGATTGTACAAACTACCCAATGAATATTGGAGTGAATATGTCCTAAAGAGGTGTGCACTTGAATTAAGGCAATTCATGAGCTTGGTAGAGGAGACACTAAGGGGAGAAGTGGGAGAATGTGTAATAATTTAGTGTGATAATGGATTTAATCAAACCCATGCCTAAATCTATTAAATTTAATTTTAGAGAAAAAGGTATGGTTTTAGAAGTTGGATTATGAACACCTCCCCTTTAGGAGCTTTGGGTGTCAGAAAATTAGACACACTAAAATTAGTTACCTAAGAAAAAAGAAGATATTTTTAGAGAATGGGAAGGGAAAGGATACACCATAAACAAGTCTCTTTCAATCATATTTTCAATCTTCCAATAAGCAGTGGCAAGTATGAATCACTACAGAGAATATGCAAAAGTGGTTTTGATGGAGACATCATTTCCAATTCTTTGAACTAGGTATGTTTGTTTTGGAATTGATTCTAAAGTTTGTTTCTAGCCCAATTGGTGATTAATACTTAGTGGTGGAAAGTAAAGGGAAAATTTTATCTAAATCTTGTAGATATAGAGGATACCTAAGAACCCACCTTAGAGGAAGTTAAAAACATGATTAAATCAAAATTGAGGCATGGGGTTGAGAAAAGGCACTTACCTCCTATTCAAGGGAAGTATTTTTAAGGATTTTGTAAGGATCTAAAATGTGTATTTGCAAGTTCCCCCCAAAAGCAATAAATATGTGAAGTCAGTAAGGAGAATGATGAAACTCATAGAAAAATACCTCTTTCATCTAGGGACCTCAATTCATAGGTTGAGGAAACTTAATTAATTTTAATATCCTCAAGGAACCTTTAGAGTTTGATAACAACAAGGAGTTGTCCCTCTTAAAGGCCACCTAAAGGTAAAGGAAGGGAAAAAATAGTGAAAAGATTCAATCTAAAACACAAGCTAACTTAGAGTAAGGGAGTCAAAGGTTGCTAACTGAAATGCAGTTGGGTAGTAGAGGTACCTTTACCACCAAGAAATTATTGAAATCTTAAGCTATAATGTTAGAGGTATATATAAATATAACAAATGTATATTAGTAAGGGGTTGGTGGAAATACAAAAACCATATATCCTCATGGTTTAGGAAACCAAGATTGGGAAGGAGGTTTGGGTATCAACTATTAAAAAATGTTTTGTAGGAGATGAATGTATTTTTGTGGATGATGTAGGTTTTTTAAGAGGATTGAAGATTCTATGATAACCAAATATGTGTAAGTTTAACCTTATTTGGTTATATTCTTAGATGAAAATGTTTTGGTTAATGAACTAAAATGTAGGAGCTTTTCTTACTTTCTAATGTGTATGGTCCTATAATGGTGGAAGAGAAAAATCTTTTGTGGGAAATTTTGATCAATCTGAATGGGAGAGATATTGCAATGAATTATATTATGGGAGGAGATTCCAATGCTACTCGAAGGCTCTCTAAAAAAAGAGGGGATGTTATAAAACTCTCACATCTATGATGGACTTTAATATCTTTTGCCAAGAGGTAGAACTAGTGGATATGAAACCAAATGGTCCAAACATTACTTGGAATAATAGGAGATAAGGGGATCTACTTATTTTGTAAAAATTGGATAGGTTCCTACTAAATTATGAAATACTAAATAAAAAGAGTAAGTTAATTCTATAAGTAATAGTTTTTTCTAGCTTAGATCATTGGTCAATCTTCCTTAAGAAAGATAATGATTTGAAACCTAGATGAATTACCTTAAAGTTTGAATTTATGTGGCTACATGATCTTACCTTTTAATAAGTAGTTAAGAATTAATGTAAGAAGAAGGTGTTGCTTTCAAAGTGATATATTCTAAGTAAAAAATTATTAAAAGGGTAGCCATTAAATGGAATAAGCAAAAGTTTGGTAATATTTTTTATTAAAAAAAATCAACTGTGGAAGATCTCAAGATGATACAGACTAATGTGAAAGGTGAGTGGTTTAAGGACCTATTGAATATAGAACATAGTTTAATGATGGATCAATAAAAGATACCTTCCTAGGAAGAGACCTTATGGAGATATAAATCTAGAGTTATGTGTCTCAAAGAAGGTACTTTTGAAATACTAAATTATTTCATGTTTCCACTAAAATACAAAAAAATAGGAATAAGATTGAAAAAATTGAGGCCCCATATGGGAGGGTTTTGGAAGACCCTAAGTATATTAAAAAGGAAGTTGTGTATTTATATAAAAATATGTTAAGTGAGGAGGATATGGTAAGAGATACAACTCAGTAGTGTTTCAAGAAGAGCCTTTAAACTACTTTATTATCTCCAAATGATAATATCAAAAGAACAAGTCTAATTTGTAATAGGTAGACATATTCTCAATGGAAAAATTATGGATCATGAAGATCTTAATTCAATCCAAAATTATAAAAGACATGGCATGTGCATCAAACTCAAAATGATAAAATATTATGATATAATAAATTAGATATTTTTTGATAATATGTTGGGTAACTTTGGCTTTTATGAGGAATGGAGACAGTGGATTCATAGTTGCATTTCAAAAACATATTTCTTAGTTTTAGATAAAAGGGATAAAGCTAGGGTTTTTAATCCCTATAAGGGGATTAAGAAGGAGACCCTATCTCCCCCTACCTTTTTTTAATTGTGGTAGAGGTGATTGGGTTATCTTTGACAAAGACACAAGATAAGATGGAAGGATAAAAGTATTGATTCTTAGTTCTAATCTGGAAAGCATTACCCACCTCTAATTTTCAGATGACACTTTCCTATTGAGTGATCCTTTAGAGTTTGAAAACAAATATTTAAAATAAAATTGGATCTATATGAGGTGGTGTTAATCCAAAAGTTAAGTATTGATAAATCTAAGATTTTCTTTAGCAATGTTCAAATGAACATGAAAAAAAAAGACCAATAAGATCTTAGAAATTAGAGAATCCTTATACCAAGATCATACCTCAAAAATCCTCTATTTATAATAATAAATAGAGTAGTTTTATGGTATCTTATGATAGTCCATATTTAGATGAAGTTAGAGGGTTGGAAAGGAATGTGGTTTTATATAGTGGGTATAATTTAGTCAATTCAGTCTTCTTTACAAGTGATGCCAATTTATTTAATTTCAATATTTTAAATTATAAGAAAAACCAAAGAATGTGTTACTAAACTACAAATATATTTCCATTTGAATGGAGCAGAAGGCACTAAATGTCTTGCATTGGTCTCATGGGATAAAATTTTAACTCCTAAAGCATGGGGTGGGATAGGACTGAGAAGGTTGGATAAAAAAATAAAGCCTTGGGCTCTAAACTATTTTAGAGAAATTATGAATGTAGGAATATGATGTGGAGTTGAGTCTTACAACATAAATATTTATATTCATAATAATTTTTAAGATTGTTCTCCCAAGATCAACTTCCCAAAGGTTTGACAATTTGAAACTTCATGAAATATTGTTGGGATTTTGTCCTCCTTGGAATTAAATGGAGACTTGGTGATGGATAAAGAATATATTTTTAAGGTATTCTTGTATCCACTAAGAGGCTCTAGTGGAAAGTGAGAGGATCACTCGGTTGGCTCCTTTTGTGGAAAAAATCATTAGGGTTCAAGGGTTGAAAATTATTTGAAGAAAGTGGGGGAAGTTATAAGTTGGAGGAACCTTAAATAGTTAATATATGAACCATAAAAAAGTAGAAAATTAATTATAAATAGAGTTGGAGAAATTTATTCCAGTAAAGGAAGGTGAGGATAATCTAATTTGGGAAGGGTGTCCTATAGGTATTGTGTCTATCGACGTAGCCTATGAGGTAATTATGAAGATAGAAGGTGTGGTGAAAGGAAAGTTCCCGTTCGAGGTTATATGGTTTCACAAAGGCCTCTTGAAGGAAAAATTATTTTAATGGTAAGATACCCTCAAAAATATATTAACATTTAATATTCTAAAAATAAAAGTTTTTAGGGCTCATCAGTATGTCCTCTATGTTGTATCGAGGAATATAGTGATTAATTGATTACGCATTGATTCTTTGTTGGAATAATTTAAGGATGGATTTGAGGGAGTTTTAACCTTAAATTTCCTTTTCAAAATTACCTCAAACTATTTATATTTTAGTGGAAGAATAAATTATACTCCCCATGTTTATCTTTGATCTATGAAATAACCTTGATAGTGATAATATGGAATTTATTGATTGAAAGAAATAGACAAATATTCTAAGATACCTCTCATCTAGAAGTATGGGGTTTTCAATGTGTTAAAAAACCTTAATTGAGATTATAATAGTGTAGGTATAAGAAGTTATTTCTAAATATCAATGAGAAGAGAAGTGGATATAGAACTAGTTTGATGACTGGAGGCTGATAATGGGTGTGATATGTCTAATGGAAAGAAGAAGGATAAGTTTTAGTGTTGGAGGCCACCTGAGAAGGGTAAGATAAAATTAAACTTTGATAGAGCCTTGAAAGGTAACCCTAGTTTAGTAAAATAGGTAGGTGTTCCAAGATAGTAAATGGTAACCCCATTAATTTTCACACAAGTAATATGAATCAAGTCTAATAACATGATTTAAGTAAGAACATCTCAATTAGAATTACAAATATAGTACAAATTTGGATGGAATGATCTCAATGTTCAAGGACATTCACAAGTAGTGATTAATTATCTCATTTTAGGGAGAGTAAAGGCTTGGAGAAGTAATACTATCATTTAATATATAAGGATAATTATTAATAAGTGTGTGTCGATCAAGTTTAATGATATTAAAATATAAGGTAATGTGGTAGCATATTGGGCTGCTAATGAAGTGGTATAATTTAGGGAGAAAGAGAGAATCTAATACAAGAAATGGATAAATATTTTCCTAAATGAGGTCCACATCTTGATAATAAAATGTTTAATAAGCTATATAAAATCAAATATATATGAAGAGTAAGGTAGATAAGGATATGTCAAGAGGATGAAGAAAGTGAATTAGTGACATCTATAGTCCCATAAAGGGGTTATACTTGTGAATAAAGCTTAGCCCTTAGCCCTTCCACTTTGGTCCTATTAGAAAAATTATTTGACAAGGTGGGTTAAAATAATTAAACCAAGTACGGGATATTTGTATTAATATTAGGGAGAGATGGAAGTCTTTATGATGCAATTATTAAGATGTGTGAGAGGAAGGAGGGCACATGCAGGACTAATTATTAGAATTATTTGAGAGTTGGGAAGTGTCATTTCAAGGTGGTGTATGATGGAATGAGAGTGATCCAAACCTTCAATATTTGATGTTGTGAATTATGAACAAGAGCCCCATATTATATACAATTGTGAAAAGGAATCATGGATGGTGGAAAGAGATCAAGACATGAGGATGGTTGTGAGGGTAGGACAAAATCAGGAAAAATTGTGGCTTAAATAAATTGGATGATAGGGGAGGCAATATTTTGTAACTACTTCAAAAAAATTGACAAGGAAATTAAGAGGCCATTCATGAGGATATGGCTGAAGAAGATATGGGAAACATCTAATGGAATGGAGGAGGTGGAAGGTCATGATATTATTAAGCTTATGAAGGCATTTATGCTTTACTCTAAATAGTCTCTTAGGTGAAGGAATATTTTTTACTTTGCTCAAACTATAAGTAAGGCGAGTCTACTCTCAAATGTCATGGGGCCTTCTCTCTACACAAGGAACACCTAGACATTGAGGTTGTCATACATACAGTGGGGATATAAGTGGTTGAACACAACCATAAAAATATGGAAGGATTGGTGAAACTGTAGATTATTTTGGCCTTTGTGGTAGAGAGATTGGGAATCTTCCTCCTGAATGATAGTATCTTCATTCCCCCAAGTTACTATGATGTGGATGATGATGCAAGGGAAGTAGTACTAGTACTGAGAAGCAGAGAAGGTTAGAAAGAAGGAAATTCTAGGGTTGAAAAAGTAGTACAAGAATAAGTGGAGGTGATCTTTATTGACTAACATCATATGTGGGATAAAATACCAAGTGTATGAAATGCTTAAGCTAAATAGGTATAGGGAGTCAATATTTTGAGTATGATGGTATTATCCTAAAGAAACATTAGAAGTACTTAGTTTTATGATAATAAGTAGTATGTTTTTTGAATTTTGGTTGGATATGTGATTTTTAATCCCCCTCTAATAGATATCATCTTGATATCAATCTGGAGGTGTCTGAATTAGTCTATGCCAATGGGGTAATCCCTTAAGCTATTCTTCAATTAATTTTTTTGCTCTAGGGATGTGCCCTAGTTAATGTAGGAAAAAATATTTAAATAATTTTAATTAATTAATTTAATTAATATAATTACTTAAACTATTTAATGGATCTCTATGTTTTTATTTTTTATTAATTTATATTACAATAACATTAATTTTTATAGTGTAGCCAGATCTTTGTTAAATCTGGGTTTTGACCGGTAGTCTTTCTGGTGGTTTTAGGTCCATTTAAAACCTATTTTTGCTACTTCCTTGTAGTAGTTTTAAGGCTTTGCCTGTGGTCTTGGACGCTCTTTCTTTCCTTCCTTGTACTAGGGTTTTGGGGCCCCTTCAAAACCTGTTTTTACCTTAATCTAAAACATTAATTTTTATTGGTACTTGTAATTTCAAAATATATCAAGTATGAAATTATTTGCTATTATTATTATTATTATTTGAAATTATAATTTTAAAATAATATTTGATTTTAAAAATATACCCATGGAGGTCATTTGGGTAATGACTAAAACACAAGTAAGATTCCCACAAAAACTAATATATAATTAAAATTTCTTGTGCGAGCCTTCAACTTAACTTAAAAAATACAATAATTAAAAATGCTATAAATACATAAATGTTACACATTTAATGCCACAAGTAGTATTATCATTTATTATAATATTATATTCACTTTATAATTATAAATGACACTATACATGCTTCCTCATGTCTTTTAAATTCCTATCTAAGAATAATTTAGTGTCACTTATCATATTTGATTTTTATCTTCCATGAATACACTATATTATCATAGTTAACTAATTGTATTTCATTATCAATAGTATCAGGTCTCCATGTCTTTGTTAGATAATATTTGTACATTTACTTATGATATGTTATTTTTCCTTTTATGCTTAGGAACATACCATTTAACCATGACTGAATTATCTATAAGAACCCCACTTCTAGCCTTTGCCATCCATATTATGTAATCTATCCTTGAGTGTTATCAAGCTGTATCAAAAACACATATGTAATTCCTTTAATCCAATATGGGATTTGAATGATAGTTTTAGAATTTTACCTACATTTCCAATATGATTTTCAATTTCATGATGATTCTTCTCCTCTTCCATAAATATAGCCTCTATATTACACTGGATATTAGAATATTACTTGATCTTTAGCTAAAAATCACCTATATAAGTCTCCCTTATCAAAAACATATCTTATTTATAACATCATGGACATTATTATAGTATGTTGCAAGACCATACCAAAATTTAGACCCCTCTACATGTGATTCCTTGAAAATTGATTTTAATTTTCAAAGTGGTAACTTCAATGCACTAGTGTTTTGTTTATTATTATGGCCATTATCACTAAGTAATTTCTCCAATGATTTTTGGTTCTCACTCAAAATATTCATTTTTAATAATTTCAATTTTATCTTGTAACTTATATTGTTTTTTATTTTTTCCAATAATTTGTAGAAGAGTACACATAGCTTTTCCCTTGAAAGCTAAATTCAAATTTTTAAATGTGCCATCGATATCTTAATGAGTATGACCTATTAGCAAGAAGATAACTTAAATATCTTTTAAAAGACCTCTATATGTTATAAAAGAGAGGTAATGGATCACAAATTTATTTTAATTCATAGATGGAAGATATAAATTCATTACCATGATTTCAAAAAATGGAAAACACTTAGTTAATATTTGAAAAAAAAATGATTGAAAATAGTTTTTAAAAACATTGTCCCTACATAGATAGGAGTCCTCCAAACCATATGGAAGAAAATAAATGGCCTTCCCATTATCAAGCACCCACCAAACCTTAGGGAGGCCAAATTTAGACCCCCTATGATATAGGGGTACTTGACCATGGGGTGGATTTTTTTTATAGATAAGTAATACTAAATATGTCATATTATATAAAAACAATATGAATTAAATATAAATAACTACTTGTTACATTTTAATTATTTTGTGTCCCTTGTACAATTGTCTAATTGAAGTGAGAAAAATGGTGGTACTTTCTTGAATTCACAAGGCTAAGTAAAATCATTCTAATACCCTCTACAAGGAGGATATACTATTTTTTTTAACCATTCATCATAGATAGGGTACTTGGATCTCCTATGAGTGTACTATAGGTCTCCATATATTTTTTTCATGTGTAGTCTCTAAGTATTTTAAACATATGTTTAAAGAGATTATAATAAAGTTTGACCCACCTAAAACATATAGAAATAAATAGTATCCAAAACCCTATTTTATATGTCCATGTGCAAGAATTATTGCCAAATATACCTCAATAGACCTATCACCAGCTTAGATTGACATGTTTTCAATTTAATGGATAAATGCCTTCCTTTTGTGAAAGATATCATGAATGATACTTAAAAATAATTGAGATTGGAAGTGGATAATATCCCATGTGTTTGGTACAAAACTACTGAAATACCCACAAGAACCATGTGGGATTGCATTTCATTGTCAACCATTCTTTTTGGGTCATGGGATAACCTACCAAATTTATTATTATTTATGTAGGTCCAACAAACTGCACATCTTGAAAGCTCATATTTTATTTCAAATTCACATCTAAAAATTTGAAATTACATATTTTTAAAAAATGTGGGTTTGAAATAGAATTAAACCCCTTTAATTGAATTTATTTATAAATAATTTTAAGCACCCTTGTCTAGTTTAATGTAAAAGGAAGTAGTCACATATTGACACATGAACCATATATTGAAAGACGTGTCATGTTGGAAAATACATATACATGATATTTAAAGAAATTAAATAGAATATTTAATGTTGGAAATTTATTTGGATTTGGATTTAGAATCATTTTCCCACCATGATAGGAAACCCTTTTTCCATATTTCATTTTTTCCTTAATTTATAATATTTTTTTTTATAAGACAATTTATTTTATCCCAAATTAAAGGTATAAATGTTTGTCATTGAACCTTATTTTGACATTATTTCCCACTTTTTGATAACATTTGTTATAAAATAAATTGTATGCATGATTTACCTTGTCTTCATATCTTAAAACATGATAAATTCTTTCTAAATTCTTATTATATAAGGAATAATATATGTTGTACAACATTGGGTTGTAATTGTTTTTCATAAACTTTCTTCTATCACACTTATTTTATCAACTAACAACTTTCAATCACACCTCTATTTATATTAACACTATTATTTTACCTTTATTTACTATATAATTTTACATAGATTCAAAGTAATCTAAATACATTAAAGGTTTATAAGTATCTATAATTCAAAAACATTCCCATATTCTTTTTATCAAGGCTTATTTAATGGAATACTTACAATATTTCCATATTTTATTTTGATAGAGATGATTAGATATCAACGAAGTGATTTATCACATAGGTCAATAATAAAATATTGATAAAACCCCTTAAATATAAAGACATAAATATGAATTTAAGGGTTTATTAGAGACTCAAAGTGGTGTTTCATAGCTACCTATGTAGGGATAATGGGATCTCAAATAAATCATGTGGTGGAGGCTAGAGTAACTCTCTGGGGCATATAAATGGTGGTGCAGTTAGGTATCAAATATTTAATGGTAAAAGGGGACTATATAAACATCCTCAATGCCATATTCAGTAAGACAAATCCCTCTTGGACTATCAAACAAGAGATTTATGATGAAAGAGAGCTATTGAAACATTATAAATAAGTCACCATAGGACACATGTTTAGGAAGGAAAACAAGGTAGTTGATGGGATGACTAATATTTGGGCACTTAATAAATTATTTTTGGCATGGCATAACATTGATGACTTGCCTCCCCATATGCTAACTTAATAGTTAATTATTTTATCCCCATCATTGCATCAAAGGAGAGGGCACAATCACATGGTGAAAAATCCTAAATTATTAAAACTATATTTATGAATACATATTACAAAATACCCAACTATAATTACATGGTAAGGGTGAAGTGTGGGAGTAAGGCATGTCATGGAAACTTCATTAAAAATACAACACAAACAACATGAATGAATTAGGTGGATACATTAGAAAATATTATCTCAATATTGAGATTTAAAATTAGGAATGAAGTCATGATGGGAATGGATAGGCATATAATTGAACCCATATCCTATGCTAAAGCAAACAACAACCCAAAAGTTTGGCATAAATTAGTAGAGGGAGGTCTGGATAATTTCATGACTAGAATCATTGGTTATGATTAGGTGTTTAATGATTTTACCTTGGCTTAACACCACATAAAATGGTGAATGAGAGGAATAGAGATAAAAATATAAAAATAATTGATCAGGGAGGTGATTGGAAAGAACTAGGATGGAACCAAAACATTTAAGCATAAATTTAAGAAGCAATAATTCCTTAAGAAATTATTCAATTCTAATGTAAACATCATCACTGACAAGAAAGTCTTCCCAAGGATGAATCTACTAAATAACTAGATCGACATATGTTTATAGATATTTAAATATGTAACGCTTAAAGGTAAATTTCATGTCATATTATCTCATCATTTTATTCTCTTGAATCAATTTAAAGGATATAGAGTTAATTTTACATATTTCCTATTCAAATCACTAAAAATAATGGTTACTAGTTTTAAAACAAATCCTTCAAGTGATATTATCCACTAAGGTTTAGTTTTCCTCATAACAAAGAGAGGGAAAGTTCTGAGAGGGAAGGAGGTGTATATGATGGATAAAGAGGTTATGGCATATTTTGAGGATGACTATAAAAATTATAATGATAATATGGAGGAAATACATGAATCATTTAAAATATCTTGGATAAAATTCCATTTTAAAAGTTCCCACTCAATGGAGATCATACCTTGGGCCAAATATAGAAAATGCAAAGCTCAAATACCTAATTTCCTACAAAGAAGAGGGCTAAGAACGTGGAGGAAGATATGTGGAAGAATAATTAGTCTAATTTGAAGTAATATAAGGAAAAGAGTGAGAATAAATACACCTCAATACTTCATTTAACTTTCAATTTGAAACTGATGGAGTTGGAGGATAATCTAGAAAACTAGGGAAGGCTTATCATAAAATCTATGGAAGAATAAAATGCACTAAAGATATAGGCATATAAATTTAGAAAGGATTGGGAGACTAGTATAAAATTGGGGGTTAGCCATAAAATTTTTTTAGGGAAAGTTAGTCCTCCTAAGAATGAAAAGTGAGTTATGGTGACACCTATTCCCACCACTACCCCTCCTAAGAGTACTAATAAAATGTGATGCAAGAGCATCACTCCTAGGCTAGTTTCTGTTCAAAATTAGTTTTTATTGTTAAATTTTCGTTTTATTATGGTCTAGGAGGTCTTATAATGCTTATAAAATCCTTATTTTTCAATTAAAGTTATTAATCTTAGTACTAGCTTGTCAAAATTTCAAATTTAGCCTTTCTTGCCAAAATTGAGTTTTTGAAAATTTGAATTATTTTTCTTAGATTAGGTGTTATAAGGGTGTTTAAAAGGAAATTTCAATGTATAAAATTGTTTTAATGAACTATTAAAGACACCATGACTCTATACCATGGGTTTTAATTCACATATGTAAATAATTTCCAACTTGGGGTAAGTTCTCATTGCCTAACTAGCCTTTTAGTGACCATTAGAAGGTCCAAAGGTAGTTAGAGTAGTTTTAGGATGTATATTTTTTTTTTTTCATTTAACATAATTATTTTGAGGAAAATAGAGATTAATTTCAATAAAATAAGATGATACTTCCATATTTTAAATGAAAATTAATAGTAGACCCTATTTTCTTGAGTGTATGCATTGGATGTGACTGTGTGTGACAAAGCACTACAGAAGGACTCAATGAATATATATTTATGAGACTTATTATGATGTTGGTAAGTTTTTTTCTTGTTACTTGAAGGTTCCTTGTGAATTTTATTTAGATGTATTCATACTAATTTGTGTAAAATATAATAGTCATGTAGAAGTAATGCAAACCTACATAGTCAAGCACAAAATCCAATAAAAGTGTGTATCATAGGTGTCAAAGAGTATATATGATGATTTCAGAAGGTTTTTAAGGGTTTTTTAGAGTTCATACAACTTTCATAATGCATTAAAATTAGTTTTGGAACTTACAATCTCTAAATAACTCCTCTTAGGTCAGTACAAGGTAGTTTAACCTTGAGTTAGGGTTTTTAGGTAGAAAGTGGATTTGTGGGAGTTATAACCAATGAAAAATAATAATAAAATTTAATTTAGTGTGGTTTAAGGTACTATAAAATATTATTTTGGTTTCATATATGTACTGACAATAGGTGTATGAAATATTAGGACTGTGTTATATTTAGGGCTTGGAAGACCTAATTAGGATTGATAGGGGATAGAAAGGTTATCTACATGTGGTTTTAAGCCAATAAATCTTGTGGAGACATATAATTAAATATAAGGTATTTGGAAAGTACCTTATTTTTTTATTCCTAATATTAGATCCTCTGTACAATCAAGAAAAGTAAAAAAAAGGCTACAAGGAAGCCTATAATGTTGTGAGAAGTGTGTGTATGTTACAAGGTTAGGACTTTAAGGGTGTTTTATCTACATAATTTTGGTATTATATCAAAAAAAATACACATATAATTCATTTGATAAGGTGATATTCTCTAAGAAGAAGATAAGCTAGGATTTTTTTGATAATTTGCCTTAGAGGAGACAAGATGCCACCAAGGAGAAATGCATCAGGTGAGAGGGAAACAACCATAAAGATGGGAGATGTAATATTTTAGGAGTTTAAGAAACTCATATTTGAATTTTATTCTGGACTCACAATAATTGAGGTTAATTAGATAAGGGTAGTAGTCACATGTGATTTGAGTGATCAAGAGGAAGAAGAGCCAGAAGCACTAGAGTTGGAAGATGAAGGAGAGATAGAAATTAAAAAATCGAACATTTGATAGATTTATAAAGGTGGTGAAATCATAGGTATATAATACCAAACTATATATTATAGTATATGTAGGTAGCCTCAATGGATAAAAACTTCTTGATTGGATAGGAGATTTGGATAAGTAATTTTATTTTGAAGATGTACCAGAAGAGAAACAAGTGAAGTTTTCTAGGACCAAGCTGAAGAGTAATGCATCCATATGGTGTAATTACATGTAGGTTGAGATAATTAATAAAGGAAAATCAAATACTAATTCTTGGGATATAATGGTTTTCAAATTTAAGAGCAAGTTCTTGCCTAGTGACTACATCACCAACTTGTACACTAAACTTCAAAAATTGAAATAGAAAGAGATGGGGGTAATAAAATATATTGAAGAGTTATAAAAACTAAACATTATATCAGATCACATGGAAGATTAAAATGATAAGGTGGCTAGGTACCTCAATGGTTTGAGATACAACTTATAAGATGAGTTAAGTCTTGCTAGTCTAAAGACACTAGAAGAATGTTACCAATTGGCTTTGAAATCTAAAATCAAACTCAATAAGAAAAAAAAACCAAAAAAATAGAGGTATAGGTATAATTTTTATGGGAAGATGACATAAATGAGGTATAAGATATTCATACAGAAGCTAAGGAGAGTCTATTACTTCACATGAGCAACCATATAGTTTAAGAGGAGGATTTATAGGTAGAAGGCCTTATTTTAGGGGTGGATATGCATCAAGGGGTAGACTATCAAGTTATTTTATATGAGGATGTTTAAAATGCAAAAAAAAATGTTGTACATAGGTTATGGGAATGCCCAAAGGATCATCCAGTAGGGATTCCAAGAACCAAAGTAAGAAATTAGATTTCATAGGTAGTTAAAGAAGAGAGTGTCTATTATCCATCACTTGTGGAGGAACTTGAGGTAGGAGAATAAATAATAATGAGGATAGTGTTTATAAATACACCCAAGGATAAGGAGCCAACACAAAGGAAAAATCTTTTCAGGACTTATTGTAAATGCCAAGGTAAATGCTGTAAAATGGTCATAGATTCAGGAAGTACAAGAAATCTAGTTTCTATTGAAATGGTCAATAAAATTGGATTGAATAAGTTACCTCACCTGAAACCATACATAACCTCATGGTTGAATTTTTTTTAAAAAGTTTTGGTAAGTGAAGTTAGGTAGAATTTCAAGTTGTAAATTATAAGGACAAGATATTTTGTGATGTGATCCCCATAGATGTTTATCATGTGCTTCTTGGGAGGCCTTAGAAATATGATAGGAAAACAAATCATGATGGTATAATGAATGTGTACACATTATTCAAAGATGGAGTTATTCATACTTTTATTCCTATTAAAGATGAAGACAATGACCAATAAGTTATATCAAATGTGATGTTGGTAAGTGGCAAAAGGTTTTTAAGTGCCATGACTGAAGAGGAATTGGGCTTTGAATTGGTATTTGAGCCTAGGAATTTTATTAAAACCACAAAGATAAATGAATTTCATTAAGAAATTCAAGACATGTTATAAAATTATGCATAAATTGTAGTTGATAAGCTGCCAAGTACATTATCAGCTATGAGGAATATCATTCATCATATTGACTTTATTCTAGGAGAAAGTTTTCCTAATAAATAAACCTATAAAATTACCCCTAATGAGAATTTATAAATAAAGATGAAATTTTAATAACTCTTAGATAAAAGACTAATAAAAAATGCCTTAGTATTTGTGCAGTGCCTACAGTATTGGTGCCTAAGAAGGAAGGTGAGTGGAGAATGTGTATAGGCTCTAGGGATATCAACATGATCCCATTTAGATTTAGGTTTCCATTTCTAGGATTTAATATTTGATGGATTTATTGAGTGGATCAAGTTATTTTTCCAAAGTTTATCTCAAGAGTGGGTACTATCAGTTTAGGATCAGACAAAGAGAGGAGTGGAAAACCATTTTCAAAACTAATGAAGGATTGTATGAATTGTTGGTTATGCCATTTGGTTTAACCAATGCAACAAGAAATTTCATGATCCTTATGAATGAAGTCCTTATAAATTTTATATAAAAGTTTTTAGTGGTTTACGTAGGTAACATATTATCTACAACCCTATCAAGGAGAAACATCTTCACCATTTGCATCTAGTCATGAGAAGGCTATAAGAGGAAATGTTGTTAATCAACCTCGATAAGTGTGAGTTTAAGAAATTATAACTATTTTACATAGGATTTTTCATCTCTCAAAGCATGATAAAGATAGATAAGGATAAGGTGAAGGCAATCATGGAGTTATAATACCTAGAACAGCTAGAGAGGTAAGGAGTTTCCAAGGACTTGCAAGTTTCTTTAGGAATTTTATTAGAATTTTCAATGGAATATGTGATTTCATTATAGAAATAATTAATGGAGACAATAAAAGGTTTATTTGGAATGAGAAATATGAAATGAGTTTTCAATATTTGAAGTAAAGGATAATAGAGTAGCCTATCCTATCACTACCAAACTTCAAAAAAGTGTTTCAGATAGAGTGTGATACAAGTGGAGTAGTAATATGGGTTGTACTAAGCCAAGAAAGTATACCTATAGCCTATTTTAGTGAAAATATAAATGATGCCAAGAAAAGATACTCATATTATGACTTGGAATTCTATGCAATGGTGCAAGTGTTGAAGAAGTGGAGGCATTACTCAATGCTAAATGAGTTTATTTTCTATATAGAAAATAATTCACTTTAGTTCATCATGAATCATCCTAAGCTAAATTAGAGACACATGAAATGGGTGGAGTACATGCAAAATTTCACCTTCACCATCAAACATAAGCAAGCACATATCAACAAGGTATAATATGCATTGAGTAGAAGAGTCTTTTTAGTGCATGAGATAAAACTAGAGAGTGTTGTTATTGAGTCATTAAATGAAATGTATGAGGATGATGAAGATTTCAAAGAAGCATATAATTCTTGCAAGCATCCAACTACTCTTAACAAAGATCCATGGTTAGACTATGTCATAAAAGATGGATTTTTGTTCAAGGGGGTTTAGCTATATGTGCCAAGAATCTTAATAAGAGAGAATTTGATTCAAGAGAATCATAGTGGGAATATGTTAGGACACTTTAGGCTTGATAAAACCTTGGAATAGCTCACTAGACACTACTATTGGCCTAATATGCAAGTAGAAGTGAGGATATATGTTGTGAGGTTTAAAAATTGTCAATTAGCCAAGTGAAAGAACACTAATATAGCTTGGGAATACATATAGACCTTGGGAATCCATAATCATGGACTTTGTTATGTAAATGCCTAGGAACACAAAGAGGTTTTGACTTCATATATGCAGTTGTCAACATATTTTTGAAAAAATGGCACATTTAATTCCATGTAGGACCACTAATAATGCCACCCAAGTGGAAAATTTATTATTTAAATAAGTAGTAAGGCTTCATGGACTACCACTAAACATTGTATATGATAGAGACACTAAGTTCCTAGGTTACTTTTGGAGGACACTGTAGATAAATCTAGGCATAAATCTAAGTTTCAATTCATATTACCACCTAAAATATATGTTCAAACTAAGTTGGTTAATATGAGTCTAGGGAACCTATTGAGGTGCATATCTAAGGATAATCCTAAGTAGCGGGATCTTGTGTTATCTCAGGTAGAATTTGTCTACAACGACTCCTTCAATAGGAGCATTAACATGAGTCATTTCCAAGTGTTATATGGTATGAATACTAGAGGAGTTTTTAAACTCATAAATATTATTCATATGCATAAGAGGAGTGCCGAAGGATAATAATTTGTATTGGCCATGAAGGAGATTCATCAATAGGTAAGGAAACATCTAGAAGCTAGTGTGGAAAAGTACAAAAATCAAGTAGATGTAAGTAGAAGAGAGGTGAATTTTTGGATTAGAGATTTGGTTTGGATCATATTAATAAATATATTTTTCAAATAGGTGATTAAAATAATATTAATATGAATAAAATTTTCCCTTATAAGGTACTTAGGAAATTTGCTAATAATGCCAATGAGTTGGAATTACCTAGTGGTTAGGCATTTCACCAATATTCAATTTTGCATAATTTTAACCTTAAAAATAAGGAGTAAAATTTGAATAAATAATATAATGAATAACTACATCATATATATATTGGTAAAAACAATTTCCTCAAGTCAGACAAGAGGAATTAGAATGCATTCTAGACAAATAATTATTCAAACAGACTAGAGACAAATAATATTTCAAGTATCTAGTCAGATGGAAAAACCAACTAGTTGAATATGATACATGGATGCTATATAATTATATAAAAAATCATGTGACTACTATGGAATCACTCATGGACAATAGTCCTTGAGTATTTTTTCTCTTTCCCCTAGGAGTATGATGCATGAACATCACTCCTGGACTAGTTTCCTTTTAAATTTTGGTTTTATTGTTTAATTTTGGTTATATTATGGTATATGAGGTCTTATAATTCTTATAAATTCCTTATTTTTCAATTAAATGTGTTATTATTAGGCCTAACTTGTCAAAATTTCAAATTTTGCCTTTCCTACAAAAACTGAGTTTTTCAAAATTTGAATTATTTTTCTTAGATTAGGTGTTTTAAGGGTTTTTAAAATGAATTTTAAATGTAAATTTTTTTTAATTAAATATTAAAGACACAATGATTCTATATCACGAGTCTTAATTCACATATATAAAAAATTTCCAACTTAGGATAAATTCTCATTGCCTAACTAGCCTTCTAGTGACCATTGAAAGGTCCAAAAGTAGTTAGAGAAGTTGTATGATGTATAATATGTTTTTTTTTCATGTAAAAACATTAATTAAAGGAAAATAGATATAAATTTCAATAAAACAAGAGGATAATTCCGCATTTTGAAGAAAAAGTAACTACGTAACCTATTTTCCTAAGTGTGTGCATTGGATGTGACTGTGTGTAATAGAGCACTAGAAAAGGACTCAATGAAGATTTTTTTATAAGAATTATTATTATTTTGGTAAGTTTTTTCTTTTTCATTTAATATTATTTGTTCATTTAATTTAATTTTTTTCATACTACTTTTTGTAAAAGATAATATAATCATATAGAAGTAATGCAAACCTATATAGTCAAGCACAAAATCTAATAAAAGTGTGTAGCACAGGTGTCAAGGAGAATATATGATGATTTAAGAAGGTTTTAAAATGTTTTATATAGGTCATAAAACTTTCATAGTGTATTTAAATTTGTGGAACTTACAATCTCCAGATAACTCCTCTTGGGTTTGTATAGGGCAGCTTAACCATGAGTTAAGGTTTATAGTTAGAAAGAGGATTTGTGGGAGTTATAACTAGTGAAAAATCAATAATTATTTTAATTAAGTGTATTTTAATTTAATTTAAAATATTCTTGGGGTTTCATATTTATACTAAAAATAAGTATATGGAATATTAGGATTGTGTTGTGTTTAGGCCTTGGGATACCTAATTAGGACTTATAAGGGCTACAAAGGTGATCTACATGTGGTTTTGAGATAATAAAAGTTGTGGAGACATATAATTAAATATATGGTATTGGTTAAGTACCTTAGTTTCTGATTTCCAATCTTAGATCCTCTGTACAATTAGTAAAAGTAAAAAAAAGGCTACAAGGAAGCCTATGAGGCTATGACAAGTGTGTGTAAATTACAGGGTTGGGATTTTGAGGGTATTTTCTCTACATCAATATAGAAAATAAAATAGGAAACTTGAAGGGTAATAAATATGCTCCACCTTAGGACAATGTAGCTAAAACCTCACCCAAATCTCTATTTAAAAAGAAGAAATAGTAGGATAAGAAGGAAGGCTCGAGCATACAAACTCATGGACACACTATGAAAGGAAAAACCAAGGAAGATAAGGAGATTAATACTATAGCCACACTAGTGAATTAATTCAAATCAAAAGAGTCTTCTACTTAACCTTGGTCCTTATTTGTTTCCTTTTTTAGTTTGGAGTTTTATTGGAGTTTTGTTAGAAGTTGATCTATCTTTTTGTCCAGTCTAGAAGATTGGCCTATATGTTGTTTATCATTTTTGTGTTGACTTGTTTATATTTTTTAAAATTATAGTTACATGATATATTTAAAACATGTACCTTTTAATTAATCAAATAAAAAAATTACATAAATATCAAATTCAATGTCAGTCATTTCAATTAGTTTTAAGCCTACTAAAGTGTCACTCTAAGTAACAAGGATTTTTCCTTCTCCCATGATGAATCCCAAAACTCTTCCTAAACATTTATGAAATATTTAAAAATATTTTACCATTAAATCCTCTATATTAATCTATCAATAACAAGTATCATCGACATAAAAATATTCAACTCCATAATTATCCTAGTCATTATCAATTAATTTAACTTGTATGGAGAATACATGTTCATTGTTAGTTTCTCTCTCTCTCTCTCTCTATATATATATATATATCTATATATATATATATATATATATATATATATATATATATGCAAAGGCTTTATTAAACAAAATTCTAAATATGACTAATATTTTTTGAACAAATAATCTCATACAAAACTATATAATGTTTTGAAGATATTGGTGAACAAGAAACCATAATATCATGTATTAAAAAAATACTTTCATGTGAAACTTTGTAAAATTTTGAATTTATTTTTTGGAAGCCTTTTTTTCATAAAATTAATTTTATATTCCACACTTTCAATGGTAGATATTTCTTTATTTTATTAAATTGTTTATTAACCAAAATAAGTGTTAGTATCCACAATGAAATCATAAAATGAATTAAAAAAGTTGTTATTGAAATAAACAAATATTAATTTAAAAATAATATATTATGATACAATAGAGTGATATATATATCAATACCTTTTCATAATCATTATTTTTGTTTTATCATGATGTCATATATATTTAATAAATTTTACTTTTTTCCCAAGTAATTTTTATTTTGGTTCCAAAAATTCTATGGTGACATATTTTCTCTTCTTACACAATAAAATAGTTAATTATGAATTTTTCAAATATGAAATTTTACAAAATGAAAAAAATTAAAAATATAAATTGAAAAACAATTATTCTATAGTGATAAAATCACATAAAAATTAACATGACCATTTTTAAATATATGTAACATTATAAATACCTTTAGATGTTCATGTTTGTTTTATGATTTGTCTATAAATACTCATCCACTTCAACATTTTAAAAATTTTGAATGTTGATTACATGATAAAGTCTCATATCACATTCTTTCCAAATAACACTTAGACCAAAATGGACTTTTAATAGATGTACAACATAATTTTCAAAATTGATATCAAATCCTTTTAAGACATTCATAACTTCAACTAGCACAATTCATTTTATTTAACCAAACATCACCATTCCTTCTTTAATTTTAAAATAAGATCTACCTTTTGTCCACTTCAAAATCCTATCTTTAATAAAACTTCCTAGAATAAAATTAAATAGTAATTAAATATTAAATAACCAAAACTATAAGTATTCATTTTATAAAACACTTCGAACATGAATAAATTTTATTTCACAATTATGATTATATATATATATATATATATATATATATATATATATATATATATATATATAATCATAATTGTGAAATAAAATTTATTCATGTTCAAAGTGTTTTATAAAATGAATTTATATATATATATATATATAAAACTCAATGAGAAAAATCTATACTAATTTATAGTCTTGTGTAACCAAAAATATTTGAAATCCCTATGGTTGGGATCCCTCTCAGCAATGGGGAGAACAAAATTATCCCTTCCCATAGTTGGGAATAAAACCATAGGTAAGTCAAACTATTTTGTAATCCCAATGGTGAGGGAAAAATTTTCCCTCTCCATGGATGGCAAGTCTCTGCACCATGGTGAGATAAAAAATAAACCATGGATGGAACAACCCTCCAAACATAAGATATGACAAAGAAACATTTATTATTTTTGATATTAAGAGCTCTCCCAACCATGGAGATGAATTTTTTTATGCTCAAAGGGGTTAACAGGGCTCACAACCATGAATAAGATATAATTTTATTTATCGTATCCATGGCTAGGAGGGTTCATAAAAATTAAGAAGATAAAATATTCCCTCATAATTATTGGGAGCCATCATAACTATAGAGATGGAAAATGTTTCCCTCACCATCGTTGGGATCCCTTTCAACCATTTTAAGTGAAAAAAATTATCTCCAAAGTTTGAAGGGCTCCAAATAATGGAAAGAACAAATTTTACTTCTTCATATCCATGGTTTTGAGGGTTGTCAATAATGATGACAAAAAATAAATTCTCACCAAGGTTGGGAGGGATCCAAAACATGGAGAGGATAAAATAAAAATTTTCATATCCATGGTTGGGATCCCTCCCAACCATGGAGAGGATAAAGCAAATTATTCTTCTCCATGGTTGGGAGGGATCCCAATCATTGAGATGAAAAAAATATTTTTTTCCTTTCCATGGCCGGTAGGACCCCCAACCATGGTGAGGACAAAAAATTATCACCATGTTTGGAATTCCCCTCCATGGTTAAGAAGGATCACAAACATCGTAAGAACAAATAAAATTGTGTCCTCTACATGGTTTGAGAGGACTGCCAACCTTGGTGAGAAAATAAATTATCACCATGGTTTGGATACCTCAAAACTATAAATAGGGATAAAAATAAAATATAACCATGGTTGGGACCCCTCTTAATTACCATGATAATAAAAAAATTTAAACCATGATTGGGAACCATTTAACCATGAGGAGGACAAAATTTATTTTTTCCACTACATGGTTAAAAGCCCTAGCAACCATGGAGAGGAAAAAAATTTACCTATTTATGGTTGTGATGGATATAAACCATAGTGAGGAAACTTTTACCCTCCCCATGGTTGGGAGGGATCCTAACCATGGGTAAAGTTACCCTCACCATGGTTGGGAGTCTTCTAAACCATAGAGAGGTAAAATTATGTCCTCTCTATGTTTATGAGGGATCCTAATCATGAATAGGGAAAAATTTACCCTCATCATTTATTGGGAGCCCTCTAAACCATGGAAAGGTAAAATTTTGTACTCTCCATGTTTTTGAAGGCTCTAAACCATGGAAAGGGAAAAAATACCCTCATCATGGTTAGGGGCCATACCAACTATGGTGAGGGATTTTATTTCCATCTCCATGGTTGTAGGCCATAATAAACATGGTGAGAAAACAATTCTCACCATGGTTGGTAGGTATCCAAACCATGCATATGAAAAATATTTATTTGTATTCTCCATGGTTGGGAGGCCTTCAAACCATGGAAAAGGAAACATTTTCCCTCGCCATGGTTGAGATCCCTCCAAACTATGGAGAGGGAATATTTTGTTCTCTCAAAGGTTGGGATCCCTCCTAACCATGAAAAGGATAAAATTTACCTCTCCATATTTTTGAGGGATATAACCCATGGTAGGGAAAAAAATCCCTCCCAACCATGGAGAGTAAAAAACTTTCCCTCACCATGGTTGGGAGATGTTTGAACCATGAAAAGGAAAAAAATTTATCCTGTACATGGTTAAAAGGGATCCAAACCATGGAGAGGAAACAATGTTCCCTCTCCATGGTGAGGGAAAAATTTTCATCTCCATGTTTGGAATCCCTCTTAACCATGGTAAGAATAAAATAATTATCATCATGGTTGGGAGCACTCCCAACCATGGAGAGGATAAAATTTGTTTTTTCCTCTCTATCATTGGAAGGGATACAAACTACTATGATGTTAATTTTTTCCCTCTCCATGGTTTTTAGGTATCCCAAACATGGAGAGGACAAAATTTACCCTCACCATAGTTAGGATGACTCCCAACCACTGCGAGAGAAATGATTTCACTCTCCATGTTTGGGATGGTACTAAACCATGTATATGGAAAAAATTTCCCTCACCATGGTTATGATCCCTCCTAACTATGGTAATGGAAAAATATATATATACATGGTTGAGGTCCTTCCCAGCCATCATGAGGGAAAAAATCCATCTCCATGATTGGGGGGCCTCCCAATTATGGAGAGTGAAAATGTTTCTCTCACCATGGTTATGATGGATCCCAACTATTATGAAGTAAAATGTTTCCCTCTCCATAGTTTGGATGGCTCACAACCATGGAAGGATCTCAACCATGGTGATGTAAAAAGATTCCCTCTTCATTGTTTAATTGGATCCCACATGGATAGGGAAATTCTTTCCCTCTTTATGGCTAGGAGCCCTTCCAACCATGGTGAGGGGAAATATTTCACTCTCAATGATTGGGAAGGATCCAAATCATAGAGATGGAAAAAAATTCCCTCACCATGGTTGATATCCATTCTAACCATGGCAATGGGTTTTTTTATCTCCATGGTTGGGAGTTATCCCAACCATAAAGAGTGAAATAGTTTCCCTTACCATGGTTGGGATAGCTACCAACTATGACAAGGGAAAAATTTCCACTCTCTATGGTTGAAATGGATACTAACCATGGAGAGGACAAAATTATACCTCTCAATAGCTGGGAGGGATACCAACCATTATGAGGGAAAATTTTTCCCTCTTCATGGTTTAGAGGGATCCCAACCATGTAGAGGGGAAAATTTTAATTCACCATGGTTGGGATCCCTTCCAAAAATGGTGAGGGTAATATTTTCCATATCTATGATTAAGAGGGATATAAACTATGGCGAGGGCCAATTTTTCCCTTTCCATGTTTGTGATGGCTCTAAACCATGGATAGGGAAAAATGTTTCCCTCTGCATGGTTAGGAGCCCTCCCCACCATGGTGAGGTAAATTTTTTATAGCTCCATGGTTGGGATTAATCCAAACCAAGGATATGGAAATTATTGGCCTATAATTTTACTATGTTTCCTTGTGGCATGATGTAATACTACCATATGGTAATTAAATAATTATATTAAATGAAGGATAACATGTGCAAGAATTTATTGGTGAGGGTTAATTTGGCCTTTAACCTCCCCAGGTAGATAAAATATAGATGTCATTTATGTAGTCTCTTTTTCCCATATTTTTTAGTCTATATCATTCCTTATATCCTATATATATGCCCTCAGCCTCCTTGACCTGATAACTATATACATATGGGGGAGAGGGGGACAAATAAATATTTATTATCTATCATAAATATTGGACTGACTTTGAATAGAGAAGGTGGTAATAAACATTAATATAATGTGGAAGAGGCTAATTAAATTTGGTGAAACACCCTTTGCATGTGTCAAATTAATATTGACATAAAAGATAAACCTATACATATATCATTATGAGACATGCTTGTTAAAATTGGATCATGTATTAAAAAATAGTTTAGTTTATCAATGGTGGAAGGAATATGAAAATTAAGAAACCAATTTTTCCCATTGACATATTTTTTCCCAATTATTTTTTTATATTATTAAATCCCTTATAATGGGTTTAGTAGTCCTATAGAAAAAAAAAATAATCTCCCTATTAATATAACCTACCTAAAAATGCAATAATTTATTCACTTTTCCTCTAGTTTTAATGGGTTATAGTTATCATATTAACTCAATGGTAATGTAATCTACCTAATTATGAAACAATGTGTTCAATTTTAATTTTTAAATTTGAACCAAATGCAACAAATTATCTCTAAAATGTAAGATATATATTATATTTTCCACATGCTCAATCATATTCAGGGCTTTTTGGCATGGTTAGGAGAATAAAAATTCATTCTCATTCAATTGGTCAATATATTTGACACATATAGTGGCATGAGAACTATATATTCACCTAATAATCTAGTTAGCCTAAAAACTCAACAATATATTTAGTTTTACTTAATTATTCTAAACCAAACACAACATTTTTTTGTGAAATGTAAGACATATTATATTTTTCACATTATCAATAATTGTCAGGTCTTTGATGCATGGTCAGTGGAGCAAGAACACATTGTCCTTCAACTATTTAATAGGTTTTAAACCTATAGTGGCCTGCATAAGACCTATATATCCACCTAGTAGTCTACTCAACTTGAAAATACAACAATATTTTTAGCTTTATTTTCTTATTTTGATACAAATGCAACAAATTTTTAGTGAAATATAAGATATTTATTATATTTTTCATATTATCAATCATATTCAATTATTTGTGACATGGTTAAGGGAACAATAAGTCATTATCCTTTAATTGTTTAATGTTTAAACCTATAATGGCATTCATGAGAACTATATATTTACATGAAAATTTAGTTAGCTTGAAAATGTAACAATTTGTTTAGTTTTCATTTCTTATTTTGAACCAAATGCAACAAATTTATGTGAAATGTAATACATATATTATATTTTACATATTTTCAATCATATTCAAGTATTTTTGGTATGGTCAATAAAATTATAACAAGTTATCCTTCAACTGGAAAATAAGTTTTAAATGGCCTACATTATAACTATAGGTTCAATATCATGTGTTGAGTTTCCATTGTGGTTATAATTAATTTCAGGATAATAAATATTCATATGAAAACATTGTAAATACTACCCCTCAAAAAATTTGTATCAAACATAGTAAATAACTCTTAGCAAAGGTTATAAAAAAAATGTTATTATCAAAAGTTAAACTTCATACCAAACACTATGGTGATTATTCATACATGCATTTTGAGTAGTCTTTTTCGTTTTCCTTTATTAATTTGAACCAAATGCAAGAATTTTTTTTTTTATAAAATTTAAAATATCTATTATATTTTCCTTATTATCAATAATATACAAGCCTTTTTGACATGGGCAAGGGAACAAGAACAAATTATTCTTAACCTGGCCAATAGGTTTTAAACCTATAGCAGCCCGCATCAAAAGTATAGGTTAAATATCATGTGTTGATTTTATTATATGGTTATAATTATTTCCAAGCTAATAAATATTCATATGAAAACATGTTAAATTATACCCATAAAAAAATTTGTCTCAATGCAACTAAAGTTTTTTAAAAAGGATATAAAAATAGAAATTCCATGAGAAAAAGTTAAATTTCAAACTAGATAGTATGGTAATTATTCTTATGTGCATTCTAATCATTTTGTTTAGTTTTATTTTCTTAATTTAAACCAAATGAAACATTTTTTTTCTAAAATGCAAGACAACTATTATATTTTATACATTATCAATTATATTCAAGTCTTTGTGGCATGGTTAGGGTAATAAGATAAAGTTATCTATAAACTAGTCAATATGTTTTAAACCTATAATGACCTACATCATAACTATATGTTCAATATCATGTGTTGAGTTTCCATTATGGTTATAATTTTTATGGCCTAATAAATATTCATATGAAAACATGGTAAATTCTACCTCTTAACAAATTTATCTCAGACAAAACCAAAAACTCTTAGTAAAGGCTATAAAAAGAGAAATGCCATGAGTAAAATTTAAACTTCAAATTGGACAATATGGTAATTATTATTACATGCATTATGATTAATATATTTAGTTTTGCTTTCTTATTTTGAACCAAATGAAAAAAAATTATTCTAAAATTTAAGACTAATAAAAATGATGAAGGAAAATATTTCAAAATAATAAATATAACCTTTTTCATTCCAAAGTTAATTCTAACTATAGTGTCATTAATATTCAACCTCAAAATGCACCCTACTCTACTTAAAAATATGAGAGCTTTATAAAATAGCATGGACATATAACATAGCACAAGATAAATATTATGTTTTTAAGACATTGTAGCTACAACGGTGTTGGTAGACAATAAAAAATGTGATAGTACATAATAAAAAACATGTTATGAAATGCCTCATTTTTAAGAAATCCCATTTTCCTTCAATAAATTAAAAAGGAAGGAAGATCAAATAACATATATTTTTTTAAATATGTTTAAAAATGTTCTCCACCCTAAAATCCATTTTATAATTTTATCTCTATATTTTTATGATTAATAGGTATTTCAATGTTTTTCCAATAAAAAATTAATTATTTTCATAAAAAACATATTTTAATGAAATTAAAATGATAAGATATCCACATCAAGGGTTAAAAATTTTTGGAGCTAAAATAATATGCCACATTCTTAGTGATATCAGGATCTTCATTTTTTACTTAAATTTTATAATTATTTAAATTTAATTCATTTCAATCTTCCTTTTAATAAGATTCTATATTGTAATACTAAGATTTTACCAAATGCATGTTTTGATTATAGTGATGAGGATTTGATATTTCATTATTAATGACATCCACTAGTGAAGTGTGTTTTTTCCTTTTTTATTTAAATGAACCAAATAAAGAGTGTCATTGTTAAAAATTATAAGATATCCACATCAGGGGTTAAATAAAATTTTGAGGGTAAGATAATATGCCATGTTCTTAGTGATATCAAAATCTCTATTTTTGACTCAAATTATATAATTATTTAAATTTAAATGTTAATTTTAATAAGATTCTATATTGGAATAATAAAATGTTACCAAATACATGTTTTGATTATAGTGACGAGGATTTGATATTGCAATATTAATGGCATCCACCAACAAAGTGTGTATCTTCTTTTTTTATTTAAATAACCCAAATAAAGAGTTCTATTTTTAATATGGGTGGAACATATACCTACATTATCTTTTTTCTTTCATTTTCTATGATATTTCCTATGATGAGTTTTACTCATGTAAAGATGACATGTTAAGTATGAATACATAATTTAGCTCTTTGGTCTCAATTAATATTTGAATTTTTTGTATGATTTGAAGAGAATTTGAATGGAACGTAACAATACATGGGTTTTTTTTCCACTTTAACCCATATGGATTATTCTAAGTGCCAAAACTATGAAGATGTAATGGTTGTATGGTTAGGGGTCAACATTGAATGGTGGTGTACAAAAAATTGTAGTCATATAGGAATTAAATTTAACCACTATTTATTTGGGCCTTGGATTTGTATATAGTATTTTATATCCCTACATGAACATTAAAGTTGCAAATAAGTGGGTTGTAGAAGTTTAATGAAAATACTTAGATGATTTAAAATAATGGACTCCTATATCAGATAATTAAGATAAAAATAAGTAAATACACAAAAATAATTGATGAAATATAAGAATAATTAATAAATGTGACTAAGACATTATGAGGGGGAAACCTTCACAATAATATAATAAGATAATAATTCATAATATGATCCTCAAATACTAACCACTACCTCATATATATGCTCTACGTAGGTAATGGTTATTTCATAGGTTCACCCCACTAATAATATAATAATCATGGAGAAATGTGACAAGATAATATGAAAGGTTGTGTAATCCACAAGTTGGCCACACATATCCATACACATGCTATAGGTTAAGGGTGTAACATGACCCTCCCATTAGAACTAATGTTTCTTTAAATGTTAAAAAAATATGGATGTTTCTATAGAAAAGCTTCATCCTCCCACATTTAATCTTAATGGTTAAAATTATTCCATTTGATTAAATACTCCTTAATCTCTCTTTTTATTGGCCTTTTTGTGCATGTGTGCAAGACCTCCTTAGGTTTTAAAATGAATTGACCTTCTTCATCCATTTATAATAACTCAATCTAGGAATAAACCCTTTGTCAAATTACCTTATTCAAGAAAGATACATGAAATACATGATGTATGCATGTGAACTATGGTATATCCAACTTGTATGCAACACTACCCATTTTATGTAATATCTTATATGGGCCTTATTAATTTGGGTAAAGTTTTATATCTTTTTTATATTACTTTAGATACATGTTATTATATGTTTTAAAGTGAAAAAAGGCCCAATTACTTATGTAAAAATGGTACTCACTCCAATGTTGATTTTTTGGTTGCTTCATTCTATTTTTTTACATTGCCAAATTATAGCTTATACTAGCTAGTGCCTCCTATTGATATTAAATGTGTTCATCCATAGCTTGAAGCTTAGGCTACACCCTCATGTAATAAGTGATTTATGGGGGTAGATAACCATATTTAACCACAAAAGGATACATTTTATAAGAGGTATGGAATGAAGTATTATAACACCATTCTGCTAGTAGTAACCAACGAACCCACCATTCTTGGTTATCTAATAGAAAACAATGACTATACCATTTTAGGAATTTTTTAACCACCTTTATTTTCCTATAGAATTGAGCATGATATGATGAGATATGATCCAAATGTGTAACCAATCATGAGAATAAATAAGTCCAAAAATTACTGGTAAAGATGTGATTAGGATCACTTATACTAATCTTAGGACTACCATGTAGCTTTTGAACTATATTAAGAAAGTCAATAGATATTGTACTAACTAAAAATGATTGTGAAAATGAGAAATAATGAGAATATTTTTTTATCCTATCAATAATTACCATGATGACATTTTTATCTTCAGATCTTGGCAACCCTTTAATGAAATCCATGGAGACCTCCTTTAACCTATGGCTAGGAAGGGATAAATGTTGTATAATGTCAGACATCTTAATTATTTCACCATTTTAGGTTGACACACCATGAATATAGCCATAATTTTTTTATATACACTTTTAATACTTTCTAAAATAAATCTTAATTGATTCTAGGATAGGTTTTTAAAAATATTAGATGCCCCCTATTGGAGATTCATGAAGATCCTTAAGAATCTGATGCTTGAGGCTAGAAATATTACATAAGTATAAGTTATATTTATACCATAATACATTACCTTCCCACTCTTTTTTTGAGACATCATAACCATGATAGATATTTTGAATCAAAATTTTATACCCTTTATATTCTCCCATTTTGCTCGTGCCTCTTCCAGCCAATTTTCCTACCAAATGGTCATTGCACATAACAATTCCTCAATAGATTTATCCTTCCTATATCATGTATATGATACTAAATTATATTTAAATTTATAATATACGATTTTAAATTCATATAAAAAAAATTATTCACCCATTTTTGTTTTTGTTTTGATGGACATTGTTCTCAAAAATACTTTAGAATATCATGATCAATCTTTACCTTAATGTGTCTATCCTTCAGATAATTTATTCATTTCTTGACTACATGAAGAATAAAAAACATATATTTCTAATATATTAGATTTAAATTGTTTTTACACTTGAATTTATGACTCTCAAATGAAATGGGTCTTACTTATTAAATGATTATTACCCCATGCCATAACCTAATGCAACACATTCAACAATAAAAGTTTTGGAAAAATTAGGGGTAGATAAAATTAGAGTGATTCACATAGAATATTTTATATTATAAAAGTCATTGGTAGATGAATCATAATAATTAAAACAGTCTTTATTCCACAAGGTTGTGAGTGGTGATACTATTTTTCCATAAATTTTCACAAATATTTGATAGGAACCTGCTAGCCCCAAAAAACCCCTAGGATTCTTTAGGTTTTTTGGCACCTTCAATGCCATCATAAATTTTATATTATAAGGATAAAATTTGAATCCTTAATGTGAAAAATATGACCCAAGTAATCCACCTCTTGGACTCCGAAAGCACATTTTTAAAATTTGGCATATAGCTAATGTTGTTCCAAAACTAATAGTGCATTTTTTGCCTTCAAATGTTACTCCAAGTTTTTTCATATATTAAGATGTCATTAAAAACAAAAATTTCATCATAAAATGCCTAAAACCACTCTTCATCAAAATTTTAAATGTAGATGGTGTAGTTGTGAAACCAAACATGACCATAAACTCATAATATCCTTCATGAGTTATGAAAGCTATTTTAGGGTTATCTTCATCTCTAACATAAATATAATGGAACCCATAACGAAGGTATACTTTTTAAAAATAGAAAACACCATGTACTTCATATATAAAATCATCAATCACTAGAATAAGGAACTTATCTTTGATGGTGTAATTATTGATTTCTTTATAGTTTGAGCATATCCTCCAAGTTTCATCATTCTTATGCACCATGACCATTGGAGATGAATATTCACTTTGGCTATGTTGATAATATCCACCTCTATCATCTGATGTACCATATTTTAAATTTTATTCTTATCAACATATGTAAACCTATATGGTCTAATGTTAGGTGTTTGACTACCTAGAAGATGATGAATAGAATGATCATGTTCTCTACTTGGTGGTAGTGTTGTTAGCATGGCATAAAAAATAATTAGGTGAACATCAAGAATAATTTGTATATTTAGATGTGTATATTCATTTTTTTGTTGAAATTATATGGAGAACAATCATGTTAGGAATCCTCCATCTCCTTTTTTGAGAATCTTCATCCTCTAGTGTGAACTAACCAATTGTGGATTTTTTTTCATAATCCATGTAGTTCAAATGTCTCACCTTTATAATGAAATCCCATGAAAATTTCATTAAAATTCATATCTATTATGCCCAAGGATGTAAGCCATTATAATCATAAAAAAATTTATCACACGTGTGATAATAAAAAATATATGATAATATAACTCATAGTATCTCATATAAAGCATAATACTATGACATTTCTTAGAATAATTGACTATGCCACCATCTACAATCATGCCCTAAAATTATGGATTTGGGTAAATGAAAAATTTCAAACAAGTAGCCAAATTAATATTGATAAAGTCATGTGTACTTCCTAAGTCAATCAATACTTTCACCTTTTGTTTATTAAAGAATCTCACAATCTTAATATTTTGAGTAATAATACCTAAAAGTGAATAATAAGAGATACTAGGGTGGGAATATTCTAATCCAAATTTTTTTACTAGACCATATAAATTGAAATTCTTAAATTAAATTTTACTCAAGATTTAAAACTAAAAAAAATGAATTACTTATGATGTTATTATTGGCAACATTTATCTTTTTGGTGGAGCCATATATATAGTGTCAGTGCATTTCACGTCATTTCAAGTGTAAAACTTAAATTTGGAAAAAATATTATATGATATTGAAAACTCATTCATTACTAAAATAACATAGAATGGAAAATTCAAAATGACTAATTTTTATTATGAGATACATAATCTAGATGGTTTGATAAATAAATAGAGGTGTTATTACCATGTAGATAATGCCTAACACATTTTATCTATCAATCACTATTATTATAATAAAAAGGAGAGACACACTAAATAACTACTTTAATGAACACATTATATTTCTATTCTATGATTAATATATTTTTGATTTATCCCCATTACATTACAATAAATTGCATTTTTTTTACATTCATTATTTAGTTAAGCAGTTCAATTCCACTAGTTTTTTTTATTTATTTAAAGGTAAAATGGAGTTATTTGAAAGGGACTCTACCATTGTATAAAAAATAAATGGTATTGGAAAAAAGTGCCAAAAATAACTATAAAACAAAAAAATCCAACCAAAGGTTGGTCATAGCTAGCTCACAACAAAGACAAACAAGGCCAACAATAGATGAACAACATAAAAAACTATGAATCTATAGTAATTACCCTCTAAATTATTCATTCCAATAGTCCAAAATTTATTTCAAAGTTTTTTCCATGTTTATGATCTCTTGATCTTTGCTTGTAGATGATTATTTTCCTCTTTTGGGTTTCTTACTCATGCCTTCACCTTCATAATTATTTTTTATGAGTTGTATAAGACCCCCAATACTAGCCAGATAATTACTTAACATGGCCTTACTATGACCAACCAGGGCTTATAGATTATGTTTGAGAGAAAATTTCTCCTCTTATAATTTGTTGACCCTCTCTTACGAACCTTTCACCTAGTTTACCAACTCTTGAAATTCTTGTTTGTTAATATCTACTTCTTTGTTGCCCATAAATTTTTTTATGGACTCTTTGATTAATCATTAATCCTTTTGGAACCATCTAATAAAATCTCTATGTAACTCAATCTCCTCCCAAAGATCTTTGATGTTGTTATGTTCCTTGTAATATGATTTCTCACCCTCAAATTCCTCAATTTTTCTTTTATACTTGTCATGCTCTTTTTATTTATTGATTGTGAGGCCTTCCCGATTCTTTAGATGGTTAAGCCCTTCAATATCCTCTTCAAGTCCATATTTATCATCCCTATTGTTTTCATCCTCAAAAATAGATTATTTTCCCATGGAGGTTTTAATAGGACCATCCCCATCCTTATTATACATATGATCAATTCTACTTTATTTGTTTAGATTCTTGGTACGTTCATTGATGTTAGAATACTTTGTTTCTTCCACATAGGGTATATGGGCCAGACCCATCTTCTCAAATTTCACATAATTCCATAGTTGGTGTAAAGGAAACCTCCATTTCCATTTTTTAACTCCAAAATTGATCTTTCCATTGAACACATAATTTAATTGATAATGTTAATCAAGTACTAATGTCTGAAGAGATTAAGAAAAAAATGAAATGTTAAGACCAAGTCATACCTTCTATCTAAAGGTGATGAATTTAATAAACTATTTGGCCAAAATTTTATAAGGGTGACGGATAGAATATATAAGATAACCATGTTGGAATGTAATTAATTCCTACCCCTCAATCATTTTTTTAAAAATTTCACCCTTAGTATCTCTATTAATTTTTTAGAACTTTATACCTTCCATATTCATGCCAGTAACATGCCATATGATATCCTCAATTACCTAAAATTGAATCCCATGAATATTGACCATTATATCATTACATCCCTCAAAAAAATTTCTATAAACATGAGGGTAATAACCCTCAATTTTTAGAATGAAGTTTATAAATACTCCAATCTATAGGATATCCCATAGTTCCATGTCTCTATCCAACATCTTTGGTCAGCATGGTTCCACCTTACATAGATCACCTCCCATTTTATTTGCTCCCTCATTATATAAAATATGAAACTATGTGAATAACAAAAAGAAATGGAGAATTAATCATACCAAGGGATATGATTACTTTTCCACCTAAGGTACTTGATCATGATGAGAATTCCCATGCATGTTTCCACAAAAAAAAATTCTATGGGAAGATAGGTCATCATTAATCCACCTCCTTCAAATAATTAATATGGAGGACTCTTAATTATGATTAAGTATGCTAATAAAAAAAATTATTAAAATAGAAGTGTCTAATGGGTAACCTTTTAATATGTACAAAGGCCCACTCTTTGAATGGCATGACTAAGATAATAATGCAGGTCTATAAAAGATTCAAAGTAATCTTATTTCCACCACTAATAGGGGAAATATCTCTTTCCAAGTCCACCATCTAAATATATCTTTATTTGAGTAAGGAAAAATATTCCTAATTAATTCTTTGGATAATAACATCCAACATTTTCTCTTTAGATCACTATTTATTTAAATTATTATAATCCACTCCTAGATTGGCAAAGCAATACGCTATTTGATTCCCTTGTGTGTGTGTGTGTGTGTGTGTGTGTGTGTGTGTGTGTGTGTGTGTGTGTGTGTGTGTGTGTGTGTGTGTGTGTGTGTGTGTGTGTGTGTGTGTGTGTGTTTGTGTGTAAAAGGAAATTATCTCAATGTTATCCATTGTCTTTTGAATAAGAATTTAACAAATTGGAGTGTTAATAACATAATATAAGAGGAATTAGAGATCATCAAATCTTTGTATGATATTATAATCCCACACACACACACAAATATGTGTGTGTGTGTGTTGGATTATAATATCATACAAAGAGTTGATGATCTCTAATGTCTCTTATATTATGTTATTAACACTCCAATTTGTTAAATTCTTATTCAAAAGACAATGGATAACATTGAGATAATTTCCTTTTAGTTCTAATAAATTTACCCTACCCCTTTATCTAGTTAAAGACCCCAAAGTAAAGGTCTTACTTCTTCCCATTAGTTTGTTTGTATTCCCATAATATTTACATAGGTTACAATTACTTCACCCTTATAATTTATTAAAATATATACTCCACCAACCCTCATAGGATTCACTTTAGAGGCACCATCAAAATTTATTTTTACCCATCCCAAATAAGGTGCCTACCATTTATTAGCCTTTTTCCACTCACTTCCTCAATCATCTCTAGGTGTGCTTCTAAAATCTAAGTTCTAATTCTTAGTGAGAACTGATTATTTTCTACCACACATGAAATTATTTTTCTAAAAATAGGTTTCTAATATTAAGAGCCACTCTCAAGCTAGAGTTCTTTTAGTTCTTAAAAATTATGTCATTACATTCCTTTTAAATACCCCACAAGGTGTGTGTGTGGCAGGGGGACTCCATAACCACTTCAGTGCATCACTTTTGAAGGTGACTTTACAACAACACCAAATCTCAATGAGTGAGTGAGGATGGACCCAAGGCATGTGAAAGGTATTGAGAATGATAAATCAAACCCTAAAAGCAAAAGGGTAGTCTAGAATTAAATGAAACACTGATTCCTCTTTTATGCACAAAAGACATATATTTAAGACCACAAGTCCTCATTTTTAATATTATCCATTATGAGGATTTTATTTTTAATTATGAGACAAAGAAATATATTAACTTTGGGAATAAGTTATTTGAACCATATCCTACTCCAAGGAAAACCATCATCTAATATGTCAAACAGTAATTCATACCCAAATTTAACTTTATAATTACTTTATTATGAATTCACCAAAATAAATTCATCTTCTTTAAGTAAGTTGGGGATACGATAACCATTGAGAAGGAAATTTAAATCCTTAAAAATGGTAGTTTCCTCAAGATTTAAATTGTCAACTTGGATTTGAACCCATTCTTTTCCCCTATCAAAAACATGGATGTGACCAAACACTTTAGTACCAAACATGGTCTAAAATATTATACTAATTTGATGCAATGGGGCCAAATATATTAAAGGGAGGTCTAAAATCCATATATTATTTTCTCTATTATAAAATATCCATTTGATTCCTCTGATAATAATTTCTCTACTATTATTTAAATGAACCCAAAATGTATATCCTCTAATTGATTTTTAGTTAGAAGTCTAGAATTATATCTAGTTTCAATGTATTTATCTTATAATATTAATGTCCACTTATTCATCTCATTAATGAATCTACACCCTAATTTATAAATTATATCTTGGTTCATATTTTTTATCCTCCTTATACCCAAACCCCATATCCATTTTAGAAGACATACCTTATCTCAGGAAACCATATGAATTTTATTCTTGTCTTCCGATCCCAACCAAAAATATATTTTTTGGATATTTTCCATTTGATCAACTATGAATCTAATATTTGTTAACATAGACATTAGGAGACTCTAAAAAGTTAAGTGTTAGCTTCCTAGTTAGAGACAAAATTATGCCTTTCTAACCCACCATTTTTTTCTAAAATCTTTCTCTTAAGGGGTTCTAGGATAATGGGTAATTGGTCTCCAAATATAGGCATGCTTAGGTAAGAAGAAGGGATATTTTGGATTATTTAGCCTAAAATTATATATATATTCTATTTTATCACCAAATGAGTATTAAAAAATAATGTTAGGATTTTTTGAAGCTAATCAACTGCTTAGAAGATTTTTCAAAATCATTCAAAAAAATGAGTTCCTTAGCTTCTTTGATCGATACTTCAATGAAAACCATTGTGTCATATAAAAATTATTGGTGGGAAGAAGGGTATAATATTGAAGTTGGATTTAAACCTTTGAATCTATGTTGAATAATTTTATTCAAAAGTAACCTATTAAAGGATTCACCCATTATGATAAAAATAAAATGGGAAAGTTAACCCCCTTGTTTAATGCCCATTTTGCTCTCAAAATACCCTTGTGTGAACCCATTAATAAGGACCAAAAACACAGCCATAGATAAATAGGATTGAATCATAGTTATTATATGTGCATGAAATCCAAATTGATGTAACACCTTATTAATAATACCCAATCTAAAATGTCATAGGCCTTATTCATGTCTAATTTAATGGCCATACTTAATTTATTTCCTTTATCCATGGAGTGAATAATTTCATGTACAATAATGATGCCATATTAAATTTATATTCATATCATAAAGACTCCTTGATGTTTAAAAATTATCCTAACCATCAAAGGTTGTGGCCTTAAAACAAATATTTCTATTTAAAAATTATAAACAATACTATAGAGGCTTATAGTCATAAAATATTTAAAATCAGAGGCCTTTTCTTTCTTAGGAATTATAAGTATAAGTATAATATTGAATTATCATAGAATATTACCTAAGGAGAAGAATTAAATCATAATATCCATCAATTCCTTTTTAAATATATCCCAACAATGGTGGAAGAAATATTTAGGAAAATAATCTAGACTAGGGGCTTTATCCTTATTCATCAGGAAAATAACACTTACGATTTCATATATATAAAATGGTTTAAGAAGATTCAAGTTGTCCTCTTGAGTAATAAAAATTGGTATATTTATAAGGAGTTTATCCATAAGACTTTCATCCCCTGCAGGATTTCAATCAAATTTATTTTTAAAAAATTGAACATCCTCACTTTTAATGATTAACATATCAGAACTTTTATGCCCTCCTTCCAAGGAAATTTTAGAAATGTTATTATGGTTTTTATGCTTAAGAATTGTCATATGATATAATTTGTTATTTTTATCCCCTTATTTCATCCAAATATCCCTAGATTTTAGTCTCCAAAATGTTTCCTCATATGCTACTATTTTATGGTATTCATTAAGAAGCCCTTTTTACCATGAAAGGGAAGTTTGATCTTGCCCATGCTTAGTTATAAATTCTTCTAGATAAGATCATTATTCTATAATATCATTATTTTGTTTAAATATGTTTATAAAGACATGTTTATTCCATATTATAACCTTTTTTTAACATTTTTGAGTTATCTAGAAAAAATGTACATAGTGGAACCCTAAAACTCCTCTTGCCATCAATATTTAGTTCTAATAATAAAATCAGGCTGTTAGAACCATGTGTTCAAATATGAAAGGTCTATGTTCCTATTTTATATATGAATCCATACTTAACAAAAATGGAGTATGATCTGAACCTATCCTTTGTAGAAAAGAAAGACAAAAATCTTATAAAGATATCCAATCTAACAAAATTAAGAATTAATCCAATCTTACTTGGATTATACTTTCTCCAATTCTTTTGTTAGATTATGTGAATGGAGAACCTTTTAATTATATATCAAACAACATGTTAATAAATATAAAGTTAACAAAGCCCTCCATGTTATCCATAAGGGCCTAACTTCCACCCTTTTACATGAGGGATATGGGAGTATTGAAATATCCCTAAATCATCCATTTATATTCCCACAACTCTATCTAAATGAAGAGAGGTCATACCACATCTTATGATGCCCCACATGAGTACAAGGAGCATAAATATTAGAAAGTATCCACATAGTTCCATCATCCCTATGAGTAATTATCATGGCCACATGATGGGATTTTGAAGAGGGTCTCACCTTTTACCTCTTTATCTAAACAAAAAATATATAGCCTCCTAAGGACCCAGAACATCTAACATCTATAGTAGAGGATTATTTCTAAATTAGTTTGTTGACATTATCTAACATAATATCCTCCATTTTAGTTTCTTTAAGAATCAAAATACTAGGCCTATTATTTATTCTCAAAAATCTTAAGGTTATATGTTTATTTTTACTATTTAAACCTCTAATATTCGAACTTATAATTTTCATAATCAACTAAAAACTAGGTCTTTCAAATTACAACAACATTTTATGTAGACCTTTTATAATATCCTTATCATTTTATTTGTGTTTATCTCTTTTTGAGAATTTCTACCTTTCTTTTTAATTTACACCACATCATCAATTTTATTACCTAATTTGGTGATCACATTAATATCTTGTTTAACCTATTTACCCTTTTTAAATTGTGAGTACACCCTTCCAACCAATTCTTCTATTGAGAAAGGTACAAAATCTTTTTCTTTTAAATATGAATCATCCATACCTAAATGGTAGGTTAACTAAGACTTTTTCCATGAAGTTATGTTAAATATAAATTCCTCCTTATGAGGGGTATGTTTACACACCTTTTCTATCATTTTATCCTTATTTTGGACATCAAAACCATTACAATTTGAAACCTTGTGAAGGAGCCATTCCTCATCCTATTATTCCTAAGGGGAAGGAGGATGAATATTCATTTCTTCCTTAGATATATCCTTGTCCTGAACAAAATCCAAAGAGTCTTATTCCAATCCTTTAGACTCAAAGGCCATAATTAAATGTTTATTATTATTTAGGCCTAAATCCCAATCCTTTTCTACTTCACTGGCTCTCTTCTTACTATTTTCATTCCCAAGGGCCTCAAAATCCTTATAAATATTATGAGTAGATATCCCTTATATATTTATAGTACTTATTCCCATTAGGGAAGGCTTTGATGATTCTTTCTTTTTTATTATTACCCCTTTTTTAAATCCAATACTAGTTATTATTTATATTCTCATTTCGACCCTTTCTCACCTTTAGAAAAATATGGTCCCATGACCAAGCTTGTGACACTTAATACATTTAAGGGTAGAATATTCATATTCAATAATTTGTGTCCATTACCATTGGGATGAGCTAAGAAAAACTAAGATAATAATCTCATGATTGATAAAATAATTGACATAAACACTTGAAAGTATTAATCTAGTTCAAGCTTTGGTATCTGTGTCAAAATTTATTAGATATTGAAATGTTTTAGGAATGTTAATTATTAGATATTATTCCCAAAAATATAATGGTAAACCTATAAATTTGACCCATATAGGCATCATGTTGATGTCCTCTTTGCCAAGATTAAAACTAGGCTTCCATTTTCTCAAATATAACCATGATTTGCCTAAGAAATAGGGCCCTCTAACTAATATATGGGCACAATCTTCCTCATTATTAAACTAGATCAGAAATAAGCCATTTTATCATAGTTGATATTTAAAAATATCCCTTGGGTGATCATTTTTTTACTAACCACTACTTGAACACATATATATTCGGTTTGACATCCAAAAATGTGCCCACTAGAGCATCCACTATTCTAGTTGAATTGTTATGGATCAATGATCCAATAAATTATATCTTAATCCTTTATCCATATTGGATATATTGAGTAATTAATTATCATGTATTTCCTCTTGGTATGACATTTTAACATTTATTTTCTTAGCCCAGATCCTATTGGGCATTAGTTCTTTGGCTCTTTCTTGATCTCATTCCCTAGGTGGTGATATAAATGGAATTCCTTGTGGACAATTTGAGACATTTGACATGTTTTTCTTGACCTAAGGGACCATTAATAAACTAGGTATCTTCACTATATCACTCGATTCATCTACATCCCCATTTTTCCACTTAGATGCCTTTTTAAAAAAAAAAAAATCTCTCTTCTCACTCATATCGCTTCATCTACTATTAAAGCCAACCTAATTTTTCTTACTATTTATATGTGACATATTTTTTGTGAAGTATGTGTGTGGTGAGGTGGTGTTAAATAAGGAGAGATACATTTTTTATAAATATTCAAGGTTTGAGTGACATAGATTTAATTTCATAGGATAATTTTATTAGTATTGTTAAAACATTATTTGCAAGTGGAGTCACACTACTTGGACATAAAAAAGTTTCAGTGTGAAGGATACTATTCAAATTAATAAGAGATTAGATTTGATAACAATGAGTAATAATACATATCTAAAGCTCAAATTCAAAACCATTAACCCACATAACTTCTCATCTTCCTTGATAAAAAATATAAATGAAATTTTTATCTCATAAACACCATAATAGTATTATTGAAATGAATATTTAGTGTTTTATTGCCTAGAGGATAAGTACTTCAATTTAGGTTATGGATTGATGTTGGTGAAATGTTAATTATGATGGTGTTGTATAAGTAAATAATTTTGATCTCTAAAATTAATTATAGTTTTGAAGTTGAGCTAAGGACAACCAAATACGGGAAATGTATTGGAGAAGGCAATCACATATGAAGACATGTTAGATTTGATAGGGAATTCGGTGGCCCAATCCATTACTCCCAAGATAAAATGATTATGTTTTAGGTACAAGATATTATTAATTTAAATATATCATTTTTTATATTAACAAGGGTTTAAAGGGGCCTTTTATTGATAAGATAAGTCTAAAAATGAGTATTTAGAATGATTAAAATAGGCATTGACCTATATCAAATGGAAAAGCTTAGAAAAAGAAAAGAACCCTAAAAAATCACATTTCTAAAATCTATAAAATAACTAGGTATAGATATGTTACTCTAGATAACCAAAAAACTTGAAAGTTGAAGGAATACCTTATATCCATAAATGTAATAAAATTAATACCACTTGATCAACAAGGCCCTCCCATTTAGTCAATTTCAATTAGCTCTCACTTAAATGTGCCTCCTTTTACCATAGGCCCTAAGACTCCTTTGGCTCATCCTCTTCCATTGATAAATAATTTTTAGATTTAATCACAAATCCACAAGTAAAAAATGATATTTTACACCTCCAAGAGAAGTAAAATCCATGCATCAACCAATTCATCCTTTGGTAAACCACCTAGACCATAATTTCCTTGCTAAGGTCAGAGGACTTTTTGACATATATAGGAGAAGATGTGTAAATTAAGGTTTGTTGATTGTTCTCCCTAAGTGGTGAAGCACAATTGTTTAAAGTTTTGGTCCACTTGACAAACTAATGTAATCTATATTTATAAACAAATAGAGGAAAAATATTCCACCAAAAATCTAATTTGATTACATCTAAAACAACATAAGGGAAATCCTTCAAAGTTATAGAATAAGATATATGATCCCATTGAAGACACAAATTTGATATAATGTGGAATAGGTTTGGATAAATCCACTATAACACAAACTCGAATGAAGCTTTTATGTTTCAATTTTGGATCTTTATTGACTTTGATTAACTTGCCAATATTAGATATCATCTACTGAATAAGAAATGGATCCCACATTTCTAAAGGAATATTATATAAATGGATGAAAAAAATTATGAAAGAAACCTCGTTATAAGTTAGATTTAATAAATAAAACCATGCACAAATAAAAACATCACTATTTATGAAAAACCATGGTTCATTGATCCAAACAATCTCATTGTCTTCCTTATACATGAATTTCACTAAGAAAAACCATTACTGAAATGAATAGAACTTATATACCATGGGGAAAATTTATAAAATTTTAGGTTTATATGTCATCGACAAGGTGATTGTTTTCTCAATATTTTTTAAATTGGTTCAACTTTTTAAGTTGAAATGGAAAGATAGTTGAAAATATAATTAATTTTAAGAATCATAGATAAAAATATATACAATTTTATTAGTGTCTTTTGACATCAAGAATAATCTAATATTTGATATCACATTGAGGAGAATTATTTTATAAATGGAATGGGATCTAATGCCTCTCCTATTTTTAGTGTCCTTTAGAAATCTTAGCTTAATCATTATTTTTAAGCACTTTGTGCTTACAATGTGAATATAAGGTTTATTTAACCATAGTGGTGGATAGACATTATGGTATTATTAATGAATTATTTTCATATAAATTTATAAAATATATTCCATTATATAGTGCCTTATGTTATGGCATGCTTTCTGGAAGATATTGTCACTAGGAAAATAGCTATGTGAAGGTTTTCACTTAATGTCATAGTTTCTTGTAATTAAGAAAAAATTATATGTTTTTAGTGTGGTAGTATACTAATTTCATATATGAGATAAATAATCCCACATTTTGGCATGGGACTACATATCTCATAACATTTGTTTGTGTTATAGTTTTAGTGTGTGATGTCTATAGTTAGTTGTCGTAAGGCAGTTTCAACCATTCATTATTACTTAAATAATGTGTTTAATATTGATACATCTTGGGTATATGGATATTTTATAATTTTCATTCCACACCCCAATGATGTGAGCCACTTTAATTTTCATGTGGGGATAAAAAATAAAATATTCACATATGAGGCCTAAATTAGTAGTGGCTAAATTTAATGCATATATGACTGCACTTTTATTTTATACATTGACCTTCCATGTTAACACCTAAGTGTACCAACATTGCATCATTATAGTTTTGGTTTTTATAATAATCCATATGGGTCCAAGTTGAAAAAAACAACCCATGAAGTGTTACAGGCCATTCAACTTCTCTTTAAAGCATAAAACAAGCTTCAAATATTGATTGAGACATAAGATCCAAATGAATTATTTAGGTTTAAAATTCCCTCTTTACATGATGGATGAGCCCATAAAATGGATAATTATATCCAAGTAATTACTTCATTTTTCCCCTAAATTTATTCCTTTTATGTGGATTTAGATGTGTATAATAAAAATCATTAATAATTCAAAGTAAAAAATGAGTATTTTACCTTAGTTATTATGTGAAATTCATTGTTACCCATTTAAATCACTTTGTTCTAAAATTTACATGGGAAAATAACAAATTTATATATAATGGTCCTAAAAATTTACTATAGTCAAAGATATTTTTTTTGGTAGTAGAAGACTACTAAAGACTAGCATAGACTAGCTTCAGAAATCATCAATCTCTCTTTGAAGATCACTAGTCTAGCCTCGAATATCATCAATCTAGATTCATATATACCTAGAATGGTTTTGAATAATTATAGAAAGTTTTGAAAATAAAAATTGATTAATGTACATTGATGCAAGTAAATACATGCTTGATAAGAAGCAATCTACTATATTTTTTGGAACAATTTTAAAAAATATATATAGACTTTCCAAATATAGTAACATTTATTTTTATTCATGGTATTTATAGAAGTTTTATTATGATAAAATATAAATAATATGTTTTTGATCTACTACCAAAATGAATGTTAGATTCTATAAAATATAAAAGAAGATATAATTTGTAGTAGGCATAAAATCATGTGTGAAACTGAATCCAAAAATTTCCACCTATTTCCCTTAGAGAGTGGAAAGGATGTTATGATATTATTTTAGAATAAGAAAGATCATATTTATATTTGATATTTTCAGGCTATTATCCATTTGTAATCAATTATTTTAAATTTTTATGGTACACATACAAAAATCCTTTGAGTATAAGGTAGTATGAAAAGATGTAAGGAAAATATAATAATATCAAGTTTAAATTTTTATTTCCAACAGTGTAAGCATTTTCCAAAATTAATGATAAATTTAAATCATGAAATTTGTGAGAATACAATAGTGTTATAATCCTATTATGAGGGAGATCAAGGGACTATTCAACTAAAGAACCCTGATCTATTTTTGTTTTTATATATTCATTTCATATTTTTGTGTGTTTTAAAGTTTTTTATCCATTCTCTTATGCAAAGTATTGTGTTGTATCTCACCTTCAGGACTATGTGTTAATGTGTGTGTTTCAAGAAATAATAATTTTAACATTTCCCTTCAAAGTCATCAATTAGATTAGTTGTGTTTATATTTGATGAAATTTACATCTTTGCAAATAGACTAATGGTGTGTTTACTTCAATGTAATTTCAATTCTTGTAAGTGGGTTTTCCCTTCTAAGTAATTTGAGTCCAGTAAGTGTGTTTCCTTTCACAATTAATAGATTATATTTCATTTCAATCAATTATATTAAAATTTTAAAAATAAATAATCCATAAATCACCCCAAATAAACAACTGATAGTAAGAATTTGGTGTACCTTATTATTGGATGTTTATGGACAATGTTTATATTAACATGACATATTCATCTAAATGAATAAGATACAATGAACCTCACAATTTTTCATGTTATTTTTGGGATTTTATAGGTGTCATTAGGGTATAAAATATTAAAATGATAGTCAATTAAGAAAAAACTTCCAATAAATCAAAGAAATTTATGAATAGAGAAAGAATTTCAAATGGAAGATATATTCCTAAGGACCACCAAAAAAGAACAAGTAGTAGTAGGTCATAATATATATATATATATATATATATATATATATATATATATATATATATTATAAAACCTTATATAAAAATAAATTTAGATAGTTGAGGAGGACAACTAAAATTTAGGGACATTCCCTAAAGATAGGTGCATCTTTCCAAAAGAAATAATTTAGGTTGAAAAATATTGTAAATTAGAGTATTGAATCTTGATCAAGTAGCCCTTAAACAAATTTTGACATTTCACCACCCCATGAGAATACTATAATAAATGAGAGACAACATTAGAAACATAGTAAATAGACAAAATAGGGTTGAAGTAGGTAGATCTCAACCAATAGGGAGAACCTTTACCTATCCTATTGTCCTAGATATAGATGAAAATGCTCCCATGAATAACATATCCACATAAATATTACCCACTTTTAGTGGAATGTCAATATAATATCCCAACCAATTCTTATTTGAATTCAAGGTGTTATGTGAAACAACCCCAATTTTTTAAATTATCTTTTAGTGTATACCACGAAACAATAAAAGGCCCCACTGCATAAAAATTAATGCAGTACAATGCATCTCAATAACTCTTTAGGGAGCACTACTAACCCACAACCAGCATCCAAATTATCCCAAATGGATAAGACTATAACCAATCATAATTGAATTAATCACATCTAAGGATGTCTAGTTAGACAATTATTGTATAAACAAATGAGATAAGATAAAAGCTCAATACTTAAGCACAGAGGTCCATCTCACTAATATTGCTTAGGCAAGTCTTATCACATCATGATATCAACAAGTGGAGATCTCTAATCCACTACTAAAACCAACAAAACAAAATCTAAAGTATCCAAAACTTTTTTGGGAATCACCCATACGAGGATTACTCCTTGTCCTAACCCCATACATCACCATACCATGATCCAAGGTCTTTTAAGAAGCATTACACCTTTTTTACCTTAATAGACAAAGGCCACACACATAGGATATAACTCCATGAATAAGAATTATTATCATTAAATTAGATGAATTCTAATATGATTAACTCAAGGTGGGTGACATCACACATGTGAGGATCTTATTGAATAAGCATACAATTGGCATTGGTAAATAAATTACTCTTCATGATACATGAATACCATCTTGTAAACTAACCACATGGGTCTACACCCAAATGTTTCTTATTTATCATTTAGTTATTGTATTATTTTATTACATAAATATTAGCATTCATACCATCCAAATAACATGTGTATGACCATGCAAGAGTTCATTACCTAATTATCCTTAGAAATTAACTTAGGTGTTCATTAATGAATATTATGAATTATTAATTCATTGTAGAGGTGGACTATTTAATCATATAACCAAGTGTTATCATTAAGATTTCTATAGCTTATTAAATTCTTGTCCCAATTCTTAGATTTTTTTTTTAATGAACACATATAAAGTATTCCAAGAATTCAATGACAAAGATAAGCTTTTAATTTTAATCACACACATCCATTAAATATAATGGTTATCTATCTCATAAAAGCATTAGTGACAATATAACTATCTTCTATAAATCAATATTGCATTATAAACATATGAATTACCAGACTTTTAGAAATATGTCACATATCTGAATCACTACAACACCATTAAAGGTGTAATCTATAATCCATAATAGGACCCACATAATAATATCATTGATCCATATTACTTCATTTCTTAAGCAATTGAAGTAATATCACCTAAAATGATACCACGACCAATAAACATTCACTGCCATAATATCGTAGTGTAAAGATATTATTTTGAGATGCCAAAGGTTTATTTTATAGTCTATTTACAACATCTTATTTCTAGTCAAGATTGTAAAAATGTTAAGGCCATGTTTTTAGTAACCATGCTACAATTAAGAGATGTAATATAACATAATTATATGTCATAACAAGATGTAAGTCTATATGCTAAATAGGCATTCCATGTTGTGAGAATGTCACCAAATGAAACTCATCACAAAATCAATGTAGAAATATACATAATTCCACCAAAGATATTTATAACCTCTAACTATTTCCAACATACCATAAGACAACACCCTCTTATTTATCATATAATTTAAGGTTAAATACACTAGATTTCAACTATTCCAATGATAACCTTATTACAATTTCATGCCTACTTAAAAGTAACAAACATATCACCAAGTCATGCACATAAAACAACATATACAGACCAAGAATAACAAAATGCATTATAATTACAATAACCCTCATATGGTAAAAAGAGACCAATATAAATGCACACCAAAAAACTAAATATATCTAGTTAAATATATAAAAATCAAGCAACTATCATCAAGGATGCCTCCAATGTCAACATCATAATCAATAATGTCCTTTTCTGACATTACAATATTATAAAATTGCATAACGTAATAAGATGAACTACAACATAAAATGAGTAATCAGCCACAATTCATTAGTTCAACATCATATGTCAATAGGTATGGGTAAGCGATAGGCTCCCATATGCATTCCAAGTGCAATAACAAAGAAGACAAATAATGCAAGGAGGACACCCCTCAAAACTAGCTTTATGAGCCCAACCATCAGTGGCCTTTACCACCCCAACCATCAGCTTAGTGGAGGGTTTCGGTAACTAGGTACTTGGGTGAGGTAAGAAGTATACACATAATACTAAGCCAATAGTAAATACTTAAAAAATTGTTAATAAGGATAAAAGAAACAATGCATAAAATATAAAGTTGTAAAACTCAACCAAACCATGGGCCTATGTAATGCCCAAAGCATACTTTGGATTTTTATAAGGGATGATTTACAATGTAAATCAGGGTCTATTATATCCAATTTATAAGATCAAGATGTTTTTCCAAGGTCCAATGCTCAGTCCAAGAGGTTTATCCAAGAGTAAAATAAATAATACAAGGGAACCGACTCCCAATAGCCCCATAACTCAATTGAGTCAAAAAGAGGAAAGCATAATGTTCATAAACATAATTAACTTGATTTAGATTTTATATAGCCAGGCACATACAATGTTAATTCCTCTAAGTATTTCAACAAATCCATAAATTGAATGAAAAAATGACCTCATTCAATAAAAACAAGATAACCCAATAACTCATTCTAGATTGGTATATTCAATAAACAAATTAGGGCCAAATGAACCTAGAGGGATTTCCATTAAATGAGAAAATTGTCCCAAGAGACTATCGATGTACAAAGGTTGACTTATCCAACAGAGTAAAAGAATTTCACAAGGGATCTACCAACTATTAATTTCTATTACAAGGGGAAAAATATCATAGCCAAGGCAAGCAATTATGGCTACAACAAGTCAAACCACTATAAGCCATATTTGACCCATTTTAAGATTAACATACAATGATTTGAAGACCATGTTCCACAGAGATCAAGTATGTGATAATAAACATTTTTGAGTTAAGTCCCCCACACCATTTCATCTTATATATTATATTATATTTATTTATTTATTCATGGCTAGGATATTATCAAATGCCAAAATGGTAAAACCCTGAATCAAAATCACCAACCAGTCTCAAAATTTTTTAAGGTTAACAAACCCTCATATTCAACTAATGAAATGCAGATTTAGGTTACATAAAACAACTATGGTAAATACACATTGAATGAAATTCACAATTTTATGAACAAAAATATATTCACTACACTGAGGGTTTAACCAGAACAATATTTGAGAAGACAATAAGCATAATTAATTTCCTTATTACAAGTTTTATGTCAAAAAGAGTAATTATGAACTATAAATTGGTCTTAACATAAATATATTGCATTCTATAATATAACTAAGTTACACTCATTGATAACTTACTAGATGAAAAGGAAACATGATAGTATAAATAGGTTAATACCCAAAGTTATATTACCTTAAGCATAATAAATTAACCCATATTAAGATTGTTACATATTACCTTACAATAATATTTTCCTTCCACACTTCTCCCCTATAATTATTTGTTAAATTATTCCCCCCCAATGTCTACAATAAGCTAAGGAGGAATGAATGTCCCCTCAGCCAGTCGATTCCTAACCCCTTCTTGGAATGCCCAGTATAGAAAAATTATAAATCCAAATGAAATTCAAAAATGGCATCCACCTTCCATCTAATATATACCTTTTTCATACTCTTTTTCCTTCTTCTCCATGTCAATTCCCATGCCTATATTTTATATCATCTATGCCTCCCCCTTCTATTCTATTCTTTCTAAGGCCTAAAATTATTGCATTCTCCATTCTCTAGACATGCTTCTCCTCTTTGCATCCTCTTTTCCCTTATCCCTATGTTAATTTTTTTCTTTACTTTCTAAATTATACTTGATTTCACCTCAATCCTTTCCATCCTCTTCCCTCCTTCCAAATTGCCATCATCCCCTAGCATACATGGTGTCTCTTACTCCATTCAATGATCCATAGCATACTCCAATCATGGCATCCCCTCTATTTATCTTATATTCACATTACCTTCTCACCATGTTTTCCCCTACCATATGCCATCCCCTACTTTTCCTAAAACCAACCCTTTTTTGGTCAATGCAACAACCTTCTCTTCTAAGCCAAATAAAAATAATAAAATAATATAACATTTTCCTTTTTTTAGAACAAGCATGACACCAAAGATAATATATAGATATATATATATATATATATATATATATATATATATATAATAATTTATAACAAAAAATAATAATACTCTAAACCTTCCTTCACATGATAGGAAATAATATAAAAATAAAATGAGATTAAAATACTAATAAGATAACAAAATCATTTAATAAATAATAATAACATTAACTTTTTAAACCAATAATAAAAGCCTATTAAATAAATATTTGATACAAACTCATTAAGATAATCAACAAAATCATAAATCAATTAAGATGATAATAATAATATAATAAAATCATTAATTAAATAATTAACAATTAAATGACAAGTTATTAAAAATGATACTAATTATTAAAAATCATTAAAATAAAATTGATCATTAGAAATCATAAAATTGACCCCACTATAAAAATAAATAATTAATAACAATTGTCAAACCCTTAAGTCGATCAAGCTCCTGATGGTTAATCACCCATGAAGGGGTGCTAAAGATGCTTTTGCAAGGTCAATAGGCCCACATGGGTCTAGATGAACCCAAACCAATAACACAATGGCTAAAAAGGTAAGTTAGTTTTTAATGGCTTAATAATCAAGTGGTCATGACACCCAAGCATGATATAAAATGCACAAAAGTCCTCAAGCATACAAGGATAGGCAAGAGGAACAACTATGATAAAATTGATAATCCCAATAGGTAACAAGAATAAAACATGCATGCTCAAAATAGGGTGATACCAATAATGATAAAAAGAAATATCATAATAGGATATAAAAAATGGTGTACATGCTATACCTATCAGAGTGACCTTCAGACTACTCAATCACCCAGATCTATACTCAAGATGTCTAAACCCAATGTTGAGCCTAGCTCATGGTCTAGTGCTTACATATACCAAATAAGACATCAATAGTGCCTAAATAATGTTGATATAAATAATAATGATAATTAATTCAAAATGAATCATCAATATGAACTAATAATTTAAGCATAGTCATAATAGATGAAAAAGGAACCAGAGTTAGTCCTGATAACCATGACTCAAGTATGCCATGTAAAGCATAATCAATGGCTATAAAAGTGATTAATATCAATCTACATTAGTGAGACATGCTAAAGTAATATCATACAATAAAGTAACTAATCTAAATCATCATATACATAAAATAGGATAAAATGAATCTAGTGTAAGTAGTATGCATATCAAGATATATTGAATCTAATGTGAGCATAAACCATGACATAACATCTCACATCAGCTATCCAAGGTACACACATCATAACTAGATGAAAACAAAACCAACATCAACCATCATTATCCCATGTACTATAAAAAACATGCTAAATTAAACCATAATCTAGTATCTGTAAGGGGCCATAATGTTGGTTTATGACATCCTCCCCTCCTTAAAGAAGAGTCATCCCAATGACCATCAACAATCAAGCACAAAGTTCTCAAAAAGAGTCCAACAAAACCAATCAATACTACTACACAATCACTCTACCCATTATGAGGTGGTAATGTATTAGCCACATCTTGAAAGTATTCATATCTGATGTCATCAGGACAATTTCATTATCAAATGCATTAGGCTATGTAACAACTTCCTTCCCATCTTCACGTGTTCTTCAGGACACTAAAATGGAAAGATAACACTTAAACAATACTATCACAGTAGAAAATTCCACCAAAACTCTCAACTTGGCTAGAAATTTTCCACTTGCATGCCTTAAAAAGGCCATAAAACACATCAAAATTCACTAAAACTATATATAATAAGTTCACCGAACCCAAAATGCCTACATCAATCAATAAAAATTCTAAGGTAACAGCTTGTTAATTTTCATGTAGCACTACTATTATAACCATCCCAACCATGTATGAAGGTGGTTACAAAGCATTATGAGCATACAATCTCCCAAAACATATAAGTTGCATACAATCTCCCAAAATATATAAGCTAACACTTACCTTAATAAGCTTACTAACAAGGGTACTAACAACACTCCCAAGCATGAAATTAAAGCTAAGGAACCACAAGACAAAAAGCAATTTTTAAACTAGATTAATAATATGAATTTGAAAATTGACTAAGGTTAATGTCACTTGTGTCAACACACAGACCTATAATATGAGGTTAACAATCATAAAATTATCCAATCTCATTGGATTACAACCAAAATATAAATCAAGAGTGGAAATTTTCTACTAAAACATTATGCCATAAGCATAATCCTAAGAACATTCATCACATAATGTCATATCACAAAGGTAGTAATCCATATTATTATGGTTACTCCACTACATCATTAACCATTCAAGGGTTAGTTCAACATTCTACACAAACCACACTAAACAATGGAGAAGCCATATTAGGCATCACATGTAACCCTAAGGACTACAACATATTCTCCAACACACATATGAGCTCACATGATGGTCCATGGATACCAATCCCACCATCCAAAATATCCATCTAAGGGCATCACCCAAATTTCATCACTCTATCCAAGATTCTAGTGGGTACCTAGGATTTTAAACACCAGCTAATTAGAGCTTAGTGACACCCTATGAAATCACAAAATCAACATACATTATTGTAATGCTTCTAAAAAAATAGAAATATTCATCCCAAAATATTTTTAATAGGTATAATAATAACAATACCTTAACCAAAGCATGGTTTCACCTATAGACCAATGCATGCATGCATTTTAGTAAGTATCACATTACTAATTTGTATTAACATCCAAGTCTATAGTTTTAGTTAGTGACTTAAAAGAGAAAAATAATAAAACTTCATAATGGTTTCTTTTATCACAACCTCCAAGAGGTGGCTAAAGGAATGCTAGATCCATAAAGTGACCATTATGCACTACTATTCCATATCCAACTTGTGTCACACATGGTGCACACTCTGAATGAATCAGGTGGCTACTTGTACAAAAGGGAAAAGTGGATTTTCATCCTATGAGAGACTCCACTTTTAGGCCTATATCCAATCAAAATCATTATGGATGTAGTTATTCTCTACCCTCTACCTCATACTTACATCAATGCTCAATGCTATAGTAGTGAATGTAGGATTACACAACACAATACAACATTATACCTTGGTAAATTTAGTCAAATAGAAGTTAGTTTTAAGATGGAAAACACATCACATGAGTTATGTATGACTATATTACCACATATTAAATATGTTAACAACATGAATCACATTTATTCCAAGACATGCACATAAAATATTCATGTAACAGTTTTAAAACATAGATCAACATAAGGTTCACAGGACTAATTTCAAAAGTGGGAGATCACTTACACAAGTAATTTACCATCATTCACATGTTCAACCATTTACAACATACACCCATGTATGAAAAATTATCATACAACAATGTTTATATCAAGAAGGGAAGTGAAAAATCACAAGGTTATTACATACACCTAGGGTGTAAAAGATACCAATTTACATGATTTAATACACTCAATGAAATGTATAGTTTACAAGCCACATAAAAATTTTACATACAAGGAGGAATCACATGAAATATACCACACATATGTGACTCAAGTATTCAAAAACTATGCTAAGGTACTTTCACATCACGAAAATCAACACACATACTGATGAAGCACAAGGGTCTACAACTCCCATCAGGTCACCTTATATCTATATGTCATCTAAATGACACCAAATATCTATCATATAATGCACATAATTAGTGTTATGGATATTAAATCATGATCACCTTCTTTCCAAGAAGGTTGTGTTCCAACAAGGCCTAAAATCTATCTCTATGAGTTCTATAAAATTTACCAACAATGTTTGTACGTCATGGATAGATGGCTCACAATAATCAATAATAATAAGAGATCCCCAAATCTCTCTAATTTGCCTAAGCAAATCAGTCACACTCACCTTCTAGACCCTCCAAGCTCAAGTTTCACCCTTAGACCTATCAAGATATTATACCTCAACATCATTAGATAGATTTCTCATGTAATTTATCAATGGCCACTAAGACATTATCTCATGATTCCATCAATAAGATTACATCATCTATTCTTCTAGTTGATTTAATCTAACAAGTCAAAGGTTAAATAGTAATTATTTCTTTGATGCAACATTGCTTTTTGGGAAAGGGTGGACTTCACCAAGGCATAGGTTAATGCTAAAACACTACCATGAAAATTAAAATTTCCCACAATAAAAAATCTCAGTTGAAGTCACAATAAACACCCTCATGGATGTAGGGCATATCTATATCACAATAGACATCCCATGATATCAAAACATATCCAAGTTTTTAAATAATCATCTTCATAGATGCATAAATCATCTAGAATCACATACACATCCCCATAGGCATAATACATCTATGGTCAACATGACAACCTCATGAAATCAACCCTTCCCCTAAGTAAATAACCATCACCAATATAAACACACCTATGATAAAAACATCATAATGCAAAACAAGAAATAAGCATCCCCACACACTTTTTAATTTTCAGCCCTTATAAGTTGCAAAGCCACATGCTTCTCTATCTAACTCAAAAGAGAATTAATACATAAATAAGATCAAGCTCCTAATAAAGCTCAAGATGCTTCCTCTAAGCAGAGATCCCAAGCCTCACTAATTTAGCCAAGTAAATATGACACCCTTACCCTATGCAACTCTTTAGGTTTGAGATCAACCCTTGGTTTTCTCAAGGTCAAGATTTTATAAGCATCTATTAGTGACTCACCCATACAAGTCAAAAATATATAATGAACATCATTTACTCAATTTAAAGGCAAAGTGATGATCACTAGTCTTTCATTGACTTATCCATGCAAGTCAATTGTTAACTAGTGATGCTTGCCCCAATGCAACCAATGAGGAATGGGTTGACCCAAATAAAGCTATGGGTAGTCATCAAAAGATCACTTTCAAAAAATTATTGATTTTTTCTCTCTCTCTCTCTCTCTCTCTCTCTCTCTCTCTCTCACACACACACACACACACACACACACACACACACACACACACACACACACACACACACACACACACATACACACACACATTCCATAAAATATGAACTTATAGCACTTCAAGATTCCATAAACAAATCACTATTTAACTCATCCAAGAGTTTTAGTGCCTTCATAAAGGTCACATCATAACCTTCTCAATAATATAAGACATATAATTTATTACAAGGCATATAAATCTATCCATGGTTTAGTATGCATAATGTCATCTAAGGTTTCAATTTGGTCTTAGAAAGATAACAAAGACATATATGTGGCATTCATCCATCACAAATAACACACATATAAGCTAGCAAAATAAGCCTTCGTAAGTATATGCACATCTACACTAGGTATATTTAAAACCATCCAAAGTACATTATGTAAACATAGTCCCTTTACAAGGGTATGCATAATCATAAAAAATCTCAACTAGATTTTTAATCATATATCAAAAATCAGTGCAATATGTCCAAACTCATCCAAAACCTCTAAAGCATAGGTTCTAATACTAGATGAAACAATTCCAATTTTTTTTAAATTATCTTTTAGAGTATACCATAGAACAACAAAAAATTCCCACTACATAAAAATTAATGTAGTGTAATGTATCTCAATAACTCTACATGGAGTACTAGCAACCCACAACTAGCACCCTAATTATTCCAAATGGATAAGACTATAATAAAAAATAATGGAATTAAGAACATCCAAAGATGTCTAGTTATCCAATTGATATATAATCAAACAATATAAGATATAAGTGCAATACTTAAGCATGAAGGTCCAATGACCGAACATAAAGGTCCATCTCACTAATCTTACTCAAGTCTTATCACATAGTGAGATCAATGAGTGGAGATCTCTAATCCACTACTAAAACCAACATGGTAAAATATAAAGGATCCAAAACCTTTTTTAGAATCACCCATGTGAGGATTACTCCTTATCCTACCCCCATAGATCACAATAGCATGATCCAAGGTCCTTTAGGAAGCATTACACCTTCATTCCCTTAATAGACAAAAGCCACACACATAGGATATAACTCGATGAAGAATAATTATTCTCATTAAATTTGATGAATTACAATATAATTAACTCAATATAGGTGAAATAACACATGTGATCATAAAATTGGAATTGGGAAATCAATTACTTTTCATGATATAGGAATACCATCCCATAATCCAACCATAGGGGTCTACACTCAAATGTTTCTTACTTATCCTTTAGTTATTGTATTATGTTATTATATAAACATTTGTGTTAATGACATCCAAATAGCATGCATATGATCACACAAGAGTTTTTTACCTAATTAACCTTATGCATTAACCTAGGTGTTCATTAAGGAAGATTATGAATTAGTAACTCATTGTTGAGGTGGACTATTTAATCATTTAACTAGGTGGAATCATTAAGGTTTCTAAAACTTATTAAATTCTTTTCCCAATTATAAAATTATTTAATATTTTTAATGAACACATACAAGGTATTCTAAGAATTCACTGACAAAGATAAGATTTTAATTTTAATCACACACATCCATTAAAATCAATGATTAGCTATATCATGAAAGCATTAGTGATAATATAGCCAACTTCCATAAATCAAGAGTTGTATTATAAAAATCTAAATTATTATACTTTTAGAAACATGTTGTATATATGAATCACTACAACATCATTATTGGTGTAATCTATAATCCTTAATAGGACCCACATAAGAATATCATTAATCTAGCTTACTTCATTGCTTAAGCAATAGAAGTAAGCTCACCTAAAATGATACTATAACTAATAAACATTCATTACCACAATATTGTAATGAAAACATATTATTTTGAGATGCCAATGGACTATTAGAATAGTATATTTGTAACATCTTATTTCCAATCAAGATTATAAAAATCTTAAGGCCATGTGTTTAATCCATGCTATAATTAAGAGATGTCATATAACATCATTCTATTATCATAACAAGAGGTAAGTCTATATACTAAATAGGCATTCCATGTTGTGATAATGTCAATAAATAAAACTCATCATGAAATCCATGTAAGAATATACATAATTCCACTAAGGATATTTAAAACCTCTAACTATTTTTAGCATACCATAAGACAACACCATCTTATTTATCATATAATTCAAGGTTAAAGACAATAGAGTTCAATTTTTCTAATGATAACCTTATTATAATCTCATGCCTACTTAAAATCAACCTACATATCACTAAGTCATGTACATAAAACAACATATAAATATCAAGTGTAACATAATGCATTATAATTACATTACCACTCATATGGTAAAAAGAGCCCAATATAAGTGCATACTAAATAACTAAATACAGTTGGTTAAATATATAAGAATCAAGTAACTATCATCAAGGATGCCTCTAATGTCAACATCATAATCAATAATGTCATTTTTATGACATAATAATATTAAAAAATTGCATAAGGTAATAAATAAGATGAACTACACCATAAAATTAGTAATCAAACATAATCTATTAGTCCAACATCATATGTCAACAAGCATGGGTGAGAGATAGGATGCCATATGCAATCTAGGTGTAACAACAAAGAATATGAATTTACTATAAGGAGGACACCCTTCAAAACCATCCCTATGAGCCCAACCATCAATGGCCTTTACCACCCCAACCATCATCTTGGTGGAGGGTTTCAATAACTAGGTACTTGGGTGAGGTAAGAATTATACATATAATACTGAGCCACTAGTAAAGACTTATAAAATCATCAATAAGTACAAAAGAAATAATGCAAAAAACATAAAGTTGTAACACTCAACCAAACCATGGGTATGAGTAATGCCCAAGGCATACATTAGATTTTTATATGGGATGATTTACAAGATAAATCAGTGTCTATTATATCCAATTGATAAGACTGAGAGGTTTTTCCAGAGTCTAATGTTCAACCCAAGAGGCTTATCTGAGAATAAAATAAATAACACAAGGTAACCAACTCCCAATAACCCCATAACTCAATTGAGTCAAAAAGAGGAAAACATAAAGTTCATAAACAAAATTTAAATTAGTTTGGATTTTACATAGCCAATAACATATGACATCAATTGCTCTAATTATTTCAACAAATCCATAAACCAAATGGAAAAATGACCTCAGTCAATCAAAATGGGATAACCCAATAACCCATTCTAGACTGGTATATTCAATAAACAATTCAGGGCCAGATGAACCCTGAGGGATTTTCATTAAATGAAAAAACCATCTTGAGAGACTATCAATGTAAAAATTTTGACTTATCCAATAGATTAAAATAATTTCTCAAGGGATCTACCAACTATTAATTTATATGAAAAGGGGGAAAATATCATAGCTAAGGTAAGCAATTATGGCTATAATAAGTTGAACAACTCTAAGCCATATTTGACCCAATTTAAGATTAACATATAATGATTTGAACACAATGTTCCATAGAGATCAAGTATGTGATAATAAATTTTTGAGGCAAATCCCCCATGCCATTTCATCTTATATATTATATTATATTTATTTATTTTAAACATGGTCAGGATATTATCAAATGGTAAAATGGTAAAACCCTGAATCAAAATCACTAGCCAATCCCACAAAATTGTAGGGTCAACAAACCCCCATATTTAACCAATAAAATATAGCTTTAGGTTTCATGAAGCAACTATGGTATATACACATTGAATGAAATGCATAGTTTTATGAATAATAGTGTATTCACTGTGTTGAGGGTTTAACTAGAACAATCTTTGAGAAGATAATAAGAATAATTAATTTCCTTATTGCAAGTTTTGTGATGAAAAGAGTAATGGAGAACTATAGATTGATCTTAGAATCAATTTTTTTCATTCTACAAGATAACTGAGCTTCAATCAATGGTAACTTACTAGATAGAAAAGAGTCATGATAGCATGAACAAGTTAATACCCCAAGTCTGTATTACCTTCAGTAGAATAAATTGACCCATATTAAGATTACTACATCCTCCCTTGCATTAATTTTTTTCTTCCAAACTTCTCCTTACCATTATTTTTTCAATTCCCCCCCCTAACATCTACAAAAGTCCAAGGAAGAATGAATTTCCCCCAACTAGTTGATGCCCAACCCCTTCTTGGCATGCCCAATAAATAAAAATTATAAAACCAAATGAAATTTAAAAATGACATCCACCTTCCAATTACTGTCCCCCTTTTCCATACTCTTCTTCTTTCTTCTCCCTATTAATTCTCATGCCTTTATTTTCTTCTCTATGCCTCCCCCTTCTATTCTATTCTTTCCAAGTCCTGGCCCCATTACATTATTCATTCTCTAGCCATGCTTCTCCTCTTCATTTCCTCTTTTCCATTCTCCTTGCATTAATGCTTTATTTCTTTGTTGCATTTTACTTGCTTCCAACTCATGCCTTTCCATCTTCTTCCCTCCTTCTAATTTTCCATCCTCCCCCATCATAAATGGCATCTCCTACTCCATTCAATGTTGCATAACATCCTCTAGTCATGGTGTCCCCTCTATGTTTTTTTATCTTCATGTTGCCTGCTCGCCATGCTCTCCCCTGTCATATGCCATCCCCTAATTTTCCTAAAACCAACCCATTTTTTGGTCAACACATTAGCCTTCTCTTATAATCTAAATAAAAATACTAAAACAATGTTTCCCTTTTTTTAGAACAAGCATGCCACCAAAAATTATATATAGAGAATAATATATAACAAAAAAATAACACTCTAGATCTTCCTTCACACGCTAGGTAATAATATAAAAATAAAATGAGATTAAATACTGATAAGATAATAAAATCATTTAATAAATAATAATAATAACATTAAATTTTTAAACCAGTATTAAAAACCTATTATATAAATATCTGATACAAAATCATTAAGATACTTAATCAAAAAAATAATAAATTGATTAATATAATAATAATAATACAATAAAATCATTAATTAAATAATTAATAATAAAATGACAAGTTATTAAAAATGAAGTTAACTAGTATAAATCATTAAAATAAAATTGATCATTGTAAATCATAAAATTAACCCCACTATAAAAATAAATAATTAATAATTATTATCTAACCCTTAATTTTATCAATCTCTTGATGGTTAATCACCCATGAAGGAGGTGCTAAAGATGCTTTTACAAGGTCGAGAGGCCCACATGGGTCTAGACAAACTCAAACCAATATCACAATGGATAAAAAGGTAAGTCACTTTCTTATGACTTAATCATTAAGTGATCATAACATATAAGTAGTATATCTAAACGTGTAAACATCCTTAAGCACACAAGGATAGACAATAGGAACAACTATGCTAAAATTGATAATCCCAATAGGGAACAAGAATAAAACATTCATGCTCAAAATAGAGTGAGATCAATAACAATGAAAAGCAATAGCATAATAGGATATAAACAATAGTGGCTTGATATCACATAGTACATGTTATACCTATTAGAGTGACCTTACAACTAATCAATCACCCATTTATATATCCAAGATGTCCAAATCCAACACTGAACCTAGTTCATGACCTGGTGACTTCATCCATCAAATAAGACACAAGTAGTACCTGAATGATGTTGATATAAATAATAATGATAATTAATTCACAATGAATCATTAATAGAAACTAATAATTTAAGCATAGTCATCAATAGTTAAAAAAAGAACTAGAGTTAATCCTGATAACCATGACCTGAGTATGCCCTGTGAAGCATAATTAATGGCTGTAAAAGTGATCAATGTCAATCCACATTAGTGATACATGATATACTAATATCATATATTAAATTAACTAAGATAAATTAGTATAAACATAAAACAAGATAAAAATGAATCCAATGTAAGCAATATGCATATCAGGTAATATTAAATCTAATAAGAGCATCAACCATGACATAACATCTCACATCAGCTATTTAAGGTACCTACATCACAACCATCTAAAAACAAAACCAACATCAACCATCATCAGTCTAAGTTCTATATAAAACATGCTAAAGTAAGCCATAATCTAGTATCTATAAGGGGCCATAAAGTCAGTTTATGACATTATGTTAGACCTATGAATACAAGTCTAATATTCAAAAGTTGAAATTATTTCCTTCAATAATTAAAGATTTGGCTAGGAGGTGGTTTATGAGATTAAAAATAGAATATAATCACACATGGGATGAAATGGAAAATGGATTATTGGAAAAATATTAGTATTATTAGACAAAATGAAGATGACATGATAGAAGACTATCTTGACTATTTCCTTTTTGTCCTTAGAAGTTGTGGATATGAATTAGATGAGGAACTTAGAAAAATAATTTTATTTAAATTATTGGATGATGATTCCCATGAATAATTTAACTTGATGGGAAAAGGATATATAAATAAGCTAGGTCTTAATGACATTGTTGAACTATGCAATAACTATTCAAGAACAAGGGATACTATTAGGAAGATAAAAACATGAGAAATAAGCAATGACATAGACAACTCATGAAGGAGTTTTCAAATATTAAAACAAACATTTTGGTTTAAATAAACACCACATTATATGGATTTCAATAGAAATCTAATGCCATTATTGAACCTTTAGCTATGTATTACATAAAATGTAGGTTAAAACATGTCCTTTGAGACTACCCTCTTAATAGGATAGATATGTGTGGTATTTGTAATACAAATACCCATGACATAAATAATTGTATCATCCTTCATGTGTTTAAGAATCAATCAAAATTTGTTACCCAATCAATGGAAGATATCAATTATATACAAATACAAAGGAATAATTTATCTTATAGTCAAAACCCAAATCACTTTATTTCCAAAGCTCCTTCCAATCCATAGATGATGTCATTATCTAGATCAACACCTCTACAAATATGGGGACCACCAAATTTGTCTCCACAATAATTGGCATAATCATAACCATGGGTATAATATCACCCTAACAACCATGGATTCCATAAAAAATCAATACTGGATACCATATCTAACATTTAATTAGAAAAATAGGTTTATACCCTAACAATGTTTATTCTTGATTCTACTAGCCGACCCCAACCAAGGTAAATTTTAGTGGCAAATATTCATTAATTCATGAATATTTTAGTTTAGATAATTTGAATTTAGTAATTTTTTTGGGTGCATCATATGACCCTTTTACCTAAAATTTGAGGATGTCATTTTTTAGGGGTCGGCTCACTAATGATTTATAATAATTATGGGGTTATATATATAATTCATCATATATATAGTACATATATTCCTAGAGGTCACAAACTTACCACTAAAGTATATTTATTTACCAGATTACAAAGATCTTGAGACTTGAGGCCAAACTCTACCACTCAACTACTTTTAGTAGTAACTAAACCATGTGGTAAGAATACACCACTCAATAGCAACCTAACGTCTGATATAATTATGTTATATGATGCAAATCAAACACCTGGTGGTATTGTGTCACACAATAGCAACATGGGTTGTAGTAGCACTATGGTACATGATGATAATCTAATGCCAAGATGTAATGTCTTGTGTAATGATAACCTAATGCCTAGTAGTAATGTGTCATGTGGTGGCAACCTAATGCCTCATGGTAATGTGTCACATGAAAATAAGATGATGCTCAGTAGTGATAGCATCATGTGTAGTCATGTGAAACATGATGGAAACATGGCATCTGATAGTGGTGTGTCATGTAGCCACAGATTAATGACCTATTATGTTACATAGTAGTAGCTTACCACCTAGTAGCATTATGTTATATGACCACATCTTGATGCCCAGTAGTGGATGGGAAGCTGATAGCACTAAATCACTTGGCAATAAATTTGTGGTGTCAAGAGGTAATGATAAGGGTAAAACACCACAACAAATACCAAAAAATCTTACATCATGTCTTATTTTAGAAATCTAGGAAAGAGGACTGCGTAAACAATAGGCACTTTGAATGCAAGTAATTTTGAAACTTTTAAAAAATATATCAATTAATTTTTTTCATTATAAAATAATTTCAAAACCATTTCAATAAATAAATCGACATGGATATTAACATTATTTTATTATAAATAATTAATCCCAATAACTTCTCACCACCTTAATATTTTATTAATGAAATTTCACCCCTAGAAGACACTCCTCTAAGCACTTCACTAGAACACACTCCTTTAGGAACTTCACAAGAGAATTATAGTTCTTTTCAAACACCAAATTTTGTTGAAAATCACTCAAAAAAATTGACGGAGGAGGATAAGTACATGGACAATAGGAAGGTCTTTTCAAGTTGACTAGGCTGAAATTTTTCCATTTATAAAACATGTCAAACTAAAAAATGGGAATGATCCTCTAATAGAATGTAGATGTACAATTTACAGTTGGAAACTTGGAAAAGAACACAAAATACAACTTAAATTGGACACAAGTGAGAAACATTATGGGAATATATATATATATATATATATATATATATATATATATATATATATATATCCATGAAGCACCCATATGTATAGATAACAAGAACACACATATGGGAAAATGGATAAGAATGCATGAATGTAAGATATGCACATGAATATTAAAATGATCAAAAATGATAAAAACATCTTGTTAAGAAAAGGGGAACAATCAAAGTGCAATTTGGAAAAGTTATGCAGACCAATCTTAAGGAAAAATATATATAGTTCATAACTATTTTCCACATTTTAAAAAAGGGAAGACTTATTTTTGATTTTGTAGATTACAAAATTTTATTTCAACATAATGGGTTTCTAGATATTCCACAATCACATTGGTCAGATAACATTGCTTGGGAAATGATAAAATGTCTAGCCATTATTGAGAAGGAAGATTTGAAAGAAAGTGTTAAGAGATCACTATTTATCTCTCTATCCATCGATGAGGTCACTATAGTTGACAACACAACATTGGTTTACATGCATGCGTATACCTTTGAAAAATATTCAAGGCAATCTCATCTTTTAGTTGTCCATAAAATGATAAAAAATTGCAATGCAAAAAACCTCCATAAATTGGTTGTATCCAATTTAAGAGAGAGAGATGGGATGGATGATTATGCCATATTTATGAAGCTAGTGTGTGTTGAAACTAATGGTGTATCAGTGATGTAGGGGCATAAAAAGGGCATTTGTGTTTGCCTTCAAACAACAATTCTTCATTTATGATTCCAATCCATTACATGGCACATAGGATGACTCTTACATATAAAATTGTTAGCATATTTAGTAATGTCACAAAAGTGGAAGAGATTATTTGTGGCTTGCATGCTTACATGTCAAGCAACCCAACAACATTTAATGAGTTCCAAAAAAATTTAATTGGGGTGATAGATGGTAAAAAACTACTGAAAGATGTTGAAACTAGATGGATTTCTATGTATGAACTTGCCTATAAAATTGTTGAGGAATATCCATCTTTGATAGGGTTTATGTATAAATCACATAGGGAAGTTGACAAAGCAAAAATATTTATTATGTCATTTAATATATTTAGAAAATTTACTCACATTATGTGGTTTTTTGCCAATGTTGAAGGAAATCAACTATTTAATGAATCATGCCCAAGAGAGTTCTATCTATATTGTTGACTTCATATGTTTAAGAAAATATGTATGTCAATGTTTATATATGTTATATACATCGAATGAAAGCTTTCATAGACCTATTTTTAGAATCTAGAAACTTTTGATAGATTTTTAGAATTTAGAGAGTTATTTGAAACTCAATCTACATGATCATCTTTATGTCATGGTAAATGGTATTGAGATCCCAATGCACACATGCTCTAGAAGACTTGAAGTAATGGGAGCTGAGCCTAAATATGTACCTATGACACATTTACTATATGATACTATTTTGTCTAGAACAAGAATTAAAATAAGCAAAATCTCACAAAGTTTGGACACTAAGATCAAATAACATTTTCAAAGGGATGAGTTGTTGGAAGGCATGGGAGTTGTGAATCCCATTTTTGGAGTAGTGTTAATAGTCAAGAATAGATCAACACATTATTTCACAAATACATGGGTACAATTTTTATGATTTTTTTTAAATCTATAGATGTGAATGGAGTTTATATTAATGGTATTTTAAATAAATAATTACTAACGTCTCAGTCAACACAGTTTGGGATTATAATGATGGATCAATTTCAATGTTTAAGTGACTTGTTAGAAAATGGCGTCATTACACATCTATGAAAAAAACATTATCCAAGTAGCATATTATAATAAAGTATTAGTGAATATTTCAAATTATATAAATTTGTTCAAACAATGATTTTGGGTTTTATGGAAGATGAGCAAGTGTTTAATGCATTATCCTTCATGAAGTCAAAACTTATAAATAAATTGAATAAAAATATAGAGACTTGCTTGAGACTATATGTTTCACATTATTCTATGGACAATTTTTCATATGATAGAGTAATGGCAACATGGAGTTATCTAGTTGAAAGAAGAGGTGTGACTAATATAACTACTGATATAGAGGATGAGAATACTGAGACTAAATATGACACTAGCATGGTAGATGCCAATCACACTTATGATGAGCAAGTTTCTCAAGGATTGTTTCAGCTATCTAAATTTTAGTTTTATAAGTATAGAAATCTAAAATATTTCTTATTCTTTCATCTTCAAATACATTAAATTTTGTAATCTATTTCCTACATGTTACAATCATGAATCTTATTCAATACATTGGAATAAATAATTTTTTTGTCCTATTAAGATTTTGTATTTCAAATATTACTATATCTTTTCAATGCATGCCATTAATTAAGTAGTAATCATAATTATAATTAACATTGTATAGAGCATTTACTTATATAATTCATTGAAGCATACAGGTCTTATGTCTAGACATGCATGGTGCACCATAAGACACTAGTTCTCTTATGATAAAAACTCCAATTATTAATATTTGTTGTTTTTCATTATCTTAATTATTTATAATAGTAATTTGGAGAGCATATACACAGAGTTAATACATGCATAATAGTGTAAAAATAATTATTCTACTGCACATTTACATTAGTACCATTACACAAATATATAGGAAATATTTTTCATATAGTTGGAACCTGGGGTCGCATATTTCCAAATTCTACCAAAATTAATGCATTCAATGTTAGAACTAATAGAACAATGTAATAATTCATTCAAATCTACAACTAATAGAACAATATAACACTATAACAATGCATTCAATACTACAACTACTATAATAACATAACAATGCATTCAAATATACAACTACTAAAATAATATAACAGTATAACAATGCATTCAAATACTAAAAATACTAGAATAATACAATTATATAGAATATTTACTCTACAATAGGATATTTTTCCTACAATTACTACAATATTCAAATACTACAACTACTAGAAATATTTTTCCTATAGTTGGGTTCGCATATTTCCAAAGTCCACCACAATCAATGCATTCAATGCTACAACTATTAGAATAGTTTAACAATACATTGAATGCTACAACTACTAGAATAATATATCCATTAATCAAATGCTACAACTACTATAATGATATAACAATGCATTCAAATCTATAACTACTAGAACAATATAACACTATAACAATGCATTCAATATTACAACTGCTAGAATAGTATAACAATGTATTCAAATTTACAACTACTAAAATAGTATAACAGTATAACAATACATTCAAATACTACAACTACTAGAATAATATAATTCCATAGAATATTTACTCTAATTTTTCTCCATACAATATATAAACTTGACCACAATACATTTTATATATATAAAATATTAAAATTATATAGGTAGAGTATTTGGAACAACTATAAAACATTATTTAATAAAACAAAGTGTTTTTCAAATAAACATGATATAAACTATTTTAAACAATAAAAACTATCATTTAAAAAAATATAAACTCAAAAAACTTAACATTTTTATAATTGAGACTCTCCACCCCCTTGATATTTGCCATCCCCCCATGGAAACCCCACTCTCTTGACCTGCTTGTGGATCCTCCATTATCACTCCTTCCTTTTAAAGATCCTCTATAGTAAAATTCATTTATTCAAGAATCACCCTCTCCTAATTCACTACATATCCTATTGAAATAATTTTAGGATCCATGTCTATTTTTTCTTCAATAAAATTCTTGGATCCATACCATGATCTTTAATTATTTTTTTCAAAGTGTTGTTTTGTTGATTTAACAAAACAAGATTTTCCTTCAATGCAATTACTAAGGAGATACTTTTATGAGATTTTTTCAAATTCACATTAATAATATGTGCTTCTTACTTCAAATATTCATATTTCTCCTACAATCAACAAATAATATATAAGTTTCAAGCACATACAAAGGTTAATAATTGAAATACATGTTATAGATAATGAAAACTTACCACAACTTTGTCCTTCTCTACTTTTGCAATGGTAACAAGGTTGATATCTTTATCCCATTTATTGAAATATTTTTGGGCTTTTCCATTTAAATTTTCCAACCTATTTATCATAATATCTAAAATCTTATCATTATAAACATTATCGATAAAGATCAATCCAGATTGAGCTTGATGGAATAAAGCATCAATCTTTGAGGGTTCATTTTGAACAAGTGAAAACAAATTCACTAGTTGGGAGTGGTTGTGATAGAAAGCATTGATTTATTTGATAAATGATTTTTCCTTTATCTCCAATTTTTTTAAATCATTGAATTATTCAATAACTCCTTCCCTCAAATTGACAAGTAGAGTATTTGAAACTAGATTTTCCAACAAAAAAATAGTAAGGGAATCATTAGAGACATTTAAATTATTAGTATGGGATGGGTTAGCTAGGGAAGAGGTAGCCATATAAGGTTTTTGTGAAGGCACATTAGTAAATTGAATAAAATCATGTGGATTAAATCCAAAATAGCTAGGGGCCTGCTTTCAATCTCAAGAAACTCTTCATCCAATCAATCCACTACAAACATGCAAGACCCTATACACTTGAAAGGTTACCAACTAATAAATTTGGGAAATCAAAAAAATTTAGTGTTCCTCTACTTTGTGTAGGGAGGTAGATGTTCTTTCTTCTTCTCTAAATTTGGATGTGTGTTGGGGTTGGTGGCATACTTCATGGTCTCTTGACAAATGTTGGGTGGATTGCACTTTTTTTTAATTCAAACTAGTAAATTTGAAAACATAAAGTTAATACAAATTCAAAGCAAATATGTTATTACCTATTAGAGTGACTACCTATTCCATTCTAATTGCTCTTAACATATTTTTGTCTTCCCCCATTATTGTCCTTGTGGGATTTGTCTCTTTCCATCTCATTATGTTTATGGGAGAGACATTGGTGGTTTCACCTGTAAAATGAGTAAATTATCTAGTTAATTAATTAACTAGTCAATTATAACAAACTTCAAATCAAAAATAAAGTTGTAACAATAAATATTTATTGTGTTGTGTTGAAAATATAGTTGTGAATCCTCCATGATTGTCTATGAGTTTCTATGGGTGTGGATGCCACTAAAAGTTTGGTGTAGAATTGAAGTAGGTGGGTAAAGCCTAAAAAACTTGATCTTGAATTAGGTAGGATGAGAAATTTTTTCAAGCAAATTTTGAAAATGAGGGAACTATATGGGTATTTATAAGCAAAGAAGGGAACTAGAGCAACTAATTGGTATGATTAGTGATAGGTGGTAGCATAATATTACATGATAGTATGGCACTATGTGGTAGCTTGGTACTACATGGTAATAAGTTTATGGGTGATGGAAGCATGTAGATATTGGGTCATATCATGATGTTGTCACATGATAGTATGTTGTCGCATGATAGTATGTTATCATGTGATAGTATGTTATCATGCAACAATATGTTATCTCATGATAGTATGTTATCACACATGATACTATGTTATTGACCAAGGGTATAATGTTACATGGTAGTAATATGTCACCTAGTGGCATACTATCAAGTGGCACCATGATATCAAATGGCATTATACTACCATCTGGCCTTATGCTATCACCTAATAGCTTGTTGTCACTAGGAACCATGCTACTTCTGAGTGGCATACTACCATTTAGTAACATAATGATGCCTGACAACATAATGTTATTCACCAGCATAATGATTCCTAATGGCATACTATAGCTCGATAGCTTGAATTCACTCAATATTATGTGGTTTCATGACTACATAGTATCATGGAAAATAAATAGGGTGATTTTCCACCTCCTTTTCACACTTTGATTCACCAAGGCATCAAATTTGATTCACCTAAACAAACCTAGGGGGTTTTGTCATGGACTCTAAAAGTGAACCCTAATCCCAACAAATTAAATAAGTAAATAAACCTAAATTACCTACACATTTGGTATAAATCCCTAATAATAGATAATAAACCCCTATATATGAAATAAAATAAGAAGTAAATATGGAAGTAAATGCCATAGATTAAAGTAATGTTTGGTTAAATTTAAGGAAAATATTAACTGGTCCTTCTCAACTCACCATCATAAAAATTATTAATGAAAAGGGAAGTTCAAACCTTCCCAATGAGAAACTAAAGGAAAATTTTGAAATTTATAAGAAATATTAAATTTAAGAAACTACTACTCCTACTACACTACCAATTCCATTTTTTGAAAGATTTAAATAAACAACAAATAAAAATGAATCTGACTTAGTGTAGGAACTAACAAAACTAAGCATTGAAATACCAATATTATAATCCATATGAGACATCTATGATATTAATATAATAATCAAAGTTTTATGTGTCAAAACTCTAGGGAGAATATGACAATATATTAAAACCATACAAGTAAATGGAAAGCTTGTTAGCCTCTTAGTATGGAAGTTTCTTCTATGAAAGTATGGAACCCTAGAAGTCAAATCATCACTATAGTTATAGGGAAAAATAAAATATATAATTTATTAGTGTAATTAGGATATAATATCAATATTATGACATTAGACCCATTGAAATACCTCTCCTTAAATAGGGTATAACCAACTACTACAATCCTACATATGGCTAACCAATCCATTGCCAAACTAAATGGAGTTATTTAAGATATATTAGTAATGGTAGAGTCTTGAAAATATCCTATAGATTTTATGATGCTCTAACCAAAGAGTCAAAATTTGTGTTATCCATTGATCTTATGAAGGTCATGGTTGGCCACAGTTGTAACACTCATAGATTACATGTATGGAGATATGACAATCTCTAATGGATTGAAAGCAAAGAAAATATATATATGCCCACCTAAAAAACCATCTCCATATTATTTAGATCACTTATGGGTAGATGAAATAGATATACATATAAATATTCTTTTTCCTCTAGTAATGGTGGTAGGTAAAAACCATGTAAATGAGATCAAGGATTTAATAGGTTATATGGAAGAGGATAGTCTGGTTCCTAAGATATCTAGTCTAGATTTAGAGAACACTAAACTAGAGTTAAATATTATTAAAACATCAATAGAAGGTTATAAAATAATATTTGAGGAAACTATGATGAAACCTATGCTCACACACCTCTCCAAAAGAGTATTTTTAGTTGGTCACATAACAGTTATGAATCCTTTCTTTGAGCATTTTATTTCCCATTAATAGGTGTGATTTCAGAAGGAGAATCTTCATTCAAATATATATACACCTTACACATGTTTCAACCTCATCCTTGTCCTTTAAATCTATAATGATTGAATTTAGGAAAGTTAATTCAATCTATCCAAGGATAAAACAAATTGAAACATAGCCAAGCAAAATGCTAAACATAAATAGTTGGTTAACTAAGGAATAAGAGACCAAGGTATTTGATGTACTATAGAGTCATACTAAATATTTTACTTAGAAATATAGTGGAATGAAAGGTGTATATATAAGTGTATGCACCCATCACATATAAACTAAAAACATTAAAATAGTTAGACAACCTTAAATAGGAATAAATCTAGCATTAAGATACATGGTCAAAATTGAAATAGAAAAACTATTGTAGGTAAGATTCATATATCCAATATCATACATTAAATGGTTATTTATACTATTAATAATACCTTAAAACATGGAAAATGGATATATATTATAAGAAACTTAACAAAGCAACTATGAAATACTATTTTACCTTGCCATTCATAGACCAAATCTTAGACAATCTAGCTGGAAATAAGTATTTTTCATTCTTACATGGATTCAGTGGGTGTAATCAAGTAATATTAGATCCTAAAGAGCAAGATAAAACCAACCAATTTTTAGAGGACAATCCTTATTATATTTGTTGATATTAATAATGAGTGTGTTGAAATATACATGGATGATCTTAAGTTCATGTGTACTTTTTTTAAGAAGCCTTAACTAATATAGATAAAGTATTGATTAGGTGTGAAGAACATAATTTATACCTAAGTCATAGTAAATTCATAATTATGGTAGATCAAGTAATTATCTTAGGTCATCATATCTTGGCTTAAGGAATATAATTTAACCCTACAAATATTGAAGTTATTTCATACCCAAAAACTCAATAGATATCAAGAGATTTCTACGTCACATAGGATATTATAGGAGTTTTACTGAGGATTTTAGTAAGATTGTTGCACATATGTTTTCCTTTATCAAAAATGATAGTGAATTTGTATGAAATTATAAATTCAACATGATTTTGAGATAATCAAATAAATTTTAATTTTATGCTCTAGTATTGAGAGGTCCTAATTGGGATTAACCCTTTAACATACACACTAATGCTTCTATTAATTCTTATAAATGTACCACAAGTGCTCTTAGTGTTTAAATAACACTTCTCATTTTATAATTTAGAAAATTTAGAGCATGAGTTATAAGTTTTGGTGATCTGGTTGCATGTGGTGAAATAATAGCAGAGTAAGATAATTGTTCCACAATATTTATATAATTTGGTGGTTGCAAGCCACCTTGGCTCATTATTTATGAATATATGTTAATAATTAGTGAGTTATGTTCCTATATTAATCTATATACTAATATAAGTGGATATTTATAATGTAGCTAAAACTAAAGTGATATTGATGTAAAAAAGAGCAAAGAGGAGGGTCGAGTAGAAAGAAATGAGTGATTGCCACTTTTAGTCCTAAACATTATGATGAAGTATCAAATTCAACTTAATATGAATTTAATAAATATATAATGCAACATAGACTATTTTGAAATATCATTATATATCAAGAAAACATCAAAGGAAAGTGTTTAAGAGTCACAAGTAAGAACTAGGTCTACTTTGAGGATTTGCCCCTATAATCAGATAGTAATTAAACATCTGAATAAAGAGAAAAATGAAATGAAGTAAAACCTAAGATATTTCAACTAATATATCATAAGCATAAATTAGAAACCCTATGATTAGATAATGATATTTGGAATTCAAAGAAACTATTCAAATTCAAGACATCTACTGGTAATTGAGAGAAAGAGCTATATTAGTAATTAACACATCAATAATGGACAATCCTTGCAGTAATTAACACATCAATAATGGACAATCAAAAAATATATAAATATACATCAATCCAATGGTGGTGTAAAAGTATGAATGGTGGGCCCATTGAAATTCAAACTTATCCTTTGCATGGAATGCTATGCCAAATATCTAAATAAGGAACTCCATTTGATCTATTTGAAAGCTAAGTTGGAGGAAGAGATATTATTATTTGTATCAAAAATAATGAAGATGTGTAACAAGCTTGTCCAATCAACTCCAACTCAAGACCATTCAACCTCCAATGGTATCCACTTTCACACAAAGCTATGACAAATCTTGGATGGAGAACTTCTCTAGAATTGCCTAAAATGTTGAAAGCTTTGGATTACATGAAAACCAAGATTAAGCATGATTTTCATCAAATAGTCAACTAAAACTTTGACCAATCAACTAAAAATATTCCTTTATTGCATGGACAAGGATCTTAATGAGTGGGAGATATATTCAAATTAAATTCCTTGTCTATTTCCCAACCTTTTGCTCTCAGTTTCTTGTTTATTTGCATGCATGTTTTTGGCACTTATTTGTCTATGGATTTTATCTCTATTTGCTTGCCTATTTCTCTTGAACTTTTGTCTCTTAGAAAAAATTTCTAATACTTCTTTCTTATGAACTTTTCTTTGGTATCTTCTATGTTTATCTTATGCTTCTGTTCATTTTCTTTGGGTCCTTTCCCATAGGAATTGCATTTCCTTAAGACTTTTCTTGGGACTTTTCCTAGGCTATTTTCCCATGGGAAAAATGTCCATGGGAATTATCTTAGACTTCTTATTTTTGAGCTTCCCTCCCTTTTCTAAATGAATTCCTTTAGACAATTTATCCAAAGGAATTCCTTTGAACTTTTTGTTCACATCCGTTTGCTTGTTCATGTCATTATTCCCTCTAGCTTGCCTTTTTTCATAGGGCACATACCCTTTGGCAATATTACAAAGCGAATTTCCTAAAGGTTATGTTGTAAATGTACCTTCCCAAAGGGTAGATACCCTTTGGGTTTCTTGTAAAAGTCCTTAGAAATCTTTAAATGAACCTTCTTGAAGAGAAGATACCCTTTGGGTTTCTTGAAAATGTCCTTTTCTAAAAATGCCTTTTGGCAACTTGGAGATGCCCTTCAAGCTTTCTATAAATGTAATTTATTGAAGGGTACATACCATTTGGGTTTTTTGTGATGGACCATTGCTTTGAAAAGAAGCCCCATATAATTTTGAATAAGCCTTTCTTTCAAAAAAGTTGGAAAGTCCTTCAGACTTCTTCAAAATGTCCCTTCAAAATTTTGTGTTATGAAATTTCTTGAAGGGTAGGTGCCCTTCAGTATTTTTGTAATGAACATTCTTGAAGGGAACATACCCTTCAGGTTTCTTGACTTTCACCTTTTCCCTTCACCAAACTGCATGTCCTTTGGAAAAATAATAAATGAAACCTTAATCTTTCAAACTTCTTACAAATTCCATTTAAATTTATTTTCCCTTAGACAAAAAGTCCAAGGAAATTATTCCCATAGTTAGCCCATGTTCCCTATATAGAATCACTTCACCACCATACTATTTAACCATTTTATTAAACTCTTTCAAATTAGAATTCCATACAAAAAAGATTGATATATATACCTAAATATGACCTATAGATCTATCTTTTTGGTGAATAGTTATAGGTGCATATCTTCCATAAGTGTAATGGTTGTAGCTTGATTAATTCTTCATTGGCTCTTATCCACCTTACAAAGTTATTCCTCTTATAGGCCCATAGGTTAACTTTATAATTGTATGTGACATTTTGGGTAGGAGATATGCTTTTGAACCTGCTATAGGTGTCTTGCCCTTGGAACACACTTGATTTTGTAACATTGTTGTAGGTCTTCATCATGACAGTATTTGATACTTTACCTGCCTACATATCCCTTTGGTCATGCCTTTAGACTATAATTCACTAGTTTGACCAAATGTATAGAGAAATTGACCATTCTTGGGAAAGTTTTGAATATTAAGGGTAGTAATTTGGCCTTGATAGGACAAATTACTAAAAATTCCCTTACATATTTGTGGGCATATTTAAAAATATTTGGCCAATAATAAATAGATCTAAGGATTTTATGGGTTTTGGTCTTCCCAAATGGATGTCCACTACCCAAATTTTCATGAAAGGTTCTCATGATTTGGGTGGCTTCTTCTTGAGAGACACACCTTCGGTAGATTCCTTAAAAATTCCTCCTATATAAGACACCATTCTTGATCAAGTAGTGGGTTGTATTTAACCTTAGGGCCCTCTTCTACTCCTTGGATAGACTTGAGAGACAAGTACCATTAATTATCAAATATATGATTAGATCATACCACTCACTAGCTTGAAAGTTTTGTTGATCCAACTGCATAATACTCAACCTAGGGTTAGTATTAGTAATCATCTAAATCAAACCTTGTCACCTTATCAATTTTGATATTTTCATTTCTAGGTCATATTCCTACAAGATTGACACCCACTTACCTCTATGTTCACCCCATTCATTATGACTTAACATAAGTTTGGTGGTAGGGTCGAGTAAGATGGCATGCACCTTATTTCTAAAGATGTAATCCCCTAAATTTCTTAACTACCTTGACTAATGCATATGCTTGTTTATCAATCAATGAATAATTTAACTCAACATTCTTGAAATTAGTGATCATGAAAGTAGTTGGGTGGTCACACCCTTCAATTTTTTGAGTTAACACTATAGACATAGTGTGGTTAGATGTAAAGGAATAGAGGTAGAAGTGCCTTGAGAAATTAGGGCTTATAAGGACTGGAGCTTGACTAATGGACTTCTTGATATGATTGAATGCCTTTCTAAAATATCTATCCCATATGAATTTGGAATCATTCTTTAGCATGTCATTCATTAGTTTGACTATTTCTGCAAAACTAGAAATAAACTTTCTTACAAAATTTATTTTACCAAAGAATAACTTTAGCTCTTTTTTACTATTTGGAGGTTCTATTCTAGATATGGCTACCACTCTTTCAGGATCTATAGAGATCCCATCTTTGGTTATAAAATGACCCAATAATTTTCCTTCAGTCACACAAAAGATACTTTTCTTAGGGTTTAAGGAAATGTCATACCTTCTACATCTTTCAAAAACTTGTAAATGTATGAAGTGATCTTCCCTATTTTTAGAAAAAACTATTAGATCATCCATACAAATAATGATGTATTTACCTATTAGGCCTAAGAAGGCATGGTATATATCTCTTTGGAAGGTGGCTCCTACATTGATTAGTTTGAAGGGCATATTTTTGTAAGCAAAGGTCCCCCACTTTGTGGTGAAATATATCTTCATCATATCCTCTTTATCAACTAAAACTTGATTATAACCTAAAAATCCATCAAGAAAAGACATCATAGCTAAACCTGAGATAACTTGAATTAATTAGTCTAGGGAAGGAAGGGGATAGTTGTCTTTTTCTTGATTCTTTGTTCAAGTTTTTTAATTCAATATAAAGTCTAATCAGACCGTTATTATTTCTAACTAGCACCAAATTTACCACCTAGGTAGAGTGTCTGATAGGGAAGACTATCCTAGTATCTAATAATATTTTGACCTCCTTGAAGATCATGGGTTCTATGATAGGGTTTACAGGCATTTTTTTCTACCAAAATTATTTTCATCTCTCTTTAAGAGGTTATACCCTTGGATTAAATATTTTTAAGTCATCATAGGACCATGCTATGATATCCCTATATTGGGAAAGGATCTCTTTATCTTTCTTGTTTTGAACATTTGTGTAAGCCTTTTCAACATTTACTAGCCGAGGTTGATCATGGAGGCTAAAGTTAATAGAATTATAATCTTTCCCACTTACCTTGGGAACCTTATAAACCTTATTCAATTTATCTAGATCACATAATATTTCTAAAGCAATCATCCCCTTGGAAATCTTGTCATTTAGATAAATGACTTTACCATTAAATTTGTCCTCCTTAGGTGTACTTTAATTAGTTTCATCAATGATATGAGCATCAAATTCTCTAGAAATGGTCATGAAATCTAATATTTGTTGATCATAATTGAAGACTTGGAAATGGTTAACATTATTAGGTACTGAAGGATAAGGGATTATCTTAATGCTAAAATTAGAGGAACTTTGGTTGGGTATGAGGTTGGTTGTAGTAGATGCCAACTCATTGTCAACTTGGTTTTCTCCTCTTGGGATGGAGATGATGCTAAAGGCATCAAAGGATTCAATTAGATCCCAAACCTTAAACTTATACCTCTTTAGGTGTGAGAGTTTACATTGGTATTTTATTCTTACCTGGTTGACCATTAGTTTTGAATCACCATAAACTAGTAGTTCTTTGACTTTATTCTTTATATCAAATCGTAAGCCTAGGATAAGGGATTCATACTCAGCAAGATTTTTAGTATAAAGGAATTGAATTCTATAAGAAGCATGGTAATTTATATTAGTAGGGTCAGTTAAAATAATACCAACACTTGATCTAACATTACACCTAGCTCCATTAAAATGTAACTTCCATAGTCCAAGAACAACATGAGTACTCTTGGCATCACATACCTTATCAATCTCTAGGGTAAAAACACCTAAGTCTAATTTTATTATGTTGACCCTCTCATTCATATAATTGTACTTAGTTATTATATGTTTCATTCTTGGCTCTCTCTCAACCCTAATTTGATTAGGGACCCACTTCCTAGGCAGCCATAGATGTGATTAGTCTATGAACATGTAACCATTCAAAGCCTTGGTCCATTCCCTGATTAATAAGATTCTATAAACATTAGGTATATTTTCAAATTGAATATCAATGAATTATTACACCCTAGGCTCAGAAGCTAGCTGCATGTAAAAATTTAAAAGTTCCCTAAATACCCTAACTCTAGATTTTTCCAACTGAGTTACCACCCTATCAGACTTAATAGGGGTTAGGCCAAGTTATTTGCATATACCTATAGGCATGAGATTGGTAAATGCTCCTAAATATAATAATTAATTATCCAAGTTCTTACCAAACATCCTGACAGTGAGTAAGAAAGGAGGAGAATCATCTTTGGCTTTATGCATAGTCATGTTGGCATGATCAGTCTTTGGTGGATTGTTTTGCTTCCTTGACAAGGATTACAACAAGAGGTCCCTCTGTTATGTAATCTATGTGAGTTCATGTAATGTTATATTAGTCTTTATCTTCTTCATGTCCTCAACTATGTTATACCTAGTTTTACTAGAAGAACTAGGGATATCAACATTAGTTTTAAAAGTACTCCCTTTTGGTGGCTCTAGATTGTTTCTTGAAGAGGTGTCAGGAGGAGTTCCAAAATTATTTAGAGGTGTTGATGTAGTCAAAGTCTGCCTCTACTCTCTATTCCTCAAGGGGTAGGTCTTCTTCAAAAACTATTGAAATGCTTGGATCTCTTCAGGGATCTCCTTAGGTTCATTTTCCTCTTGAAAGGGGAAATCAAAGTTACCCACCATAAATGATTGATTAGATGCATTAAGTCTAGAGGAACCCACACCATTTTTTTTACTAAGGACCACTTCAAATGTATGCAATTCCTCTTGGAAATATTTAAAGGCTTTGTAAAATTATATATAATTAATTTACCCATGATTGGCTATGCAATGTACCCTATAATAATTAGGCAATGCAATGTTAGTGAGGTTAATGTCCATAGTCTTCTTTTTAGAAGATGGATTTTTATTCCTATTATTTTTAAAAATATCATTTTAAAACCTATTAGTTGGCCTATTATACCTTTGAAATGAGAATTTCCTTCCTAAACTTTTAGTAATATTTCCAACTTGTTTTTACAATTGAAGAAAATTAGTGCTCAAATTTTGGACCATATTTAGGATAGATTCATTCTCATTTTTAGGGGTCTCAAAATTATGTACCTAGTTATTTTTATCAATTACTAACAAAGACCTTTGATCATTTGGATTTAAGCCATTATTAGGATGATTTAGGAATACTAAATTTTGATTGGGAGCTACATGACTCAATGATAATTGAGTTAGGTTTTGGATCTAGTTTAATGCTGGGATATTCTAGTTATTATTTGGGAACAAGTTCATCATAAGCATCTGGGGGTTTATGTTTGGCATAGAATATGCCATTTTCCCTTGGGTTGCATTTAATCATTGATGGTTACTTCTTCAACATAGAATATAGATAATGAATTTATGGCTGGCATGGATCTCTTCAAAAACATAGAGGTCATGAGATCTACTACATCTTTGTAAATCTCTAAAACTAAGACATCATCAGGCTTGTAAAGGTTTATGGTTCTATTAAACATTTTTTAAAACCTAGCATTGAAGGACCTGATAGGCTCACTTTCATCTCTTCTAATAGTGGTGAACTGATGGTAGATAACACAAGGACTCAAAATCTTACCAAATTAATCAACGAATGCATTATTTAAATCATCTTAGCTTATGATGTAATTAGTAAGCAAGTTCAAAAACCATTCATAAGCAACATATTTAAATGTAAAGGGGAATAACTTGTAAGTTACATCCTCATGCAAAACATTAAGAAATATTAAGGTATCCTTAAAAGACTTTATATGTTCTTCAGTGATTACTATACCTACTAGGTTAAATGTAGGTAGATATTTCTCAATGTTTTTAGGGAGATCATGTACCACACCTGGTACATTGATGTAAGACTTTCCCAACCAATCCATACTTGGATGAATATTGAAAACATAGGTACCTTGAATGGAAATATTTGGAAAAGATCTAGACCTCCTCCTTCTACCTTTATCATGTCTAGCCTTTTTGTGAAGCTCAAGTTCAAGTAAAGGCTCTCTAGTTTTTGAGTGTGATCTTATTCTAATCCCAAGAAATTCTAGCTTGGAATTTGAAGATCCTACCTAAAATATGATGTATCAAGTCAACTTTTATAAAGAATAATATTTGGACCTACACATTGAGCTTATTTTTCTAAAGTGGTATGAAAAATTGCAAAGGACATTGATCTTTGATTGAATTAGCTCAATAATGTGTTTAGCTACATGAATATGATCTATCTTTTCAAGTCTAAGCCTAAAATACCTTGGATCAATGAAAGATATGCCCACCTTTGATCAAAATGAGTTGTCCTAACCTCAAATATTGTGGATTTTCAAAGTTAAAGCTAAAATTACTAGAAACAAGAATCAATTCCCAAAGAACTTCAAAGGAAGCACAAATATGCACTGAAAATAGTAAATATTAATGATCTATACACTTATAAGAAAATAATTCACTCAAAAACACAAAGATATACTAATATTTAGATGAAATAAACTAATATAATTAAAGATTCAATGAATTTAGGCACTCCTTCTAGTGCCAATGAGAGTTATCATGTTAATGCTTCTAAATTTACCACATGTGCTCTTAGTGTTTAAACAACACTTATAATTTTATAATTTAGAAAACTTATAGCACGAGTTTTAGGTTTTGTAAATTTGGTTGCCTATGGTGAAATAGTAGTAGAGTAAGATAATTGTTCCATAATATTTATATAATTTGGTGGTTGGGACCCACCTTGGCCTATTCTTTATGAATTTTTGTTAATACTTAGTGAGTTATGTTCCTATATTAAGCTATAGACTAATATAAGTGGATATTTATAATGTAGCTAAAACTAAAGTGATCTTAATGTAAAAAAGAGCAAAGATGAGGGTAGAGTAGAAAGAAATGAGTGATTGCCAATTTTAGTACTAAACATTATGATGAAGTATCAATTGCAATTTAATATGCATTTAAAAAATATATAATACAACATATCCGAAGCTCAAAGCTCACTATATACCAGGCAAACTTCAAAGGAAATAATTTAAGAGTCATAAGTAAGAACCAAGTCTACTTTGAGGATTTGCCCCTATAATCAAATAACAATTACACATCTGAATACAAAGCAAAATGAAATGAATTAGAACATAATATATTTCAACTAATATAGCATAAGCATAAATTATAAACTATATGATTAGATAATTCTATTTGAAATTCAAATAGATTATTCAAATTTAAAACATCTACTGGCAATTGAGAGAAAGATCTATATTAGTAATTAACACATCAATAATAGATAATCCTAACTTAATTACTTGATTCTATTAATTGCTTCAAGTATACAAAGTTGTTAAAAAAATATCCCCATTTACAATGGTAATACATGCCTTTATAGGAAGATTAGGTAGTATACCATTCAATTACAAAATATAAGTGTATAAAGATAAGGACAACTATCCTTACAAGTTCTAAAATACATGTGTTTTTCTAAATTATACTGACTTAGAGGCACATATGCTAAAAAAATAGCATATGCCTTTACAATGGGATAATATACTTCAAAATGTTACAAAAATTTACAAAATAGAATATGATTAATTTGATGGTGGGGCCCCTAGCTGTCATTATTGGAGGATGCTCATTTCTCTCTAATGCTTCTCATCAACTAGCTCTAGGTCCACAACAAGCTTCATGGTTTTCTCTTCCTCTTAATCTTATAGGTCATCAAATTCTTTGTCATTCCTATCCATGGCCTCTTTTATTCTCTTGGATTCATTTATTCTTTACCCTATATTGAGTATCATGCCTAAGATTTTGTTGTTGTCACCCCTAGATTTGCCTGGGCATTTTCCTTTGATTTACTAGGTTACCTAAGTATCTCTATGCTTGAATTCCTCATCACTAATGATCCCAAGGGCATTGGGTTGTGCAAGATCTATAATCATGGTCCCAAGAAGTTATTAAATTATTGTAATTAGTTCCTTATCTTCTTTTAGGACCTTTTCTACACCATTGTGCCATGCACTTAAAATTTAAACCTTTTTAATCACAATTCCTAGAATTATACTCAAATGTCCCAAACTAATGGTCTTGAAGTTTGGGATATGTTTATTTGATTTAATATTAAGGATTTTGGATATTTTATCCTCAGAGGCCCACCACTGGGTAACTAAACTCTTGGCTAGTTCACATTGCCCTTCTAATATGCCTTACCTTAGTTTCATAGAATTACGTGTCTCAAACATGTCATAAAATGACTTGTCAAATAGTTTGATTATTGTATCTATCACTAAAAAAATTACCCATTTTTCCAAATTTTCCTTCTCTCTTTCTAAATTCTAGATCTTCTACTTCAAATCTTGGACTCTAGCTTTAGCTCATGTAGACTAGGCATTAATTGAGCTTTCTACATCTTCCTCATAAATGAAAGCCTCACCTAGTTGTTGTCCTCCCATAGGGGTCAATCCTATAAATGGTTTCACCTTTTGAAAGGTGAATTCTTCTATCCTAACCATATATATCCTTATTGTTGTTCTTTCTAACCTAGTTATTTCAAGGTTAAAATAGATGGTAGTAACTAGCTCTTTAAACTTGAGAGGTTCTAAGACCTCTATATTTGAGCTACTAGATGCTCTCAAAGAATCTATTTTCTTTCCTTTTTTCCTTTAAATAGCCACAATTCTCATTTTTTCTATTCCTTCATTATAACCTTTATCCAAGGATTCATATCATCTTGTATCCTAACGTCAGTGACCCTTGTCATAGCCTAAGAATGATAAAGGGAGGGGATCTTTTGTAACTTTCCATAGATGAAATAGTTAGGAATGATTGGTTCATAAATTAGTAACTCATCACTGAATAGATTGACTTCATTAGTGGGATGAGTGAAGGTCAATCTTGGTCTCTTCTTTGGTCCCACAGGGACCAGTGTTAGCTCAGCCTTCCTCTTCTCATGGGATGCTATTAGGATAAGCTCCTTTCATGTATCTTCCTTGGGATTCCCTTCCTTATCAAAGACATAGGACTATAAAAGTTCCTTAAGGGCACTTTCAAGTGTCTCCTTTGGTTCTAAGGCAATCATGTCTAGAAATTGCACCAAAGAAGTTGGTCTTTGTGGGATTGCTAAAGATGGGGTTCCCTCTCTAGGCCTTTCTTCCAATTTGACCTCCCCCACTTTCTTTTTTCCCTTGCTTTATTCACCTTGAAATTTCTCAACCTATTATTGGGGTTATGGTTACTCTTCTTAAGGATGATCATGGGATGTTTTAGATGGCCTAGGTAGTAAGTGATATTATAAAGGATGCATCTACAATGTCTCCCCAAATGTCTTATTATCTCTAACTAACATATGTTAAAGCTTAATGTTGTGGCCCTGGACCTTGGCCAATACTTCCTCATAGTTCTTATCCTTAATATATATGGTGTCATGCACATAGATTTGATGTACATATTTTGACTTAGGAAGTTTCTTTTCCTTTATATGGTCACCTACTACATTTCTTGGATCCCACATCTAGAGTTCATCCAACTAAGACAAATGAATCCCTACGTGTGGACATGATCTCCACATATTTATATTCTTTTATTATGGTTTTTCCAATATTCAAGGGGAAGGGGTGAATTAGACCCTTCCTTTTATCTTTACAAGTCTTATCAATGCCATGGATAAGTTGGGAAGCAATTTCTTACTTTGCAAGCTTATTTGTAACATGCACTAGTAGCTTGTAAGGTTGGGTCATGATTCCTTATATCCTAATGAATACGTAATTAGGGTAATACCATATGTACCCAATCATTTAAATATATATCTTGATGAAGGGGTGGAGCCTAGGCATGGGAACACTTGTGATGTCCTCTGTTACAGATGGATAAATGCAGTCATAAATAAACTGCATGTGATTCCTATACTTAAATATGTGCAACTTGGAGTAGTAATGTGAAATGGTTGTCTTCCCCTCTAGGGACCAATTCCTTATCCTAGGGAAATAGGTTGAGGCCAGAATGGCATCAAGTAGATATGAAATCATAAAGAATTGATTTGAGGTCTTTATTTTGATGACATTAAATTGTCTATTTAGAAAAACATTGATTAAGTCTCTAATTGAAGGCATAAGTTTTTCCTCCACCATGAAGTGCACTTATCGAGCCCATATCTTATTCACATAAGTGGTTAAAGGGGAACCAAAGGCTTGGTTTAATAGGTTCATTATTACCCTAATACCCTCTTTGAATTGGATGATAGGGATTTTTCCATCAAGGATTCTAAAGATATGAGGTCCTTGGTGGAGCCACGGACTAAGGATAGAGTCTAGGTCATGGTTACTAGTCCACTCCTTGATTTTGGAAAGGTATATATGGGGGAGTAGGACCTTGTATTATTTCTCAAAAATAATAGGTGAAATGTAGGTTACCCATTTTGAGTTCCTTTCCCTAATGATCCATTCATTGTCTATTCTATAATCAACAAATATGGGGGCAAGGATGTCAATATAATGTAATACCTCTAATTTTGCCATGGCATGATGAAGGTCTATGATTTGGATTGTAACCAGGTCATAATGTCATCTACTCATGGTGGTGTTCCTCTAATCCTCTTATGAAATGGGTGTAAATTATTCTATCATGAAGAAGAGATCAAACCAATTTTTAATCCCCTAGATGTTTAATGTTTTGATGTCCAATTTGGTATCTTTGAAGACTCAACCCTCATTCCCTATTATCAAATAGAACTTGGCATCTTTCCTTAATTATTGTCTACTAGATAACATGGTTTATGTCTTTGTTAATTATTCACACTAGAATATAAATAATCTATATGAAAGTTCTCTTACACCTTAAAACATAATTAAGTTCTCCTTTGATCGAATTATATCAAATTGAATCCATTTAGGCTACTTTTATGTAGGATTTAGGGTTTTGGAGCTTTAATGGTAGAATATATCCAAGATTTGGCTTATACATTCCTTGGATTTGATTTAGACCTTTTCTTTTATACTTCTATGTTATCAAGCCCACAAGATCTTGAGTTTTGTTCTTTTTTGCTTGAATGGTGCTTATGTGGCACTGTTTTGGACCTTTCATGGCATTTTTCATAAATTCCATTTGAACACTAGCCATTGGTATTTAAAAATACCTTCTTTATTTTGCACTATAAGATCAAAATCATATATTAGCATGAGCCATTTGATTTTAATTTGAGTCTTTGAACATGATTAGGTCTTTTCATTATAACCCAATGGTCTTAACACTTGACATGTTTACATATATTCTTCATGCTCCAAATCTTTTTTATTTATTCACCAAATGAGTATTGGCCACATGATGATCTCTCTAGCCTTTGAAAAGTCATCAGTGCCTTTGTGATATTAGATCAACTCTTAACTATAAAGCACAAGATATTGATTTCTTTGTCAATTATGCCTCAAATGATTTTGTGACATGCATCAAACTTATGGGATCTCGAGGTCCTATTTAGAATTATTTAGGGACCCTACACCATTGGATCAAGTTTAACAATAGGGTGAAAACTATTGATCTACAAATATGCTAGAATGTTAAGTCAGTCCATTATCAAAGTCATGCTCTAGACTTAAGTCCATTAGGCTAAGGTTTGTTTCATGTTTATTAAGTATGAAATAAAACTTAGGGTAAGGAACTTATGCCTAAGTTTCTCAATTTATAAGAAAGGGTCAAGGGTCTAAATAGTTTAGGCCACCACATATGAAAACCTAAAGTTATCTTATAATCCATGTAACAAGGGCCTCCCTTTTAAAATAAGATTTAATGTAAGCTCATAGTTTAATGTTTATGATTTTCAAATAAGATTCCATGAGGACCCTTCCATATAAGTTTATACTAAATATTTAGATCATAAGACCATTTTCAAGTTATTCAAATATGATTTTGGAATTCCATTTAAACATTGAATAAGATATTTCATTGGATTAAAATTGATGGTCTCACAGATGTCAAATACACCCTCGTGAGCATAAATTGATGGTCATGTGGATGTCAAGTTTAAACCAATGAAGTTTTAATTTTACTAGGCTTAAATTTGATAGTCACATGGGTGTCAAGTTCATATTTTTGAATATTTGAATGATGGTCATGTGAACATTAATTTTAAGTTCATTAAAACCTTTGGGGTTAAATTCACGAATGTCATTTATAATTTTTGTGGGGATTCCCAAGGTTTCAATGTTAATTTTCCCATTGGATCAAATGCCATGATGAAGTGATAGTCATAGGATCTTGATTTGGGGACTTTATTTTGATTATTGGATTTGTTAAGAGGACCCCTTTCCCTTTTCTTCCTCAAATTCAATGGTGCCATGTGTCCATATTTTAGGCCTCTTACATCCTTTTAAAATTTCAATTATGTTTTGATCCATCTGATCGAGTCCCAATGAGTAAGTTTGGATCGTCAGATCACCAAAGATGTATGTTATTTAAGCCAAAGTTTAGGTTATCCTCACTTTATTGGATCAAATGCTATGATGAAGTGACAATCGTAAGATCTTATAAGATGCAAGGAAGTTAAGTTAGGACCATAGAGACATAAAATACTTAGGCTTAAGGTGCTAAGACTAAGGTCATGATTATGTTAATGAATATGTCAGGGATTTAGTATTAAAACCTTAGGTTAAATTGAGAAATATTAAAAGGACCCTACATGATTATATTAGTTAGGCTATAAGTAACTTTAGAAAAAGGGGGAAATAAGAAAAGGGATAAAGTTTCCTAGTTAAGTTGTGTTAAAAACATGACTAAGCCTAGAATATGTGTTTTATACTTAAGCCCATAAATGAATTTTAAAATGGTTCCCACCTTTATTCAAATTTGAATCAAGGGTTTGCTAGGGTTTTGGAATACATAATTCATGAGGACACACACAATGGAACCTACAAATAAAATCCAAATGAACCCCATTAACACTGTTAGTCCAGATTTAAAGCAAATCAAAACCACACAATCCTACCTTTTAACAAAGTGGATGATCTTCAAATTCTATAAAAGACATTGATATGCTAAAATTTTCATGTTTTATTCTCAGGATTTCTCAAGGGTCCCACTTTTTTAAAAATGAGGTATGTTATTCCCAATAGCTTCCAATAATGTTATTGGGATAGTTATTAAGAATAAATATGAATAAGGTAAGATGTATGTTATTTATTACATTATTAATAATTTAAATCCTAATGAGAGGAACTATACAACTACCAAAAATGAGTCCCTGACAGTCATTTATGCTATGAACAAATTCTATCAATGCATCACTAGATATGAATAATCCATTTATATAGATCATTTAGCCATAATATATATGATAAAAAAATCAATATTAGGAGGTAGGGTCATTATATGGCTACTACTACTATAGTAATTTGATATAATACTCATTGAGAATATAGTAAAATTTAATGTAGTTTCTTAATTATTGTCAAGATTAAATGTTTAGGTGAAGATGATTGAGTGGAAAATAATTTTCTAGATTTATAATAATTCACAGTTACATCTCACTCACCATGGTTTGATGATATGGATAATTATCTATTATAGGTAAGTTTCCTTATGATTTCATTCATAAACAAAGGAAAAGTTTAAATAGAATAGTGATAACTATAAATTGTTTAATGGTGTATTATTAAAACATATAGATGATTTGGTACTTTGCATGTGTGTAAAATAAGATGATATATATGACATATTTAGAGATTAAAATGATGATCCAAGAGGAGGTCATTATTTAGCCAAAATGATTGTTTTTGATAAAGTAAGGTGGCAAACTAGGGGCTGAACCCTATACAGTCAAAAAAGACAAGAAGACAAACAAACAAAAAATGCCTTCAAAGAGATGACGACACAGCTGAGAACAACAAACAGAAAAAAACACAAGCCACGAGAAGACAAGAGTCAGAGAGGTCTCCCCTTACATAACTATTGATTTGATAAAATCATTGAGTTTCTCATTCTCTGTATTGTTAGCATACCCAGTATTACCCACCATTTCCAGCATAGACATGTTTATTAGAATTGTATTATGAAGCCCTTTGGTGAAGACCTTCTCTAGCTTCTGAATGCAGTCCTTCAGGGCCCCAATTTCAATTTTCCCATCAGTCTCATTCTTAGTACCCTCACCAACTTCCTTGACATACATTTTCCCCTTATTGTTAGTAGTTCCCATAGTGTCAGCACCCTAATCCTCAGTAACCTCAAAATCCCTAGTAGCATACTTCCCTCCAGTGTCCTCCAAAATTTCCTAGATTTCCAACTCCTCAAACTCTTCCTCTTGGGTTGATTCTTTTGAAGCACTTTCCAAAAAATCAATCAGTCTGGCCTTTGGGGCTAGTTTACCAGCAATCTACCCTGACCTTCGCACTCTGGAGGGGAATCCTTATTAATTTTGGAAGGCTTGTGAGATTTGCCACCTTGGTGCCTCGTGGCCCTGCCTAGATTCCTGTGTGTCCCTTCCATAGTCTCTTTAATATTTTCTTCCTCTTCATCAACCTTTCTCTTCTTGCCCTTCTTGCTCATAAAGGAGATGGGGGTATTAACAGGGGTCTAATTTTCATGATGAGACCTGTGCATCTCAACCTCATGATACAATGAATTATTAATGATTACCAAGATAGTACTAAGGTTATCAAGTTCTGAGATCCCCGGTGGCCCTCTCCACGTGGACCACCTCTGAAAGCTATCCTTGTCATCAATACACCTCATTCCTGACAAGTCATCTCCTTTTGAATGATCTCCCTAATGTTTAAGGGAATATGAACACCTTGTCACCACACCCTTCAACCTGAAAATTTCTACCCAAGGTTGGCACACGCATCAGCGACCCTATTGCCTTCTCTGCAGGTATGGGAAATCTCAACTTTAGAAAACTTTTGTAAAATAAATTAGATATAAGTAATGATTTCTTTTAGCTTGATTCCCATATTTGAAGCTTTATTAATGACATCTATGACCATCTTAGAGTCTCCTTGTATATTCAAGTTCCTTATTCCTAGGGATATAGCTAACTTTAATCCCCATAGTAAAGTCATTGCTTTATCATAGTTGTTTCTCTAGCATCCAATTCCACTAGCATAGATAGCAGACATCCATCCTTTATTATTTTTTATAATTCCTCCTCCACTAGCTTTACCATCCAACTTGGATGCCCCATCAAAGTTGAGTTTCATCCAATTAGGTTTAGGGGGGATCCATTTAGTATTAAGTCTCTATAGTATTTTGGAGTTATTATACATAGGGATCTAGTTTAAAACCTTCCATTTGGCTGCAATTTGGCTTTCAATTTGAGATAGGGGTTTCTCCACAACATGAATATGAGTTGTTGTAACACTTTCCATAATGGTCTTAACAAAGGAGTTAAACACCTGAGAAGCATTTTTAGCAGTGTCCCTAAAAATTTTGTGATTGTGCTCTTTCCATAAAGTCCAACTCAAACATGGTAGAGCTTGCTTCCATAATTCCATAAGCTAGGGATGTGTGAAGGTTGGGTTCTAGCTGAGAATTACTTCTTTAAGGTCAAAATTGTAGATCCATTCAATACCAAAGTTGTTAAGTATTATGCCCCATAATTCTTGGTCAAACTCATAGTGGATAAAGAGGTGTGAAATTGATTCCTCTTTTGAACCACACAGGAAACATCTATTAACCAAAGTAAACCCTCTCTTTTGAAGGTTATCCTGAGTAAGGATTTTGTTATAAGCAGCAACACACCAAAACATGTTAATTTTTGGAATAAGTTTATGATTCCAAACCTTTTTCCATACATCTTTATTTTAAGCTTCAGGAATGAGTAGATGGTAAGCATATTTGATAGAGAATGATACATTCTTATTTGGCCACCAGTATTGTTCATCCTCTTTAGGAAAGAGAGGGATTCTAATCTCCTGAATGCACTGTTGGATCTCCCAAACTCTTGAAAAAAGCTAATGCTGGTACACACAACAATCCAAAAGATTTTTCCAGCTCCTCATCCCATTGTTATTTTCCATACAATCACTGACCCTATCTCCAAAAAATTGGGTAGTCAAGTTAGCAATCTCTCCATAGTTTCCTTGTGTGATGAGAGCCTTATCCTTTAACCAGATATCATCCCAAAATTTAATATGCCATCCATTTCCAAGTTTCCATCTAATTCCCTTTTTGAGAAGGCTTCTACTTTTTAGCATTTTATTCTATATCACAGATCCCTAGGGTAATAATGTCTATTGAATAAAGTTGGAATCATCAATGCTATGCATGTATTTGGCATACATTATTTCCCCCTAATTATTGTTTTTATGGATTAGGTTCCAACTAAATTTTGAGAGAAGGGCTTTGTTCATGTTCTTGATGGACCTAATATTAAGTCCACCATGAGATTTTGGAAGACACACTTTTTCCCATCTAACTAAAGACATTATATGTTTGTCTTCCACTCCTGTCCTTAAAAATTTCCTTTGGATCTGTTCCATTTTCTCATCAAAATACACAAGAATTTTAAAAAGAGATAGGAAGTATGTAGGAATACCTTGTAGCAAAGCTTGAAGAAGTTGCAGTTTACCAGCACTGCTGAGTAGTTTCCCCTTCCAACCAAGAAGTTTCCTTTGCATTCTTTCCACAATTCCATTCCAAAATCTAGGAGATACCTCTTTAACTGAGAGTGGGAGACCTAGGTAGGTATCTGGTAGGCCAGCTTCAACACATTTTAATATATCAATGATTATATGTCTAAGTTCATTAGGAGTGTTGAAGAAATACACATTACTTTTCTAGAAATTTATCCTTTGTCCTGACTCTCTGGCATAATTATTTAAGATATTCTTCCATCTTCGTGCTTCAATCACTGATGAGATGCCAAAGAAGATGGTATCATCCACAAACTATTGTACCACCATAAGATGAAGGGAGGAGGCAGGTTTGATGCCCACTAGATTTTTTGAGGCTATATCTGCTTGTATGTATTTTCCTAGTGCCTCGCCCATGATGATGAATAAGTACAGGGAGAGAGGGTCTCCCTAATGAATTCCTCTTGAGGATGAGACAAACCCTCTAGGAACACCATTAACCAGCACTAAGAATTTTTTAGAAGAGACCACGTTCCATAACAAGTGAGACATTTTATCATTAAACCCAATTTTTTTGATCACTTAGAATAGAAAAATCCATGAGACTCTATCATAAGCTTTAGAAATATCAAGCTTGAGATCCATCGCAAGGATTTTGCTCTTATCCATGGAGTGAATAGTCTCATGTGTGGTGATCATAGCATCAAGAATTTGCCTGCTTGAGATGAAACCTTTTTGAGCAGGAGAAATAATTTTGTCTAGCAAAGGTTGAATCCTCATGACCACCATTTTAGTACATAACTTATACACAGTGTTGCATAGACTAATGGGCCTAAAATCAGTGAGGTGTGAAGGTTGTGACTTTTTAGGAACAATTACTATGAAGGTATTATTAACTTGTTTCAAAAGTTTACTTGATTTGAAAAAATCACGCATAGCAGCCGTGAGGTCCACTCCTACTATCTCCCAATATTTTTTGAAAGAATATAGGAGGAAAGCCATCAGGACCTAGGGCTTTAAAATCACCCATGGAGAATAAAATAACATGGACTTCTTCCTCAGATATAGGCTTTAACATCTCTAGATTATCTTCTTCCATTATCAAATAGGGGATTTTATCAATAAATTGATTCTTAGGTCTATCAATTTTATCATTATTATTTTCTTCGGTAAGCATATTCTAAAAGAAATCCCTAGCTTGTTCCCCTATTTCATTATCCTCAATAATAATGTCACCATTATCTAGGACAAGCTTATTTATTGAGTTGGCTTTCCTATGTTTCATAGCTGAGAGATGAAAAAAGGTAGTGTTCCTATCCCCCTCTTTAAGCCACTGAACATGGGATTTTTGTTTCCAGAAAACCTCTTCTCTTTCCATAAGATTCTTCCATTCTAAATATAGGATATTCTCTTCTTCTAAAGTATCCTCAAAGTCATCCCTTTGATCTATCAGTTGTATATCCTTGAGTTTTCCCACTATATTTTTCTTCTACTGGAAGACCTGCCCAAAGTTTTATATATTCCATCCATAGACTTCTTGTTTAATGTGTTGGAGTTTCTTGAATATTATGAACATAGGAGTACCTTGAATAGGAATTTTCCACCATTGGGCCACCATTTGTCTAAAGTCTTTGTGTTTGATCCACATAGCTTCAAAATGGAATGGGGAAGGTCTGGAATGTCCCAATTCTCTCCAACTGAGGAAGATCGGGTAGTGGTCAGACATGGTTCTAGGGAAAGCTTGCACCTACATAGTATGATAATCCTTCTAGTTGATTGATATAAGAAATCTATCTAATTTAACCTGAATCATTTGATCTCCTCTTCTTCTATTGGTCCAGGTAAAATTTTGGTTTTACAGCTCTGTCTAATAATCCCCAATCATTGATGAATTCAACAAAGTCAAACATGTTGTCTAAGTAATCCATAATTCCACCCTATTTTTTAGAAGGGTATAGAGAAGTGTTAAAATCTCTAGCTAACATCCATCTAATGTTCTGGGGATTATTCTTGAAACTGCTCAGGTCTATCCATAATTTCTATCTCAAAGCTCTATTATTCAGTCCATAAACATTGATCAACGACCAGTTCAAAGATTTCATATAAAAATTGGTAATCAAGAAGTGCTTAGTATAATCCATAAGAGACCCCTAGATTTTAGTAGTATTCCATATAGTGACAATCCCCCGTGAATCCCCTTCAACAGGACTAATGCAAAAAGCTGCCTTAGGCCATATATAGGTAGTAATTTTCATAAAATTCTCTTCATTCATCTTGACTTCTTGGAGTAATAAAATATTTAATTTACTATCTAAAATGCATTTTTTAACCTCAAACTACTTTGAGGAACTATTAAAGCCCCTCAAGTTCCAAGATAATATTCTCATTTAGAGGGTTTGGGGGGTTGGGTCTCCAGTGTATTCTGTTTACCACTGGCAATCTCCCTAGAAATCTCTCTTTTTCTTATTTCTCTTAGGGTTGGCCTCCCTTGTTTGGGCTTAGTGCCAACATCTGCAAATTTTTTACCTTTTCGATTCTTTTTCTTTGGGGTAACCCATTCCTCTTGTTCAATACTGCCACTTTGTCCTATTAAACCTATTACTAAGTAGTTTCCTACTTGGTCTCCAACTTCCAGAGAATGGAAAATGTATGTATTTAGTTGTGGGTTTGCTTCTCCTTTAGTGGGACTTTCTAGAGTTACTTCTTCCTGTCCAACTCTTGGAACTTTGTCTTCTTCATTAACTTCCTCTATCAAAAGGTTACCTCTTTCTCCTTCCTTAGACGTATTAGTCTATTTTTCTATAGGGTTGGCTATGTTAAATATGGCCTTTTGACTATCATCCAATACTATATTTTCCTTTGGGATAGCTTTTCCCTCACTACTAGTGATATCCTCCTTTCCCATCTCCTCCTCTCCCTTTTCTATGTTGTCAATATTTTCCACATTACAATCTGTTTCCTGCTTACTATTCTTTTTGTAATTGAGAGCCTAATCCTCCCCTTCAATCTGGGAATCATCTTTCCTCCCCTTTTTCTTTGATGTGCATTGTGTCATTAAATGTCCCTTTTTCTTACATATTTGACAGAAAGTGGTAGCATTTTCATAAGTGATCAGATGAGTCTATGTCCCATATTTAGAGTTTAGCTCTATGGTCATAGGGAGAGTGCTATTTATTTCAACATTGACACAAAGTCTAGCATACACACATCTGGACTTTGTTCTGGTTGTATGATCTATAGTGACATATTGGCCAATAGAATTGCCAATAGCTGTGAAAAAAATTTCATCCTAGAATTCCAAAGGGAACCATGGTAGTCTTACCCAAGCAGGAGCAGACTTATTAAGGTTTGATTTAGGATCAAATCCTAGTTTCCATGAGCATAGGGCAAGAGAATGTGGGCCATATAGCCATGGTCCTCTAGTAAGAGTAGCGATCATGTCCTCCCTATTCTTAAAACTAAAAAGGAATAGGCCTCTTGCCATGGCAGTGATCAAAACACTACCCTTAACTTTCCACCTAGACAGAACCCATTTCCTAATCATTTCGATACTAGGATGGAAAGAAAAAAACTTACCTACCAACGTAAGGTCCATGGATGCCATGATTTCCTCTACTAGATCATTTGGGATATGTAGGGCTATGCCCTTTGAGATAATAGGGAGGCTCATCATGCTTTTTGAGGGGCACATCTTTTCACCTGTAAGTGCCTTCTTCCATCCATTGGATGGACTATCCACTACTAGATTTCTAAATAGATCCCTAGAGGCACTGCCACCAACAGTGTCCTCTATTGGATCTGTGATCCCACTAGTCGCACTCAGGGGGCCCAACTTGGTAGGAAAAAACTAGTTTCAAATGTTATCCACACATAGAACCTCCAACTCTGCTAAACTAGTATTAGCCAAAATTATTGTTGACAAGATTCTTGGGGATGGATATTATTGGCCTTCACTTCACATTAATGTGAAAATTTATGTTTAGTAATGTGATCCTTGTCAAATAATTGAGAAAACTATACTAAATAATGAAATTCCCCTCCATCCTCAAGTGGTTTTAGGACCCTTTGAGAAATGGGAGTTAGATTTCATTGATCCCATTAACCCACCATTTAAAATAAAAGAGTACATCTTAGTATGTATTGATTATGTCACTAAATGGGTAATATTTGAATCCTTATCATTTTATCATGAAGAAAAGGTTTCTAATTTATTATATTACAATATATTCAAACATTTTGGAGCACCAAGAGAAATATTTTTATACCAAAGTCAAATTTCATCCCTTATCATTTTCTCATGAAGAAAAGGTTGATAATCTATTATATTATAAGATATTGAAACATTTTGGAGAACCATGAGAAATATTTTTATACCAAGGCCAATTTACATCCAATATGATCAAAGTCTTCATATAAAGCTATCATAACACCCACATAAAGTCATCACCTTACCATTTTCAATCCAATGGTCAATTAGAATTCACCAATAGAGAATTAGAGAACATATTAATAAAGATAATATACATCAAAAAAGAATATTGGTCAAGCAAGCTACGTGAGGTAGTTTGGGCCTAAAACATAACATATAAGTACACCATATTATTTTTTCCATATAAACTTATATATAGTAAAAATCCATTACTCTAATTTTGTTTTGAGTTGTAGACATTAAAAACAATAATGGATGTAGGCATGGACCTGATAAAAACATAAAAAGAAATAATTATTCAATTGAATGAACCAGATGAGATGAGAATTAAGGAACTGCATTAGACATAGCTTATCATAGGAATTCATGGCATGAAAATCAAATAAATTAAATGAAACTAAAATAAGGATATTGGGCCTTATTGTTTGATTCAAAATACCATCATTTCAAAGGTAAAATATGCACTAGATGGTTAGGTCCTTACCAAGTTGAAATTTTTTTTGACAATGGATTTATTTAGCTATTACCAATTAATGATAACATGAAAAAAAACTGGTAAATGGATAGACATTGATGTTATATAATCAACCTCTTATAAATGAGGTGTTCTACAAGTAGATACAATCTCAAGTAAAATTTGGTTATATGGAAAAATCTTGTTCTTCCATCATAACCAAAGGATGAGATTTTGAGTCTAATAAAGGAAGAGGATTGTAAACCAATAAATGGTAACCTTGTTAAAAAAAAAGAGAGATGAAAATAAAAAAGTTAAAAAAAGGGTGAAAATTTTTTAAACCAACAAATGGAAATAATTTCAGGTGACAAAGCAATAAAAATAGTATTCCTAATTGACTTGTATAGTAATCTAGATTGAATTGTGTGTGGTATCATCCCAAGACATGTGGTAGAATGAATAAAAAGTATAATCATAGGTATTTTAAGGTTTCTATTAGGATTAATTTTGAGTTTTAAAAGTGTCATTTAATATCCACTTTTTAAAAATGATTCTTCCAAATGAGGACATGCCAAAAAGGGGGTGTCTTAGAAAAAGGGCATTTAAAAAGTTTTTTGAAATAAATTGAGTAAAGTATCATACCATTAAAACATCCATTAAAAATACTAACACATAATTATAATTACATGATTCCATCATAATGATGAACTCAAAAAGATTCATAAAAAATTATACTTGTAAGCATCAAAATGATAACGATTGCTTGTGGTACAAAGGAAGGGTCATAATGGTGAATAAAGAATAAAATAATGATAGAATTGTAATGAGGGGGAATATATATTATATGTTTAATCCAAATAAAATATTTCCACATGATATAATAATCATTGTTTTTCCTGAAGATGTCTAATATCATAACCAACTCGACATTAGGATATTTTAAGAATTAGGGAAATAATTGTTGACTTTTAAAACTTGCACCTTGCTCCATTTATCAAGATAATTATGTTCTCTCTTGATTTCCAAAACACTCACATTTTTATAAAATATTGATAATCACACTCTCAATTTTATACCAAGGTATTTTTAATAGCATTTAATATATTTGACAAACTTTACAGATAGGGCATAAAAAATCTAAACCTAACTAATAGAGCTCCTATTACAAAATGATTTTTAATTGGGTTTTTTGGACTTCATTATGAAATTTCATAGATATGATGAGAAACTAGTTTAAGACTTTTTAAAAAATCTAAAATGGGAGCATTCCAAAGTGAGACAGACTAAAATTTTGGTCATCATCTCTATCATCAGCTGAATGTATAGGATTCCTAAGACATGAATGAAAATATCAAGAAAATTTTAATTTAATGACCTAATATAAATTATTTATGAGGAATGAGAGCTAATGAATGAGTTACTTATAAGTCTAGATGGGATAACCATGTGAATTGAGAGAGAGAAAGAGAGAGAGAGAGAGAGAGAGAGAGAGAGAGAGAGAGAGAGAGAGAGAGAGAGAGAGAGAGAGAGAGAGAGAGAGAGAGAGAGAGAGAGAGAGAGAGAGAGAGAGAGAGAGAGAGAGAGAGAGAGAGAGAGTCTTCCATATCCTTGGAAGGCTATATCCTACTAGGTCATTAATGTTTTCACATGTGATAGATAGTCTAGCTAATTATAGGAGATGAAACAAATATTTTGAACCATATCAGACATGGATGAGATAAGACTAAGTGAAGGATAAAAATTCTTTAATTTATTTATGGTACCATCTAAGCTATGATAAATAAATATATTCAAGGTGTGGTGTTTATTAGACACCATGGGTTAATATAGTTGATATACCAACACTATTTATTAAATAAGGTAAATGGGTAAGTTAAATGGGAAGAATTATTATAAGGAAAGTTGAATACAAATACCCAAGTAAAACTAATGCCATTATATTCTTCCATTACACCTAGATCTAGATTAAGAGAAGAAACTACAAGTGAAGAGCCATCTCCTAAACTAACAAAGAAGATAAAATAGAGAACAAACAACTCCAAATTTACCTTTGAATAAGATATAGATCTTGATGTTGAAAACATACTAATCATGAATATATCATATAATGAAGAGTAAGCTTCATATATCTCTCATCTGAGGATCTTGAGAAGAAGTGTAAGGAGGGGAAAAACTCCAATTAAGGAGTCACCATTAGAAAATATTCCATGAAGAAGGAGACTCATATTTTATAAGGAGGATGATATTGATATAAGATAGTGTTATTCAAAAATCCTTAGAATCCTTAATCAAGATAAATAGGTTGAAGCTCTAGAAGACTTAGAGGAGATTGCATAATAAGGAGTTATAGAGGGGCTATCCATAGGTATATAGGAGATTATAACCATGGAAGAAGAGTTTATAGTTGAGGAATAAATATAATATCTCTCTCAACCTTCTTCATCTAAGCCATTGATGGACAAAGGAGAATTTCCAATTATGGAAGAAGAGAATCCACCTTCTATTCATGGTGAGGAGGAGCATATGTAACAAGCCATGGCCTTTTCAAGAGTAAAATTATCCATAAGATAACAAGAGGAGTAAATATAAATCCTTAAAAAAAATTAAAAGGTAAGGAATAAGTTATTTTATTTTTACAATAATATTTAGAAGAAACTAAAAACTAGTCCCTTAGTAAAGATAGTGAAATAACTCATTTGAAAGAGAAGACACCATCACCTATAGACTAAGTAGACCATGGTGAGAAAACCCAATTATATTATAATGAAATCATGGAATATTGAGAGAGAACCTATCAAACCCTAACAGAGGTTAGGGTAGAAAATAATAAGTCAAAGAGTTATCTTGAGGAAGAGAGGAAATAAAAGGAAAAGACAAAATCCATATTCTAGATAGCCTATGAACTAGGAGAGAAGATTCTTACTTGTAGAATATTGACCTCTAGGTATGGCCTCTATTTACTAGAAAAAAATTATATATGGAAGTTTTTACTAATTTCATGTGGGTTGAATCATGACTTACAAGATGACAAATAATTCATGGAAGCCTATCATGTTAATTTTCCTAAGCAACAAAATATTTTGTGTGAATTGTCCTTATGTAACTTTCTCCTAAGACATATATCATCCTTCTTGATTAATTTTTTTAGGAGAATATAAGATTAATGATTTCACCTCTACATTTTAAAATTATATTTAATGGAGTGATAGGAAAAAAATATATTTTATGTAAGTAAAACCTATTGGGATATACATAAGGCTTGAATTCCATAATCCGAACAAGAAAATAGAAACTTTCATAAATATCTTATATAATCCAAAGATTAGGCAATAACATCTAAATATATTGATAAAATGAATTTACTAATTTTTGAATATTATGCTTAGAAGCATTTAAATATATCCCCTTCTACCTATGATCAGAGGTGGGATACATTGAGTGTCCCATTAAAGAGAAAGGGAGGTCATTTCTTCCAATAATCTCAAATAGTATTTTAGAAGAACTAGGGCCACTATATAAATGATAAGAAAGTTTGGATAAACATATGGGAAATAATGAATTGGGATGAGGTATTTAACACCATTGATACTCAGTCCCATGTCTTCATGGCATAAACACAAAAAATAAATGAAAATAATATATTTTTAAGATGGAAGGCCCATGTTAGAGAAAAGTAAAGGTTACATTATCCCAACACAACTACACTAGGATACAAACTATGATACTTATTGACCTTAGTAAGACACTAGGAGATGTGGTGTCGTAATAGAGAACATATGAGACCTTAGTTTGAAAGAGAACTTGCAATAAGTAAACTATGGGGGAAATGATGAGCCCATAAACTGAATCATTATATATAATTAATTACCTAATTTCATCCTAACAACCTTCCTTTGATTTAGATGTGTATAATGGAACTCATTACTAATTCAAAGTATAAAATGAGCATTTTACCTTAGTTATTATGTGCAAGTTATTATTACGTATTTAAATATCTATATTATAACATTTGCATGGTAAAAATAATATTTTTATATGTACATGTCATAAGAATGTAATATAGTCAAAGATAGTGTTTTTGGCAAAAGAAGACTCCTAAAGACTAGCCCATACCATCTCTGAAAATCACTAGTCTAGATCTAAATATCACTATTATGGATTTAAAGATCATCAATATAGTTTTGGAGATGCCCAAAATAGTTCTAAAGAATTCTATAAAGCTTGGAAGAGAACACCTAAATATTGTACATTGATGCAAGTACATAGATGTTTGATAAAAATCTATCTAGTATATTTTTTAGAATAATTATATAAGATATATATAGATTTTTTAAAAATAGTAATATTCTATTTTTAGCCATGGCTATTTATAGAAGTTTTATTATGAGATATCATAAATATTATTTTTGATTTGA